>CM020187.1:11595184-11646758 GCA_009805545.1 Oryza longistaminata | reverse complement strand
TGGCGGCGGCCGCCGAATTTACCGGGAGGCGGCGTCAGTGCGCGCCTGCACGCGCGCGGCTGGATCGATCGATCGATCCATCGCCGAGTCTGACCCGCAACCCCGGCCCCCCTATGCGTCCATGCGCGGGTGACCACGACGGCCACCGCCGCCGCCGCACCGGACGGCCGCTTCCACGACCATGACCAGCAGCATCTCTGATCTGCTTATTGCCGGTAATGGGATCCCATCTGATTCTGATCTGATCTACTGCTGCTAGTGGTTTTGCCACTCGTTTTCGACGTGACGCGCATGAACTCGCGTGAGATAAAAGTGTAGTATGTAATCAGTCACGCTGATAAGCGGTGTAACCCCAGAAAACTCACGAAGTTCATTTGAAGCCGATTTCAATTTGATTTGGTAATTTCGGAAACAATAGCCACTACTGGAAGACAAAAGCTAGCAGCTGCAGCTGACCGATCGACCAAGCTAGAGTATGGCTTAAGCTTCCATTGCCATTTAATTACAGCGAATGCGATGGAAGAAGGTGGTTGTGTTCACCTGTGTGAACCAGAAAAACATCAAGTTTTTTTAAGATAATAGATATAAGTTCGATATATCTAATTATGTTCTTTCATTTTATTCAAAACAGCAATCTACTATCCAATAACCTGAATTAAACGAATCTGGGATGGAAGAAGATAATGTGTCAATTAACATCGATCGAACCAGAACTCTCTGGAATTGAATGGGCAAAAGCTAAGCCATTTGTTTGCAATCTGTCGGTGCTCGTGGGCGGCGTGAGTTTTGACTTTGACATCGAAAAGTCACTTGCGCCAGCTTGGTCGTCGCGGTTGACCATGGCCCGTGGACCACTCGCAACGTCATCTGATCAAACTGTGGCTGGATTTTTTTTTTTTTGTTCTTCTTTCCTTCCAGATATGTCGTCCATGCATGCGTTACATGCGTTCGTGGGCTAAGCTAGCGTTGACTCGTGCCAAACTGATAAGCTGGCCAGTCCAACGTTGAAACTTGAACACTGAGTGCATCAACGTGGGAAACGCTGACATGGCCGCAAGAAATTAATTCAGCTCATGGAAAGAAAGGCTTTTGTAGTAGTAGTAATGCGAGGGAAAGTGTATTTATCCCTCTAAAGGGCGTCCCTTTGTCTTCGTGTGTCGTCTAAAAAATAACTACTCTCTGAAGTTTATAAATATTTAATAAGAAAGATAAGCATATCCCACTTAATGCTCTTTTTTTTTCATAGATGACACTGGTAACTTTTAGACACACGTTTGATACTCCCTCCGTCCCATAATATAATGTATTTTGATAAGATGCGACACATCCTAGTATTATGAATTTGGACAGTACTAGGATGTGTCACATCTTACCAAAATCCCTTATAATAAGGGATGGAGGGAGTATTAAAATATTTTGATGATTTTCTACATGAAATATACAAAACGAGATAAAAAGTCCATATCCCTACTATCATCACCATGCCAGTTGCACAACACATGCTGCACGTACGAGGCATATATGGAAATGTTTGACATGAACACACACAATAAAGTCCATACATCTTTAATGCGGTAATTGATCAAATCCATGTCAACCCCGTCCAGGCAGCAAACGTAGGGTACGGTGCAGAGCGCCAAAATTAGTCAGGTTTGAGAAAGCTTCTCATGGTTTGACCTAACTAATTTCGCCGATCAGTTATTCGTCTTCAGATTCACTCTACAATTTACCGAGACTAATTTTGACCGTGTCACAGACGAATCGAGCTACTACAGCTTTTATTAGCCAGTGTATTTGAGTTGAACAGTGCCGGCCGGAAATATGGCAATATGACTCACAAGTCAAAACAACGAGGAGAGACTGGAGTTTATAGCCCTTTTGGCTGGCTTGAGACCAGCTACAATATCAGACTATTAGCCAACTATAAACATATTTTAATGAGATAAAAGATGAGAGAGAAAAGCAGTGGGCTATAGATTTACAGCCAGCTGCAGCACGGACTCCAAGACGCAATGTGTGTATGACAGGTGGGACTATATATTAATACTATTATAACATATTATATGAATTGGCTATTAGATTGACTATAAATAAATTGGAGCTAGTAGTGGGCTATACTATTAAACTTGCTCTGATTGAGATTTGTTCCTCTTAATTAATGTAGGGCAGACATGAGGGATCTTTTTCATTTTTGCGGTCGATTCTTTAAAAAAAAAAATCTGGTGGATTACCCAATTGACACGTACTCATTCGGTTTGAGCAAATTAAGTACTACTCCATGTGGTAGCATCCTAATCAATTAAATTAAACAATTATACTTAACTAGGAAATCTTAATTCTAATGATCCACACGTACCTAAACCAGGGGCAGTTGTGTTTTATTAAAATTTCTCCCTGTCTGCTCAACTGAAAACGTGATAAACGGCACGGGATTAAAGTAATACAGTAAAGTATTATGGCGCGTGCAGCAGCTGGCATGTGGAGCACAGGTTCCACGCGCATGATCAGAGAGATTAGACAAGAATCTTCAGGTATATGCAGGTGATTTGATATGATTGGTAGTATTACCATGGTACAGTAGTTCAGCACCATTCATCGTACTGTTCGGTTGTTTAGCAGTTGTATTACGGCCTTCCTAAATTTAAATGTAGGGTCTGTGAGTTTATAACGGTCCATATTTTCCAAGCCGGGCTCATCCTTCCATTTAAGGTCGAGCGAAGAGTTTATTTGTTGTAAGCTAGAAACAACAAATTCTTTGGCTAAGAACAAGATTAATCTTATACGGAGAGTTTAAGATTATGAAAAGCAGCTGATTGTTAGTTAGTTTCTGAGAATCTGGAAAAGGTGAGTTTACCAGCTTTTGGCTAGCTTCTAGTTTATTTCCTGGATTCTACAACTACATCTTCTCAGAATATGGACCAAAAGCTGGACTGTTTAGGGGAGCTTCTGATTCTGGAACAAGCTATTGCAGCTAGAAGCTCCCCAAAACAAACCCTAAATCGGACTCAAAACATAGCCATGCTAGAGGAGCCACCGCTAATTAAGTCGAAAATTAGACAGTGGAGGAGGGGGTCTTCTTTTTAGATAGTATTTTATTGGGTGGGTTTTTCAACAAAACATAGGTTATTACGGAGTGAAATCTCGAAATAAGGGTGACAGTTAGTATGGTTTGTACAATTTTACCAACGAATTGATTATTATTACTCTGAATCAAAAATGATCTGGCGTCAGGTTGACCTATACGACCGATCGATGGTCAAAGTCGTCACAAGTCCACCAACAAACTACAACAAAAACACAAAGGAAAACACACACAGACGACGTACATACGCTATATGAATTCTGTAGCGACAAGTGCACGTACATTTACCAGTACGTTCCATGACTTTTTCTCTCTTATCTGTCTACGTCCGTATAAACAGGAATACCTCGAGTGATACGTACACCTTGATCGAGCTTGCATATCACACACAACAAGTCCGATCAGATCGATCGATCGGTCGTCGTCGCCGTCGACTTTGATTAGTTATTAATTCATTAAAAAAAATGACATGTCAACTCAACGCTCGCGCGAGCTACTAAGACCCTGTTTAGATAGGACTTAAACTTTTAAGTCCCTATCACATCGGATGTTTGGACACTAATTATAAATATTAAACGTAGACTATTAATAAAACCCATCCATAATCTTGGACTAATTCGCGAGACGAATCTATTGAGTCTAATTAATTCATGATTAGCCTATGTGATGCTACAGTAAACATTCTCTAATTATGGATTAATTAGGCTTAAAAAAATTGTCTCGCGAATTAGCATTCATTTATGTAATTTGTTTTATAAGTAGTTTATATTTAATACTCTAAATTAGTGTCTAAATACAGGGACTAAAGTTAAGTCCCTGGATCCAAACACCACCTAACAGATGAAGCACGCACGCACACGAGCGCACAGGAGGAATAAGAAGATCGAAGCCCACGACGGCGACGGATTAACGACCGCCGGAGACGACGACGACGACGACGGCGTCCGGCCGCTACTGCTGCTTAGGAAAAATAAGGCCCAACCTGAATCAGATACCGTTTTCAAAAACTCGGTTTTTTCGTTAGCATATGTTTTAAACTGCTAAACGGTAGTATTATCTTATAATAAATTGTTGATATAAACGTTATTTTAAAATATTAAATAAATATATTTTTAAGTTTTAAGTAATCAAAGCTATTGTGCTAATGTTTTTTTTTGTTTTAGTGACCTTATTAAGTACTCCCTCCGTTCCATAATATAAGTGATTTTGACTTTTTGCTTACACTGTTTGACCACTCGTCTTATTCAAAAAAAATTTTGTGCAAATATAAAAAGCGAAATATTGTGCTTAAAGTACTCTGGATAATAAAGTAAGTCACAAATAAAATAAATATTAATTTCAAAATTTTTTGAATAATACGAATGGTCAAACAGTTTAAGCAAAAAGTTAAAATCCCTTATATTATGAGGCGGAGGGAGTAGTAATTTTGTACGGATTTGAGGGTACTAGCTACTTTCTCTCCTTTGTACTATAAAAAATCAACTTTCGATTACGAATTTGATCGAGCAAATATAGTCATAGGGCCTGTTTGGATCCGGAGGGCTATTTAATAGCCCTCCGGAATCTTGTTATTTAGGAGTATTAAACGTAGATTATTGATAAAACCCATTCCATAACCCCTAGGTTATTTTGCGAGACGAATCTAACGATGTATATTAATCTATGATTTGCTACAGTGATGCTACAGTAATCATCCGCTAATCATGGATTAATATACCTCGTTCGATTCGTCTCGCAAAATAGCTTAGGGGTTATGGAATGGGTTTTGGCAGCAATCTACGTTTGATACTTCTAAATATCAAGATTCCGGAGGGCTATTTAATAGACCTCCGATCCAAACAGGGCCATAAGCTGGTCTTTTACGGAGCGACATGAGGTGGGCATGAATTCGCTTCGGAAAAGGACGGGGGACAACGATGGAGGTTCTCACCGGTCGTGTGAACGCGTGCCTAGCCAGGCAGGCACGGTCGCGGCCATTTTTTCTCACTGGACGGAGAAAACGCTTAGCAATAATTCATTATAGTCACCAGGCTAAGGGCACATGACCATGATGGTCACCAGTGGCTCGATCTGAAGCTGTGTCACTGTGTGTGGTAGCTAGTGATTGGCTTTGTAGATCGGTTATGTCATACTTTTATACAAGCTAAAATAAACAGATTTGCTAATAATATTCGAGACAAAAGTCAGATAGAAATTATAAATCAATGATCTTGAAAATTCGTGGTCGATGATTTTATGCCTCGTGGCTTCCTTTTCTAAGTTCAACAAAGACTGTTCTAGTATTTGGATGTTTGGCTGAGCCTATCAACCGCGCGTAAAATAAGGTGAGTGAGTAGGTTACGATCAATTATTATAATCTTGAAAATGGATTCTTTTGAAAAAAAAATTCAAATAAACTTTTGGATAAATTTTTTCATAAATTCATACCGTTTAGTAATTTGAGAAACATGTTCATTATAAACGAGGAAAAATAACCACGAATATTAGGAAATGACCTAATATCAAATAATTAGAAGGGGTGAGACTTCGAATCTAGATCGTCTAGCCCACCACCTTGTGGAGTTAGCCGGGAGACCCCTAGGTGTTTCTCGTGAACGAGCAAGGGATGAGGACAATTTCATCGAGCTTACCAACGAAGGCGAGGACAATGACAGTTGGTGGCAATGCCACCACTGAAGCCGTGGAGCGTGGAGACTCGGTAGATTTACCTCGTACCGTACCGTGGACTACTCATACGTACTCCTAACAGACAACTCTACACATGTTCTAGAGGAGAGAGCGAATGCGGACCATCGAGAATAGTTCCGACGAAAATGAAGAAAATAGAGAAAATGGAATGCACCACTAAGAGAAAAGGGGATATATATGTATTTCAAAATAATGTGTATATATAATGAAGACGTGATCGAAAGATTAACTTATTTCAATTCCGATGCTAAAACAGAAATAACAAAAAAATATTGCCTTTCAAATTTTAAGCAAGGCTATGAAAAAACTTGGCTTTTAGAAGATCTGCCGCTTAGATTTTTCTGCTGATCATGGAGTCAAAGTTGGTGAAATAGCTACTACAAATCTGGGTGGCATGCAGGACCGGATCAGGAATATATCTTTGTGTTGATTAATTGATCGAGTCATCCTAGCTGGATTTCGTGATCTTGATAGTCCGGGTGATACACATGTACGCCCACGGGGATTAATTTCCACGCTGAAAACGATAGTCCAACGCGAGCAACTTTCGATTAATTACCAAAGAGCTGAGCTAGCAACTCTCGAGGCCCCGTACCTTGCAGAAAAGAAAAAATAAATGAAAGAAAGGCACAGTCTATCTCCCTTCCCTTTAAAAGCTGTTTGCTGGTTGTTTGTTTCGGTGACTCCCCGGTTTAGGGAACCCTGTTGCCGAGTTCGATTCCCGCCGCTGTAGTGCTCTTTTTTTGAGTGGGGTGCAAAGGGGGCTAAGATAGTAAAGGGGTACGGTACTAGACTAACACCTATTACTTTAATAAAAGTAGACTAAATTTTTTATCATAGTACCTTACTAAATTAAGCTGGCGAGCGGCGGGAATCGAACCCGTATCTTCTCCTTGGCAAGGAGATGTTTTACCATTGAACTACGCTCGCTACGTCCTATATTTTATAGGGTATATCCGCCTGGGTCGACCGTCTATGTCTGGGTCGACCGTTTCATTTTCTATTTGAGTTTTCTTTTTATTAATTTAATTGTCTGTCAATCAATTCGGGGCGCAAATTGCATTTTAATGCGTCTCACAATCCGAATAAACGGCCCTTTTTTATTTTGTATCGGGCTACTAAATACTAAACACACTTAAGAAATGAGAGAATTTAGAATAGCTACCAGAAAGACCAGTCCAATCCATAATGATGTACCGGAAAATACAACGTTTTTATTGTTTGACCAACCATCAGGAGAAGCAAATACAAGGGGTACACTAATGACTAAGACTGAGGAAGTCACAATTAATGCAAAAACAGCTAATTGGAAAGCAATAGTCATATTTCTAATCCTCCAAGTTACCATCAAATAAAGTTGACTACATATTATATTTGATCCCTCACTTAATCAAAATTGTAATAAAATACAAGAAGTAGGAGGGGTTTAATCATGAATCCATTGATTCTTCTCTTTAAAACTTATTACTCACCACTTTTTTTATTTGGATATGGGGTTGAGGGGGTTTTATGCTTTATTTCACAAGCAGATATAGCGGATCCTGTATACATGGATACAGTATACAGAAATATATCGAAAAGGGATTTGTATTTGAGATGTTTCTAGAGGTTAGTGAGTCATTTCGTATGGCTATGTTCTATTTGTAGGAATAAAATAAGGATTAGGCTGTGGAGAGATGGCTGAGTGGTTGATAGCTCCGGTCTTGAAAACCGGTATAGTTCTAGGAACTATCGAGGGTTCGAATCCCTCTCTCTCCTTTTGCTTTCCTCTCTCTTTTCTTTTGCGTATTGAATACGTTTGTTTCTTTATTTGTTTTTTTTGTTCTGTCCCCTTATCTTTCTTTCATAGAAAGGAATGAATGGCTCGGCTAGATAGAATAACCGAGCCAGAACAGAAAAAAACAGTAGAACAGGTATAAATAAGAAAATCTTAGTTAAGAGGGGTCATGTAAAGAACAGGCTCCAAATCACGATCGATTCCCTTTTCAAATCCTGCTGCAGCAGCCCGGGCTCTTCCTGCATGCCACAAATGGCCCACAAAAAAGAAGAATCCTAGAACAAAATGGGAAGTCGCTAACCAACTTCTAGGAGAAACATAATTAACTGCATTGATCTCGGTAGCTACGCCACCCACAGAATTTAAAGAGCCTAAAGGAGCATGGGTCATATATTCTGCCGAACGTCGTTCTTGCCAAGGTTGTATGTCTTTTTTCAACCTACTCAAGTCCAAACCGTTGGGGCCCCTTAGAGGTTCTAACCATGGAGCACGAAGGTCCCAAAAACGCATAGTTTCCCCTCCAAAAATAACCTCTCCCGTTGGGGAACGCATTAGATATTTACCTAAACCTGTGGGTCCTTGGGCAGATCCCACATTAGCTCCAAGACGCTGATCTCTAACTAGAAAAGTAAATGCTTGAGCTTGAGAAGCTTCTGGCCCAGTAGGTCCATAAAACTCACTCGGATAAGCTGTATTATTGAACCAGACAAAACAACAAGCGATAAAACCAAAGACAGATAAAGCACCTAAACTATAAGACAAGTAAGCTTCTCCAGACCATACAAATGCACGGCGAGCCCATGCGAAGGGTTTGGTTAAGATATGCCAAATTCCGCCAAATACACAAATGAAACCCAACCATACATGTCCCCCAATTATATCTTCTAAATCATCCACACTAACAATCCAACCCTCTCCCCCAAAAGGGGATTTTAGTAAATAACCAAATATAACACCGGGGCTAAGGGTCAAATTGGTAATTTTTCTTACATCTCCTCCCCCAGGAGCCCAGGTATCATATATACCGCCAAAATAAAGAGCTTTGAGTACTAGAAGAAAAGCACCTATACCTAACAAAATTAGGTGAATACCCAAAATTGTAGTCATTTTATTTCTATCTTTCCACACATAACCAAAGAATGGAAAAGATTCTTCAAGAGTCTCCGGTCCCAGAAGCGCGTGATAAATGCCACCGAAGCCTAAGACTGCGGAGGAAATTAGATGAAGTACTCCAGATACAAAGTACGGAAAAGTATCTAGAACTTCTCCCCCGGGCCCTACTCCCCAACCTAGAGTAGCTAAGTGCGGAAGTAAAATCAACCCTTGTTCATACATGGGTTTTTCTGGTACGAAATGGGCCACTTCAAATAGGTTCATTGCTCCGGCCCAGAATACGATTAATCCTGCATGGGCTACGTGAGCTCCAAGTAGTTTACCCGACAAATTGATAAGTCTGGCATTCCCGGCCCACCAAGCAAAACCGGTGGTTTCTTGGTCACGACCAGCTAAAACAAAAGTTCCATTAAAGAGCGTTTCCACGTGGTAGAACCTCCTCAGGGAATATAAGATTTTCATGAGGCTGATCCTGAGCTGCCATCCACGCACGAATACCCTCGTTTAAAAGAATATTTTTGGTGTAGAAAGTCTCAAATTCAGGATCTTCCGCTGCACGGATTTCCTGGGAAACGAAGTCATAGGCACGTAGGTTCAGAGCCAGGCCGACTACGCCAATAGCACTCATCCATAAACCGGTGACCGGTACAAATAGCATAAAGAAATGTAACCAACGTTTATTGGAAAAAGCAACACCAAAGATTTGGGACCAAAAGCGATTAGCGGTGACCATTGAATAAGTTTCTTCAGCTTGAGTTGGGTTAAAAGCGCGGAAGGTATTTGCACCATCACCGTCCTCAAATAGAGTGTTTTCCACGGTTGCCCCATGAATAGCGCATAGCAGAGCCGCGCCTAATACTCCGGCAACTCCCATCATATGAAATGGGTTCAACGTCCAATTATGAAATCCTTGGAAGAAGAGGATGAATCGAAATATCGCTGCTACGCCAAAACTCGGCGCAAAGAACCAACCGGATTGCCCCAGTGGATAAATCAGGAATACGGAAACAAAAACAGCGATTGGGCCAGAGAATGAAATTGCATTATAAGGCCGCAATTGAACAGACCGAGCAAGTTCAAATTGACGTAACATGAAACCTATTAGTGCAAAAGCCCCATGGAGAGCAACAAAAGTCCACAGACCACCTAATTGACACCAACGAGTAAAATCCCCTTGTGCTTCCGGGCCCCATAGTAGCAACAAAGAGTGTGCTAAACTATTGGCAGGGGTGGAAACTGCTGCGGTTAAGAAATTGCAACCTTCCAAATAGGAACTCGCCAATCCATGGGTATACCAAGAAGTTACAAAAGTTGTCCCTGTAAACCAACCTCCTAAAGCGAAATAAGCACAAGGAAAAAGCAATAGGCCAGACCATCCTACAAAAACAAAACGGTCCCTTCGTAACCAGTCGTCCATAATATCAAATAAATCATTTTCTTCTTTAGTAACTCTACCAAGGGCTATAGTCATAGTGATCCTCCTATTCAATTACTTCAACCATTTCCGAGCACCTTATATCACTTCCAAGGCATACGATAGATTATCTGTGGACGATTTTTTCTCGTTCAATGCCTTTTTTCAATGGTCTCGAAGATAGAAATTTTGCATTTTTATCTATGGGGTCACAGCCGAGGTCGTGGTAAATCCATGAATTTGATTCAATTAGTTTTTCTTATACTATAGAAATAAACATTGGAATTCAGGATTATTCCATGATTCCTATTTCCAAGAAAGCCTATCTTTTAAGGGAAAAATGAAAAAAAGTAACCTCTCTTTTCCCACTCGCTCTCTATTGCATGGGTATAAGAACAAAAATAGGATTCTGAAAAAAAGTAAAGATATTGAAAAGAAAAATTGACTTTCGAAATCCATTTTTATGTGTAGCGGAAAGGGGTAATATGGCAATATGACTCACAAGTCAAAACAACGAGGAGAGACTGGAGTTTATAGCCCTTTTGGCTGGCTTGAGATTGAGATTAATTTGTTCCTCTTAATTAATGTAGGGCAGACATGAGGGATCTTTTTCATTTTTGCGGTCGATTCTTTAAAAAAAAAAATCTGGTGGATTACCCAATTGACACGTACTCATTCGGTTTGAGCAAATTAAGTACTACTCCATGTGGTAGAATCCTAATCAATTAAACAATTATACTTAACTAGGAATCTTAATTCTAATGATCCACACGTACCTAAACCAGGGGCAGTTGTGTTTTATTAAAATTTCTCCCTGTCTGCTCAACTGAAAACGTGATAAACGGGCACGAGATTAAAGTACTACAGTAAAGTAGTATGGCGCGTGCAGCAGCTGCCATGTGGAGCACAGGTTCCACGCGCATGATCAGAGAGATTAGACAAGAATCTTCAGGTACATGCAGGTCATTTGATATGATTGGTACTAGTTCAGCACCATTCATCGTACTGTTCGGTTGTTTAGCCCTTCCTAAAATTAAATGTAGGGTCTGAGTTTATAACGGTCCATATTTGCCAAGCCGGGCTCATCCTTTAAGTTGTTTCTCCATTTAAGGTCGAGTGAAGAGTTTATTTGTTGTAAGCTAGAAACAACAAATTCTTCGGCTAAGAACAAGATTAAGGCCCTGTTTGGAGAGTTTAAGATTCCAAGAAGCAGCTGGTTGGTAGTCAGCTTCTAAGAATCCGGAAAATGTGGGTTTACCAGCTTCTGGCTTCCAGTTCATTTCCTGGATTCTACAACTACAGCTTCTCAGAATCTGGACCAAAAGTTGTACTGTTTGAGGAGCTTTTGATTCTGGGACAAGCTATTGCAACTAGAAGCTCCCACAAACAAGCCCTAAGTCGGACTCAACACATAGCCATGCCGGAGGAGCCACCGCTAATTCAAGTCGAAAATTAGGGCCTGCTTGGCACAGCTCCAGCTCCAGCTCCACCCCTCCTGAAGCTGGAGTCCAGCCAAACAGTTTCTGCTCCACTAGAACTAGGAGTGGAGTTGGGTGGAGCTCTCTCACAAAATGTACTAGAGTTGTGAAGCTGTGTTTAGACAGCTCCACAACTCTACTCCAAACTTAACTCCTGGAGTTATATTTAGAAGTTGGAGCTGTACCAAACATGCCCTTAGACAGTGAAGGAGGAGGTCTTGTTTTTAGATGGTATTTATTGGGTGGGTTTTTCAACAAAAATATAGGTTGTTATGGAGTAAAATCTCGAAATATGGGTGACATGGATGGTTTATACCATTTTACCAACGAATTGATTATTAGTGCTACTCTGAATCAAAAATGATCTGGCGTCAGTTTGACCTATACGACCGATCGATGGTCAAAGTCGTCACAAGTCCACCAACAAACTACAACAAAAACACAAAGGAAAAAACACACACAGACGACGTACATACGCTATATGAATTCTGTAGCGACAAGTGCACGTACATTTACCAGTACGTTCCATGACTTTTTCTCTCTTAACATGCTGCACGTACGAGGCATATATGGAAATGTTTGACATGAACACACACAATAAAGTCCATACATCTTTAATGCGGTAATTGATCAAATCCATGTCAACCCCGTCCAGGCAGCAAACGTAGGGTACGGTGCAGAGCGCCAAAATTAGTCAGGTTTGAGAAAGCTTCTCATGGTTTGACCTAACTAATTTCGCCGATCAGTTATTCGTCTTCAGTAGATTCACTCTACAATTTACCGAGACTAATTTTGACCGTGTCACAGACGAACCGAGCTACTACAGCTTTTATTAGCCAGTATATTTGAGTTGAAGTGTTGAACAGTGCCGGCCGGTAATATGGCAATATGACTCACAAGTCAAAACAACGACGAGAGGCTGGAGTTTATAGCCCTTTTGGCTGGCTTGAGATTGAGATTAATTTGTTCCTCTTAATTAATGTAGGGCAGACATGAGGGATCTTTTTCATTTTTGCGGTCGATTCTTTAAAAAAAAAAATCTGGTGGATTACCCAATTGACACGTACTCATTCGGTTTGAGCAAATTAAGTACTACTCCATGTGGTAGAATCCTAATCAATTAAACAATTATACTTAACTAGGAATCTTAATTCTAATGATCCACACGTACCTAAACCAGGGGCAGTTGTGTTTTATTAAAATTTCTCCCTGTCTGCTCAACTGAAAACGTGATAAACGGGCACGAGATTAAAGTACTACAGTAAAGTAGTATGGCGCGTGCAGCAGCTGCCATGTGGAGCACAGGTTCCACGCGCATGATCAGAGAGATTAGACAAGAATCTTCAGGTACATGCAGGTCATTTGATATGATTGGTACTAGTTCAGCACCATTCATCGTACTGTTCGGTTGTTTAGCCCTTCCTAAAATTAAATGTAGGGTCTGAGTTTATAACGGTCCATATTTGCCAAGCCGGGCTCATCCTTTAAGTTGTTTCTCCATTTAAGGTCGAGTGAAGAGTTTATTTGTTGTAAGCTAGAAACAACAAATTCTTCGGCTAAGAACAAGATTAAGGCCCTGTTTGGAGAGTTTAAGATTCCAAGAAGCAGCTGGTTGGTAGTCAGCTTCTAAGAATCCGGAAAATGTGGGTTTACCAGCTTCTGGCTTCCAGTTCATTTCCTGGATTCTACAACTACAGCTTCTCAGAATCTGGACCAAAAGTTGTACTGTTTGAGGAGCTTTTGATTCTGGGACAAGCTATTGCAACTAGAAGCTCCCACAAACAAGCCCTAAGTCGGACTCAACACATAGCCATGCCGGAGGAGCCACCGCTAATTCAAGTCGAAAATTAGGGCCTGCTTGGCACAGCTCCAGCTCCAGCTCCACCCCTCCTGAAGCTGGAGTCCAGCCAAACAGTTTCTGCTCCACTAGAACTAGGAGTGGAGTTGGGTGGAGCTCTCTCACAAAATGTACTAGAGTTGTGAAGCTGTGTTTAGACAGCTCCACAACTCTACTCCAAACTTAACTCCTGGAGTTATATTTAGAAGTTGGAGCTGTACCAAACATGCCCTTAGACAGTGAAGGAGGAGGTCTTGTTTTTAGATGGTATTTATTGGGTGGGTTTTTCAACAAAAATATAGGTTGTTATGGAGTAAAATCTCGAAATATGGGTGACATGGATGGTTTATACCATTTTACCAACGAATTGATTATTAGTGCTACTCTGAATCAAAAATGATCTGGCGTCAGTTTGACCTATACGACCGATCGATGGTCAAAGTCGTCACAAGTCCACCAACAAACTACAACAAAAACACAAAGGAAAAAACACACACAGACGACGTACATACGCTATATGAATTCTGTAGCGACAAGTGCACGTACATTTACCAGTACGTTCCATGACTTTTTCTCTCTTATCTGTCTACGTCCGTATAAACAGAAATACCTCGAGTGATACGTACACCTTGATGGAGCTTGCATATCACGTACGTACAGCAAGTCCGATCAGATCGATCGATCGGTCGTCGTCGCCGTCAACTTTGATTAGTTATTACTACCTCCATCCTAAAATAAGTGCAGTTTTACACTATTTATGTTCAACGTTTCCAAACAGGCAGCAGTAAGTCATCAGACAACACCACCTTGTCCAACTGGTACTCCCAAAGTTCACAACTGTGTGGGTTGCTAATAGAGATAAGCCAATAACTGACCCCATCTTTAAACAGTCAGAACTTAGAGTTTCAAGAGATGGCACTCTTGTCATCTTAAACAAGGTGGCCAAGTCAATGATTTGGTCTAGCCAAATTGAGAATAGACCAGAAACCAGCAGGAACAATAGTGTAGTGTTGTTAGACAATGGAAACCTTGTTATATGGGTTGCCTCGAACCCATCCAATGTGTGGTGGCAGAGCTTTGATCACCCAACAGATGTCTTCCTCCCTGGAGCGAAGATTGGCCAGAACAAGATCACTGGTCAGAAATATAGTTTCACTTCAAAGAAGAATTCCGAGGACCCAGCTCTAGGCTTATATTGCATGGAGTTAGACCCCTCTGGCTCTAGGCAATGGGCCTGTTTGGATCCGGAGGGCTATTTAATAGCCCTCCGGAATCTTGTTATTTAGGAGTATTAAACGTAGATTATTGATAAAACCCATTCCATAACCCCTAGGTTATTTTGCGAGACGAATCTAACGATGTATATTAATCTATGATTTGCTACAGTGATGCTACAGTAATCATCCGCTAATCATGGATTAATATACCTCGTTCGATTCGTCTCGCAAAATAGCTTAGGGGTTATGGAATGGGTTTTGGCAGCAATCTACGTTTGATACTTCTAAATATCAAGATTCCGGAGGGCTATTTAATAGACCTCCGATCCAAACAGGGCCATAAGCTGGTCTTTTACGGAGCGACATGAGGTGGGCAAGTCATGAATTCGCTTCGGAAAAGGACGGGGGACAACGATGGAGGTTCTCACCGGTCGTGTGAACGCGTGCCTAGCCAGGCAGGCACGGTCGCGGCCATTTTTTCTCACTGGACGGAGAAAACGCTTAGCAATAATTCATTATAGTCACCAGGCTAAGGGCACATGACCATGATGGTCACCAGTGGCTCGATCTGAAGCTGTGTGTGGTAGCTAGTGATTGCCTTTTGTAGATCGGTTATGTCATACTTTTATACAAGCTAAAATAAACAGATTTGCTAATAATATTCGAGACAAAAGTCAGATAGAAATTATAAATCAATGATCTTGAAAATTCGTGGTCGATGATTTTATGCCTCGTGGCTTCCTTTTCTAAGTTCAACAAAGACTGTTCTAGTATTTGGATGTTTGGCTGAGCCTATCAACCGCGCGTAAAATAAGGTGAGTGAGTAGGTTACGATCAATTATTATAATCTTGAAAATGGATTCTTTTGAAAAAAAAATTCAAATAAACTTTTGGATAAATTTTTTCATAAATTCATACCGTTTAGTAATTTGAGAAACATGTTCATTATAAACGAGGAAAAATAACCACGAATATTAGGAAATGACCTAATATCAAATAATTAGAAGGGGTGAGACTTCGAATCTAGATCGTCTAGCCCACCACCTTGTGGAGTTAGCCGGGAGACCCCTAGGTGTTTCTCGTGAACGAGCAAGGGATGAGGACAATTTCATCGAGCTTACCAACAAAGGCAAGGACAATGACAGTTGATGGCAATGCCACCACTGAAGCCGTGGAGCGTGGAGACTCGGTAGATTTACCTCGTACCGTACCGTGGACTACTCATACGTACTCCTAACAGACAACTCTACACATGTTCTAGAGGAGAGAGCGAATGCGGACCATCGAGAATAGTTCCGACGAAAATGAAGAAAATAGAGAAAATGGAATGCACCACTAAGAGAAAAGGGGATATATATGTATTTCAAAATAATGTGTATATATAATGAAGACGTGATCGAAAGATTAACTTATTTCAATTCCGATGCTAAAACAGAAATAACAAAAAAATATTGCCTTTCAAATTTTAAGCAAGGCTATGAAAAAACTTGGCTTTTAGAAGATCTGCCGCTTAGATTTTTCTGCTGATCATGGAGTCAAAGTTGGTGAAATAGCTACTACAAATCTGGGTGGCATGCAGGACCGGATCAGGAATATATCTTTGTGTTGATTAATTGATCGAGTCATCCTAGCTGGATTTCGTGATCTTGATAGTCCGGGTGATACACATGTACGCCCACGGGGATTAATTTCCACGCTGAAAACGATAGTCCAACGCGAGCAACTTTCGATTAATTACCAAAGAGCTGAGCTAGCCGCCATGGTCAGGTCAAGGCATTGGAGTGTTTCTTGTTTCTTCTCTCTCTCTCTCTCCGTCCTTTTCCATTTCTCCTTAATTTCCACGGCACCTTCTTTGGCTGACCTTGGGTTTAATTCATCGGTGGTGATGGTCCTAAACAAGCTAATTTACTCCAGTATAATCGTGCTGCACTTGACTCGGGAGAGCTACACGTCTTCTAGAACTTTTTGTGCATCAAAATAAGTAGGCTTAAGGCTATATTTAATTGGGACTATTTGTTGGATTATGGCTGTGGATTATTGATCTGAGTATATCAAAAATTAAATATTTTTAATAAGTAAACAAATAGCTTAAAACAAATTATCTAAACGGAGTACAATAGAAGATTTTTTTTTGGGGGGACCATAATTTCTAAAGCAGGGAACATATAATCTATTTCAGTAATTCGATAAATAAACTAAAAATAACTAGTATAATTGAAGATGAACTTATCTCTACTATTATAAAAATTGAAGATGTTTTCGTGGTCTGTCATCCGTGTTTGAGTCGGTTATAAAAATTGAAGATGTTTTCACGGTTCGTTATCCGTGTTTGAGTCGGTTTTAAATTTATGTTTTGGTTTTAATCTATATCTCTTATCTACTATTATAAAAATTAGAGATGTTTTTGTGAATGAGTCTGTTTTTAAGTTCGTTAGCTTTTGGAAATACATATCCGTATTTGAGTCGGTTCTTAATATCGTTCACTTTTGATAATACAAAAGAAATCATATAAGAAATCTGTTTAGAAAAACTCGCATGCTAACTTGAGATGATCGGACTCCTAACTGCGGCTCATGATTTTCTAAAATATATATATATCCAAACAAACTCCCACAGTGAATTTCATCTTAACTAAACCATATACCAATAATAAGACTAAAATAGACTTCACCCATTGCTACGCATGTATATTTTTTCTAGTTATTAAAAAAGTGATCAGGGATTCATTACCTTTTTTAAGGCGATCTTTCGATCCAGAACTTACATACTCTAGAAGCCTGTAACTCAATCAATCGGCCAATGATACTGCAACATATATACACATTATTATCGTTTTCTCTGACCTTGTCGCATTGTCAAATTAGGACCGGTCTTACGGAGCACTATCAGAAAAGGTACCGTTGAGTACATGAGTTACTACCCAAGAAAAACAGGTAGTATTGCACCTAGCTAGTAAACGTACAGATGTAAGAATATACTCGTTTTACAGTTTTACTCCGACCCGCACGTGCCTAATTACTCGATTAAATTGTCAAGTATAAAGTGGTTAGTGGCAGGCAGACCGTAGACAAGAATGTCACCGTTGTTGAAATTGCCGGGTGAAACCATGGGACGACTAAGGAATTGGGATAAAAACCTACGGCGAGAGTCGATCTAGTAAAAACTCTAGATAGTGTAACTAGTCAAGTTTTTTTTTTTTGTTCCCTACTCCTTCGGTCCCAAAAAAGACAAACCGTGGGTTTCCATGTCCAACTTTGACTGTCCGTCTTATATGAATTTTTTTATAATTCGTATTTTCATTGTTGTTAGATGATAAAACATGATTAATATTTTATGCATGACTTGTCTTTTTATTTTTTTCATATTTTTTTCAAATAAGACGGACGGTCAAACGTTGTACACGGAAACCAGGATTTGTCTTTTTTTGGGACGGAGGGAGTATGTAACTAGTAAACTGCTAGACAATGTACAGGTAGAATATCGTAGTTGTTACAAAGTGAGCGTACCTTGCTCAGTTGCTCTGTTCAAGTTTTAGACTTATCACAATTACTCATATTTATGCTTAATTATTATTGCATTTACTACTTTATTTGCGATAGATTTTTGGACTACCATTTTTCAATTTTTCACCTATACGATCTTGCATCAAGATTCATATTCATGTATATCCAACTTGCATTTACATTTAATCAATTACACTCTGCTACATATCGCTTACACTTAGTTACACAGTGCATCAAAATTAGATTATACAACAGTTTTTTCTCTAGATTTATGATTTAAGGTATTTTATTATTTATTTTATTTAAAACATGTTATATTTATTGGCTGAAAATTTTGCAAGATTCAAAATTTTATAACTTGGTGTTTGAATCTTCTTAAGATGAAGATAAAGTGAAAGATTAAGTGTTTCACGTAAAACGATGTGGTAATAATGTGTGATTAATTGAGTTTTAATTATTACAAACACGAAAATGGATTAATCTGATATTTTAGAGCAACATTCATATAGAAAGTTTTCACACGAAACACACCGTTTAGCAGTTTAAAAAGTGTGGCACGAGTATCCAAAATTTAATCCCCACCTTGAATCAGAAACGAACAAGGCAAATCCATGATATATCAGCGGCGGTGCAAGAAAAATTACCACGAAAGAAAATTACTACTACCAGAGCAGGTAGATAAGTGGTATTTTTTTTTCTGAGAGCTCTCCACTTTGAGTACAAGCTGTAGTATCCGAACATACGTGCAAACGCACTCCACCACGCACACACCCCTACACGTATGCTAGACCTAATCAACTATACACAGACGTGCTAATGAGATAGACCTTGTGCGTGACGAGAACGTCACTCTACTATTGTGGCGCTGGCACGGGAGAGCTAGAAACTTATTTGGGAATAATATCCCGGTGAGGCGCGGATGACGATCTCAGGGATCGAACCCGCACGGGCTGCTCGCTCACCAGCGCTAGCCAACCGAGCACACGCTCGGTTCTCAGATAGTGGTATTTTTACTGCCATAGAGGGGGTAAATCTAATTTACCCGTGGTACGACACGAGAATTCCATAAAGGAGGAGAATGACGGGCCCTATCGAGTCTCCTTTCTGAACAAAAAAAAAAACTAATAATAATAATTCCAAGCCCACGACTCACGTCACGCGACAGGTATACCACTCGTACCTTCTCGTTGGAGAGCTTTTTTTTTTTTCAAAGCTGGCGCACGTGATGGATGGCCGGCCGGCTGGACGGACGCCGGGACCGCACCAAGCAGCAACAGCAGTAGCGATTTGACGAACCGGACGACCCAGAACACCACCCACCCACCACCCACGCACGCGACGCAGGCGAAAAGGCATATAGGCTGTGTTTTACCTTTAACTTCTAAAAATTCCGTCGCATCAAATATTTAAACATATGCATGAACATTCAACGTAAACAAAAAAAAGAAACAAATTACACAGTTTATATGTAATTTAGACGAACGACGTATAAGGGAAGAACCAATTTTCAGTGACATATAAGGTAAGACCAATTTTCAGTCTAGTACTCCTCTCCGTCCCAAAAAGACTCAATTCTTAGATTTCCATGTTAACATTTGACCATCCGTCTTGTATTAAATTTTTCTATGATTAATATTTTTATTATGTTAGTGATAAACGTGAATAATACTTTATATATCTTTTATTTTTTTATAATTTTTTAAAATAAGACAGATGATCAAATGTTAGATACGGAAATCCAGGGACTGAGTACACGCGACGCTGGACACTGGACAGCCGCCGCCGCGCCGCCGCGAGACCGGCGAGAGGAGAGAGCGAGTCAAGGTCCAGGACCGACAAGTAGTAGTCGCCTCGCCTCGGTTCGCCTCGGTGGTGGCCGGCCACTCCAGGAAACCAACGGCCAAGTCCCCCCACTCCCCCACTCGCGTCGCGGCTGGCGGCAGCGGCATCGCCTTTTTCGCGACCCAGGAGGTGAGGGGGTCACGCGACGTGACCGCGCCCCAGCCGCTGACGCTGCGAGCGGGCCCCACCGTCCACCAGGCCACCTTTCGATCCGGTCTCGCGGCGACTGCGTCCGTCCGTCCTTCGTCCTGGTAGCTCTCTTTCGACTCTTCCGCTCCTGCCACGTGGAGCGCGCAACGTGTTCCACGAGCCAACCGCTACCTGCTCTGCTTTTGCGGGCTGGTGCTCATTTAGGAAACTCCAAATTGCATGCAGATTCAGGCAGTGTTCGGTTTCCTTCAACTTTTAAAAATTTCATCACATCAATATGTTTGAATACATGTACGGAGCATTAAATATGAACGAAAAAAAAACAAGTGCACAGTTTGTATGTAAATTGTGAGATGATCTTTTGAGCCTAATACGCTATAATTTAACAATGTGATGCTACAATCAACATTTGCTAATGACGGATTAATTAGGCTTAATAAATTCGTCTCGCAGTTTACAGGTGAAATCTGTAATTTGTTGTGTTATTAGCCTATGTTAAATATTTCAAAATGCGTGTCCGTATACTTAAAAAATTGGCACACGAAAGCCGTAATCGATAAGAAGTATCTCCAATACTCCATACAGTTATATACTCTCCCATGCCATAAAACCAACCTATTACCTACTATTAACCTATGAATATGGAGATTTGTAGTATATTAACGATATGTCAACATTTGATCCTAGGTTGATTTTTCAGCGAAAGAGCGGTCTTCAATTGATGATTTGGCAAACTAAATTCGTTTCTCGTTTCAAACGGTCTCTCATCTACCATATCTACTTTGAGTTTATGACAGTGGCGACGCTCGAGCTTGTTGCCCTCCCATCCACCCCCACGACTGTTGTCGCGTAGGCTTCCTCCGTGCTGGCAGAAAATCGACGTCAGAAGAGAAGGAAGCTAGTGACCCCTGAGTCCGAGCGCTGGTCAAATCCGTGTGGGAGGCAACCAGTCCGTGCATGGGCACGTAGGGGTTGTGCGGGGTTGCAGGAGGCGGCAAGCGGGGTAGAGCAAGAGGCGCATGGAGGCGGAGTCGAGGGAGAGGCGGTGTTAGATGACGACAGCACAACGCCATAAACATAATGACGACGACGAGCAGGAGGCCACGCAACGGCGGAGTTCCGCTCGCTTTGTATCTCTAGTGGGAAGAAAGAGGAGGAGCAATGGAATCACACACATGGCGAGCGAGTGAAGTAGGCTAATCAAGTTTGACAAGTGAGGGAATGAGTTTGGATAACCAGTATAGCTTGGAAGATGGATGGAGAGGCTCGTTGGAGAATTTTTTTTTCTATAATTATTGGTTTTTTTGTTCCGAAAGTGGGATGTGATGCTCTAAGTGTCCTAATCCAAAAGATAACACTTGATTAATCTAACTTCAAAAAATATATCGAATAAGCATTTTTTTCTAAAAATATCATCGCCGTTTGGTTTTCATTGATAGCCCTTCATTAACGCAAAAAAAACCATTTATTCCTACTTATTACTGAAAGCTGATGAAAACTTCTGCTCTTTCTATCAGCTTTAGAAAAAGGTAATTATAGTAAGAATATGGTAAAATTCGAAAATGGTCGGTATAAAAAAGAAATCATTTCCTTTTCCATGTTTCTTATGTTTTAACCATTTTTATTTGGTTTTCATCGGTAACTATTCTCGGCCGGTAAAAATGAAAAAAACTAGAGTCCGATGATTAGGAATTTCCGTAAGCTTATCACCCCGGTGCCACCAACACCAGTTACACCAACATGGTGACTAGTAACTACAATGCCAACATGGAGTACTGCTCCAGTCACATCTGCATGGATTCCTCTAACTAACTGCATATGCTAAACGTGAGAAATGTGAAGATAATGCTGTTGATAGATTAATTCGACCATGCATCTCATCCATGGATCACACACTAACTACTAGTAGGACTACTGGCATCTTGCTTGCTACTACTACTAACCAAAAAGGTTCCCTCGCAACAAGGACACCACCAGAATCTGTATGCATGGCGGCCGTCACTGGCCAGCACACAGTTTCGGCGAGGCCAAGTTCACATGTGACGAAAAATGTGGATCACAATGGAAATCTGGACAGCATCTTCCATCCCTAATTAGGGTCCTGTGTTGACTAATTAATGGTTTGCAAATTACTCCCTCTGTTTCAGTTACAAGACGTTTTAACTTTTGTCAGAATCAAACTAATACAAGTTTGACTAAATTTATTGACAAATAATAATATTTATAATATCAAATTAGTTTCATTAAATCAATAATTAAATATATTTTTATAATAAATTTGTCTTGGATTGAAAATATTATTGTTTTTTCACAAACTTAGTTAAAATTAAAGCAGTTTGACTTTGACCAAAGTTAAAACGACTTGTAACCTGAATCGGAGGTAGTACAATCAATATTTGACAGGAGGAGTACAGAGTTAGTACTTAGTACAATGCATCTTCCCCGGGGAGATTTAATGCGCAAATGAGCCTTGAATTTAAAATCTACGACTTTCTTCTCGATTCAGAATTCTGAAGTAGTAGTGCAGACCAATTTTGCCACCTTTGGTTTCGTCCTGTCGAATTCAAGAGCCAATTCAAGAGAAGAAACCTGTTGAAACAATCCTAGTACCACTTTTACCAGTTTCCTCCTCTGCTCCTGATCCATACCTTACCTTTTATTTTAATAGTTTCAACAAACTTTCAACTTACAGCCATACCAAACAAGTAACGAATACAGTTTAAAAATGGTTTGTGGATAAAGTCCATGGCAGCCATTGACTAGTAGTAGTACAAGCGCACAAACATACGAATTTGCACCCATCTTTTCCACAAAGAAATGAGCAAAATTTTAAGAAAAGATCAACAAAACTGACCTGGTCTCCGTGATTTCTCTATACTCACCATCGCTGCCAAGTTGCCTAGCTTCCATCGAACATGCGATCGAGAAGAGATCAAGCCAAATTTGTTCTTGGCAACAGGCAGCCTGCACAAGAGGTCCAAGTCTCGCCTGCTTCGATCGAGTTTGATATTGGCACTACCGATTCTCTTTCTTTTCGCTGTTCTTGTTGTCAATTGAAAGTCTCGGTGCGTGCTGGGTCCAGATCCAATGAACATTTGGAGAAATTGGGGCTAGGCAAAATCCAAATGCGAGGTTCTAACCGATTCTTTCCATCCGTGGGAAATCTGTAATCGGATTCGCGAATCGCATGCAGCCCAGATATTCTTGACACAGTTTGAAAGTTTGCTCAAAATCATTTTAAACATGCAAGTTCTGCTCATTAGTCCAAAACTGGTCCTAGAATACAGTGCTTTCTTAATGAAAACTTATTACACTGTACTAACATTTCTATAAAAAAAAAAGAGAAAAACTTTTTTTTTTCAAGAGGCAACATCAATAAGACAATAAAAAAGTTACAGGGGAAAAAGAGAAAACACAACTAAAATTAAAGACAAACACAGATTACTACAATTATCTCTTCTATCCGTTTCTGAAGAAATACTTCCTTTTTTAATATTACAAGTCATTTTGATTTTTTCTTTTTATTAAACTTTTTTTGAGTTTTATTAATTTTGAAGGAAAATATACCAAAGTATTTAATATAAAATAGACATACTATCAAAATATATTTAATGAAACTAATTTGATTTTCTAGACGTTGCTAATTTTTTCTACAAATTTAATCAAATCTTAAAAAATAATGAGAAAAAAAATAAAATGACTTGTAATATAAAACATGGGAGTATCTTTTTTAAGCTAAGGATCAAGAGCAGAGTGAAAGTAAAACAATAGGGCCGGAGTAATAATTACCAGCTGGTTATCCCAAAAGGTAGTAGTGAAGGAGTCAACAAATGAATCCAAATTAGCTAGCCTAAATTCTTTCATGGAGGGCCAAATTGTAACCCTCCTGGTTGTTGGCATGTGGTGTTTTTCCTTGACCCTGCTTGCAGATGCAACCAGCCCAGCCAGAAGACTCTTCTATCCTCTTAATTTGACAGAATAATCCCAGATCTAATAAAAAACACAGTTTAATCCTCCTTATTTTCTAAAATGAAAATAGTAGTAGTACTACTAATTATCATCACAAATGACATGATTGATGCTACCTTTAGTCTTTAGACCCTAATTATCCTCCACATGCTGAAATGAAAACCACACTGACATTAAAAATATAAACAATTGATATTACCTCCGTCCCAAAATAAGTGCAGTTTTGCACTATTCATGTTCAACGTTTGACCGTCCGTCTTATTTGAAATTTTTTTATGATTAGTATTTTTATTGCTATTAGATGATAAAACATGAATAGTACTTTATGTGTGACTAAATGTTTTTAATTTTTTCACAAATTTTTCAAATAAGACGGACGGTCAAACGTTGAACGTGAATAGTGCAAAACTGCACTTATTTTGGGACGGACGTAGTACATGTGAGACGGTTCTCTTGATAAATCAGAGTCAGATTCAAACAGTGTAAACACTGTAGGCTCGTTCGTCCCGTCGTACAACGGATCACAATAAGCTTTTGTGAAGGGCGCCGACGAGACGAAGAGTGGCTAGTAAACACGTGCTTTTTTTAAGCCTTCTGCACCGGCCGCCCACATGAAACCTGATGATATAGGAGTAACGAGTGTAACGACATGGTTCTCAAAAAAAAAAAAGTGTAACGACATAGCAAGAACCATTGTGTTGTCTCGCCAATCAATAATAATGCCATGGAGATGTACGCAGCCCCTAACCCTAAGATCACACATGCGCCCACCAAGTTTACTGAAAAAACGCAAACACACAGGCGCGCGCACACAAGTTTAATTAGGATTTGTCTTTTTTACAGGCCTGTAGATTGAAGTTAGTTGTGTATATTTGTGAATCGATAGATGATTCCACATATATGTTTGTTAATGTTTTGAGAAATTTCCATAAATACAGTATTTGGGTAGCATGCAAATTAAAAGATCGACAAGGACATGCATGCACCCCGAGGTGTACAGTAGCCTAGCATGTGTTCAAGATGTGTGAAAATAACCAAATAAAAAAAGGATGCACTTCTAGACCAGCTACCTAAATTATTTCAACTACTCCCTCCGTCCCACAATATAAGGGATTTTCAGTTTTTGCTTGCAACGTTTGACCACTCGTCTTATTCAATTTTTTTTTGCAAATATAGAAAACGAAAAGTTGTGCTTAAAGTACTGTAGATAATAAAGTAAGTCACAAATAAAATAATTAATAATTTCAAAATTTTTTGAATAAGACGAGTGGTCAAATGTTGCAAGCAAAAACTCAAAATCCCTTATATTATGGGACGGAGGGAGTAGTTGTTACCTGCTACTATCATGTATGCATTCTCTCAATATCTGCGGAACATATGTGATTATTTCAATTTACTGATGAATGTCTATCGATTTAACAATCGTCTAGTTTCAAGGAGTGATTTTTTTTAATTCAAGTTGTTAGTGTAGTGGTTGTATTATGCTCATGCACCTTTGGTAGAGCTCAGGTGCTAGATTTCTATACTATTAACTAGTTTGCGCAGCGGTGGAAATTATTATTATGTTCAAGGACTAGAGCCACCACCTAAGTAATACACGCCTTAAATCTAGTGACAGAGCCTACACGCATACAAGATTTTAGGACGCAAACGGTGCAAGGGTGAAAATGTACTTAGTTTGGGAAGTTTTATAGCGACATACTCCCTCTGTCCCATTTTGAGTGCAGCCATGATTGTCCGTGCCCAACTTTGATCATCCGTCTTATTTGAAAATTTTTTGAAAAAATTTAAAAACATAAGTCACACATAAAGTACTATTCATGTTTTATCATCTAATAACAGTAGAAATATTAATCATAAAAAACTATAAATAAGATGGACGATTAAAGTTAGATACAGAAACACATGGTTGCACTTAAAATGGGACGGAGGGAGTATTTCTATGGAAATTCTGCAGCCACCTGTTTTTATGGAAATGCTATTAGCCCCATCTTTTCACTTATGTTTATGCTTTTTAGCCAAAATTTAAATTTTCAACCTTAAATTTGGAATTGATTTTGGGTTTTTTTAATCAAAGTTTATTTTTCAGCCTTTGCTTTTAGATCGCTAGGAACGCGTATATGAAAGTTTTATTCACAAATTAATTTTCTTTTGCAAATATGTTGTAGCCACCTTTAATTTCCATATGTAACACCATGTCTTAAATTCATCTTTTTTTTAAGGGAGATGTCTAAAATTCAGATAAAACAGTCTTCAGGTTAGATATGTGAAATCTTCAGGTTAGTCGATCTTAAAAAAACTTTTTTTATCATGGTTATCTGGTTTAACCTAACTTAATTTGTTAGTGTTTTTTATTGTGTGTGTCTGGCAACATACTACTACCGGGAGTAACTACTCCCATAGTATCTAGCATCCATCTGTCTGGTGGGAGTTTTTCTCTGATCAGGTTATTGGTTTTGTATAACCGAAAAAGGCAGAAGGTATCCGTTAACTCATTTCGAAAAAATAAAATATTAAAATTAAATCGGATAAACTCAACGAACTAGCTGCTCATTTTACGGTGGTAACAGAACGTTTTCTGCATGCATGCAAGGCCGTTTGACCGGGGTGCCGTAGGTTCTGGGCCTTATTTATGATGCCATTTACGAACGAGAGCAGAAGCAGATGTTGCACCGCGGCAGAACATTGCCGGTGAGCAGCGCTGCCCTGCAGAAGCCGGTCTCGGAGATGGCAGAAGATCATCAGCGGAGACGCTGACGGGCAGAAGATCGATTGTCAGTGGGAATCGGTGGCGGAGGCGGGCAGAAGATCGTTATCGGGCGACATTGGAGGAGACGACCGAAGATCGTCAGCGGGGAGTGCTCGATCTTGAGCAGAAACCGATGGTGGGAGACGACAGAAGATTGATCAATAGCTGACGACGGCACGACGCGATATGGCAGAAGATGAGTTTCTATATAGTTCCATCTTTTTTATTTCTGTCTATTAAAGTGAACCCCGAGTTGGCGATCAAATTGGTTTCTGTTATGAAATTTTGTTTTTTTTCTCTATTTCTGTATTTAGCAAAGTGTGGTGTACGTGTTCGCCATTTAATTATGGTTTTCCTGGTGCTATGTCTATTTGTGACAGGAGTGAGGCGATGGATCATGCGCATGAGCTCTAGAAATATGGCAGTAAATTTGAATTTTTTATGAGCAACGTCCTCCGATCCTCCCATGAATAATGTCGTAAAGAGGAGTAGATGGTGTTCATTCTATTTCGTTGAGAGGCAAGATTAATTATGTTCTGCTGGCTGCGCAGTACCTAGCTGTGATGCACCCGGCACGGTAGAAAAGCTTGTGCCGATATGCCAGGAAGAACATATAGATTCCAAGCAAATGAATGAATATGTACCCAAATAATAAAATCTTGCAATTGTTCCTACGTATGCAGCAGGTTTTTTTTATTTTGTCATTCAGGGTGTACGGCAGTATGATCAGTGGAGTATTTAATTTGTAACAGCTGCCTGTTGCATGATCAGTATGATAAAATCGAGTTGATTTCCTTGCTAGTAAAATCTTTGGGTTGCTTGATGGATCATGCTGTTATATTAATTATTATCGGAAGTTTGAAATTAAGAACTTTTTTTACAGAGCAGATTATATATATTCTGGATCAATCCGGTATGCTAGAGCAGAAGATGTTGTAGAATATTTTTGCAGAACATCATCTGAGGGAGAGTTAATGACATAATATATCTTCTGCTCGGTACTTAATCCCATCTAGCTAAGGATTGCGTAACAGATCAATAGAACATATACTGCTCGTTCTTATACCTTGACAAAATATCGATATTCTGCTCTTCCAGTAGTAGGCCATAAGTGGCAAACCAGGTTATTTAATTAAACAAGTAATTAAATAATAAAGTTTAGTAGTTAAATAATTAAACAAATCGCTTGATTATCGCTTACATGCAAACTACTTATTATTTTGATGAGTTTCTGCCACTTACGATGAGTTGATCCTTATTCCTATGTACATTGCTCGTGTCCGCACAACATCTTCTACTTGTGGCCAGCACAGGTATATATCAGCCGAAAAAATTGGAAAATTGGCAGAAAATCTACTAAAAAATGTTAGAGCATCATCTTTAATTAGCTCTTTTATGATGCTTGGGATGTCACTGCGAGAAGTTTACGTAGCAGAATATATGTGCTGCCTTTTTTTTTAATTATTCTTTGAAATCGGTAACTTATACTAGTATAGAGAGGAAGAGCAGAACATCTTCTGCTCGATCAGTTTAATTATCTTTTTGACGAGGCTATAGTTGAGCAGAACGTAAGTACACACGCAGTGTGCCAGCAGAACATCATCTGCTTATTTTTAGCTGGTTGATGATGCTACAGATGCGCAATATGTACATGCGTGGACGAGCAGATCACATGTGCGGCCGTCAAGCAGATAATGCAAATTAAACAACTGGCATGCATTCAAAAGTTTGTATCCCACGAAAATAGTGATCGGCATATTCTAACGGGTTAGATTACACGACTAATTAACCCGCTAATGACAAATTCGAATTAGCAGAAAGCTGCACATACATATATATACACGTCTGCCGAAGGAGCGTACATATCTTCAATGTGCTTAATTCGTACGTAGTCCACAAGCGAAGAAGCGTGGAGGGTGCGAGCAGCCACGCGCTGACCCTCGTCCAGCACCACACTACAGCATGGATGAGATTTGAAGGCATTTAGCCGGCTTATAGCGTACTATTATACTTGCTCTTAGGAGGAAGAAGTGCATTATATTGTTCACAATCAGTTCGATCGAACCAAGTGGCCAGGCCCGTTTAGCTCCAGCGGCCGGACCCAATTAATGAAATGTGGAGACGCACCTTGCATTGGGGGAAGGAGTGGTTAGTTGGTGTCATGGGGACCGGCTAGGCGTGGCGGTTGATGTACAAGGAGAGGTAGTACTGGAGATAGGGCAGGAGGAGCCAGGAGCATGCGCAACAGAGACGACATCCCCCATGTGTTTGATGAATTTTCCCAACCGTTGCTCCTGCCACTATATATGTTTGTGTTTCTCACTCCCGATTATTCCATTGTGCATTAAGTTGTTGTGTTGTCTCTCAAGTCCCAACTACGCGTAACAAAAAGGCCTACATAAAAACCGCCCACTGCGAGAAATTTGAGATAGAAAAAACCATAACACACTTGATCATGGGGTGCAACTGTTGACCTGCTTTCTTTCTCGAGTCTCCGTTGCAACGCACGTGCGTCTTGCTAGTAATAAGACGAACGGTCAAACATGTGCTACAATGTCAATGTTGTCAAACATTTCGAAACGGAGGGAGCAGTATATATGTGGCTTATTAATTATGTGGAAGATATGTGAGCAAGTGAGGAGAGGAGAGCTACCCGGTCTATTTCATAGCCACACATGTTGTCGACGTCCCCTTGTATACCAAATCCTCCTGCTACCATATGGTTTCGAGACAGCGGTAGTCGGCGGTGAAGAGGATGAGGCCGGCCGCTCTTGTCGCAGCTTCACCCGCTGGCAGTGGCAGGCCGCTGTAGGGAGATTCTTCGAGCAGCTAGCGACACCATCATGTGGTGGTGGTGGGTGAAGAAGACGCGTATCCTCGTCTTGTCCCACGACACCTCCGCCCGTCCGGCAACGAACCCAGCAAGCTTCCCTCCGTCCTGTACACGCCCCTCACCCCCGCCTTGGCCAACCTCAGCAGCGCCAGCTTCAGCGCAGGTGCGGGAGGACGTCGACCTCGCCGGTGATGGGGTTGCACACGCACAGCTTCAGGATAAGGCTCTTGGTCCGGCGGATCTCCATGACGAGGCGGCCGTTGCGGGACGCCACCACGCGGGAGGAGGAGTCCTGCAAGATGGGCAAACCGTCGCCGTCCACGAGATCGGCGAGCATCACACGGCGGCGGCGGCGTGGCGCAGTGGCACGAAGCGTAGCGGCATATAGTTATTATTATGATCCGGCGTCGTGATGGTGCCGGCGCCGGTGGACGTGAAGAAGAAGCCGAGCGCGAGGCTGCAGATGCAGCGATGGGAGGTGGAGGTGGGAGGCAGAGCGCGGTGGCAGATGAAGGCGGCCGGCCTCGGAGGAGACGAGACGGCGCACCTGATGAGGTCGAAGATGTCCGGGACATGACGAGGAGGAGGACCTCGTCGTGGAGAGGACAGCCATCGTGCTCATCTGTCCCGGCACTGCTCCGCTTCCGCTTTAACTGTTTACGTGCAATATTGGTGTTGCGGTAGGCAGGAGGAGCCATGGATGCTGCCCTGCCTTTGGCCGGATCTCCTTCTCGTCTCGTCTCGTTTCTAGCGAAATCGATTGGATTTGTTACCTTCTTCGACGGGATAAAAAAGAAAAAAAAAACAAACGTGCACGATACACACACTATTTCCCATACAATTGGGTTGGCCCATACATGGACAGCCCACTCCCACTTACCTCGCTTTCCTAAGCCTAGGAAGCCCATCCCAGAAAGGTTCAATAGGGAATATAATGGAATAAGTTTTTATGGGCATTGTGTGGCTGTGTCTGTTTCCCAGAATTAGGAATTAATTGAATAGAGTGACTCATTAGTACATAATTAATTGAATATTAGCTATTTTTTTTAAAAAAATAGATTAATATGATTTTTTAAAACAACTTTCCTATAGATTTTTTTTTAAAAAACGCACCGTTTAGTAGTTTGAAAAGCGTGCGTGTGAAAAACTAGAGATGTGAGTTGGGAAATGAGGGGGAAGAAGGAGTTCAAAACTCTGTGTTCATTTCCCAGAGTTAGGAACACATGTCCTACGCACGGAAAAAAGAGGAGTGCATTAACGCGTGATTAATTAAGTATTAGCTGTTTTTTTTTATATGGTATCTGCACAACAAAATTCATTGCCTCGTAGTAGGCTCATACTGTACTCTAGATATATTTTTTGTTTGCCAGTCTGATTTATTTGATTGAGGAAAAGAAAAGCACTCCATTACTCAGCGTCATCAGCATATAGCAGTGCATGTTAGCAGTGCCTGTCTTTCCAATCCCTCCTTCATTTTTCCAACCCCTGCTTCCTCCACCCGAGTGAGGCGGCCAGCAGAAAATCCACCAGCCCCCTGACGCCATCAACAGTTCGACCCTCGATTCGCAAGCTGCGCGCTCACGTGGGGCCCACCCATGTCATGTCCCTATATATCAGACGGTGATGGCGTGGAGAAGGTAGACGGTGGGCCAACGCCGCGGCAGCAGCTGGCAGAGAGACACAAAGAGAAGAGAGAGGCGTTCTTTTGAGCGGCGGCTTGCGTGGGAACGGACACCACGCTTTCTGTCTTTTTAATATGGTATAGATTTGATGATTGGGCTGCCATGTCAGGATATAAAGAACCACCCTGGAATACAAATGTTAGATTTATCCTTTGAGAAGGAAGACTGTGTATTCGAGCCATGGATAAAAAAAAATCCATTCACCTCAAGCTCTTTTTTTTCTTCCTGCATGCAAATCATAGGCAATCAACTTCCTGTGAACCGGGGCCCTCAACTTTTGTATTCTTTTTTTACATTCCTATGTTTCACAGTTAGATTTGTTTCCTATAATCTTATTTTTATACTTTTCCTATCCTATAATCTGAATGAGCCCTAAGAGTGTATAGAGGAAAACATATAAATCCTTGGACAAGTAACACTATTACATAAACGAATTTTGCAAATGGCTATAATGCATTTTTGCAGGTGTGTGTAGCACCCGCTTGCCCCCAAGTGCACGTAAACTGTGATTTTGCTCAATGGGCAGTTCAACCGCATGTGAAAACGGGATTTTCGGACTCGGAGCGCTATAATGCTCAACTACGAAAATCACTTTCAGCCAAAAAAAATAAAAATTTCAAAATAAAAAAATCGAAACCGTAGATCGGGATCCACCCATCGCGGCCCTCCTCGCCACCGGATCGTCCCATCGAGGCCGTTAACGTAGGGGGAGAGGCCGCCGGCTCAGCCCCTCCATCGTTACCGTCGGTGGATCCGTGCTCGGGAGGGAGGAGAGGCTGCCGGATCCGCCACTTTGTCGCCGCTGTCGGATCCACGTGCAAGGAAGGGTGATGGCAATGGGGTGCCCGATCTTCTGTCAGGTAAAGATAACTCTTAATTTGGCGGAAACTTGACACATATGATCCAACTTCAGATAAACACGATCCGAACCATGCAATCACAGCACCACATCTCTTCTGGTTATTAATCGTGTGTTGCCCGATTGACCTCACCAAGAAGGCTAATCCCTACATGCGAATCGAGGAATATAGGCAAGAACATGGTTGATTGCAACTTGATTGCAGATGAATGATTAAAAACTCAAAGTTGGAGTTCTACTAACCGACTAGCAACAGAACTCTCTTCATCCATGCATTTCATGCAAGTACTTTGTAAACGAGAACACACGAAATTCATAGAGCAGTGACTTTTGTTCTAATATATAACATGTAAATCTTACATAAAAAGTATACTTTTTGGTTCATGAATATATAACATAGCTATGGTTATATCCATACTAGTGATGTCCTCACTAGAGGGAGAGAGGCCTATGCGTGGCGGATCACCCCTCCTGAGCTAAGGGTGGCGGCGCTAGATCAACCTCCCTTGAGGCCACCGGTGCCCCACGGCCATGCGAGCGAGGGAGGGCACCACTGCCGAGGCTGCTTTGGATCGCGCCGCACTGCCACACGAGCGTCGCCGACCTTTGTGGATTGCGACTCCACTTTGGAGTTGAGGAGGACAATGGGGTGGAGGCGTATTGTTGAGGGAGAGGAGGTATGAGAGAGAAGGTGGGGACAAGAATTAATGTGGAAGTGTGGAGCGGAATGGAAGACTTAGTAATTTTTTAAGACGCTAAAGAGAGCGGAAGGGGTGGGGAGGGGATAGGTTTCGCAAGTGGACCTCTTACCCCGCTAGACAAGCCTATTAAGTGATCTTTCTATGAAAATGAATTTTCGCATTTGGACTTTTGCTGAGCACCATCCAAATATTTTTCCATGGGAATCTTTTTTAAGTCCACCGGTGAAAAAAGGGTCCATTCGCAAAAATCGCTTTTTAAGTTGTGCAAACACTTCCCTGTCATCCATTTTTACTGGGTTTGTGATTCGGTTTCTATAATACTTGGCTCGATAAATGGGCTTGATTCATCAAACCGGCTTAGGCTGTGTTCGGCACCCTTTTTCCCAACTCCTCTCTCTCGTTTTCCACGCGCACGCTTTTCAAACTGCTAAATGGTGAGTTTTTTAGAAAAAGTTTCTATACGAAAGTTGCTTAAAAAATCAAATTAATCCATTTTTTTAAAAAAAAGCTAAAATAGCAAAGTGTGTTTTGTTTTAATCCTGAAAACCCATCGGTGCCCACTATCAAATATGCTATTCATGACCCTCCTCACCAGTGCCTAATCAATAGTGCCTGTTCCAAAATTAGTACCGGTGTTTGTTATGAACTGATACGGATGAGGAGTGATGGGGTGGTGGGCATCAAAGTCTTTTTTTCCATCATTATTGGTCTGTCTTAATAAGTCAAAAAAAATATTTGAGCTAGAGGCGGTGGCAGACAAACTGACAGATATATGCGTAGTGTTAAATTTGCATTTTTTAATTAAATATTTCAGTTAGGTCAACTTCAGTTAAGCTAGCAAGCCATACATGTTAGTTTCAACTAAGTTTAGCGTTATATTCTGGGCGGACCAACCTCATGTGGTCGTTCTAATAGTAATTGTCTGATATCCAACCACTGGACAACTTGGATGTATCATGCATGTTTATGACACTTAATCAATTACGTGCACTGGAAGGTTGAGATTGACTAATTGCACTACAACCTACCGGGTCGATCTATTTTTCGAAAAAAAAAAAACAATCGTTGACATTGTGTGATGGGACAGCTAGCGGCCGGTACGCATGGGTTATTCCCTTGTTTTTTTTTGACCAACAGTGAGTCCTTTACACTGACCAAAGAAGTAAAATATTTTTGGGGCATTTGCAAATTTGCCACCGGTTTTTTTAATATTGCAAGAATGCCACTCGAATGACAGTTCTAGTGGCATTTTTGTAATTTTCTAGTGACAGTCTTGCAATAACGATTCAAAGTAGTGGCAAATTTGCAATTGCCCCAATATTTTTACCATAATGACCAAACGAGAAGTAACATTAAGATGCTCTTGAAGGATGTAAAACCAAATTGTCTAGTGTGGCTAGCTATCTAGCTAGGATGACTCCATCTAAAATTTACATTTTATATATGACTCGATCAAGCAAAGTCAAATCTAAAACTCCATGACAATAATATATATGACCCCACTAAGGGCCGGGGGAGCCACATTGTCTTATTGATCTACTCTTATGCCCTGATGCATGTAGTACTGGAGAATATATATATATATAGCATTTTACTCATGTTATTTTTCTCACAGCAACATAATGTTAGCAATATCTCAGGGTTAATTGGCAAACGCACGCATCTGCACTTTGAAAACCATATACACACATTTGTCTCAATAAACTACTTGTGTATATAGCGCAACACAAATCGGTAATGAGTTGAAGGTTTTTATTAATTTTTGAAACAAGTGAAAATGTCTAAACTTGATACGGTTAAATGACCAAGAGGTACTACCGTGGATGCCCCCACGGGCCAATTTTGGTTAGATGCACTCGTCCTAACCTTTCGATAACCGGAGCACTAACATCTCCCGACCTTCAACTCTACCTTCAACCAAGGCTCACCAACGTGGCCTCGAAAGAGCTCACAGACCTTCGTTCAAGGGTCACCTCTATTATCCTCACGGATCAGCTGGACCGCCGCTTAACTCTCCGCCTACAATTATACGACATGTACACAAGCAGCGCATTATAACAATTCTGAGAACACATTTGGGGGAATTTCAGGCAAACAAAGTATAAGCTCTTTTTCTGGACAACACATAAACAGAAGATCTACACCAACAGGCGTCGCTTTCGCAGGGGGTCACCTTCATCCCGCAATACAACTTCTGCATGGATGAAGAGGCTATTGAGCAGTACCGGTTCCTACACTGTACAAGGGCATCTAGAACCTGGCCTCCCCGGCCTTGGTGCGTATGGAATCTCTTATATACCCACCTGTGAAGACCTTTGGTGCCTACCGCCATCCAGCCCCGGGACTTCCCCTGCTCCTGATTGGCACACCATCGTCACAGTGATTGTATGCAACATTTGAAAAAGCCACAACACAACAAAGCCCTAAATGCAATTGATGACCCCAAAGCTCAAGTTCGGCACAAATGTATTGATGACCTCTCTCTCTGGGTGTTCCAATGCCCAAAATACCTCCGCCTGCCATAAGACTCTGGGTCGACAAATTTAGTGCAATAGGACACATGTGATTAGCGCGCGCTCTCTCTCTCTCTCTCTCTCTCTCTCTACGTGTAAAAACTTACTTGTAAATCTTACTTATACTTTAATAAAGGTTTAGGCTGGTACTTTTACCTGCCGTAGTTTCAGAAGCGATAGTAGCTTGGAGGTTTATATATTTTTTAATAATGGAATACATTCCAACCTTAGTTTACTCCAAAGAAAATGCAACTATTTATTACAGAGGTTGTAGGATGAATGACTACAAATTAAAAAATCAGAACTTCATTAAAAAAACCTAAAATACCACCTCAAAGATAGAGATCTTTCATATATGATTAGTGAGAATATGCATAAACATTATTTTTTTTGCAATGGCTTATATGTTGTATGTAGTCCTTATCTTCCTAAAGCCGAAACAGAATCTCTGATATCAGCGGTCAATCATTGTCGATCGAATGGCGCAACCTCTCTATCGAACCAAAGCGGAAGATGATGTCAGAGAATAACTTAGATGTAAATGGTCATTCACCCAAATCTTGCCACCACTGTATTCATCAAAGCCAATATAATGAAAACACAATCACCAATGATGCCACATCAACATGGAACCTCAAATATGCAATGCCTAAAAGAAGGTAATGGCATCTAGGATATTGCCATCGCTATTCCGGCCATCTGAAACTAGGTTTTCACTGAGAGAATCCACCGAGACACGAATATAAGGAAGGGGGCATCAGTGACATCACCTTCATGAAAGTTTCTGGCACCCACATGCGTCATTGATGTCGATGCTCCCTCGGCCCTAGATCTGCAATGATATGAGCTCGACCACCTCGTCGGCGTCAAGTACAACCAGTAAGAGTGATTGAGGTGGTTGGCAATAGGAAGGGGAGGCAAGGGTACGAGTTGGGCACCTCGGTGGCACCTTGTCCCACCATTTGGAGAGGGCGGTAGTACCGGTGGTGGGAAGGATAGAGGCCTCATGTACCCGTAGCCCCCGCGGCAATTCTGGTGGGGCATAAAGATATATGACGCTATTGACTTTTTAATAAACGTTTGATCATTCGTGTTATTCAAAAATTTTGTGCAAATATAAAAAAAATAATTCATGCTTAAAGAACATTTGATGATATATCAAGCCACAATAAAATAGATCATAATCACACAATTTTTTAATAAGAGGAATAGTCAAACGTATTTAAGAAAGTTTCACAACATACGTCATATATTAAAAAACGAAGGGAGTATTAATTTATATGGATCACCAGAAGTTGTATTCGGCAGGCTGGCATACACAGCCACCACCTTCCTCGAGGTCCGCACATTTTTGGTGTTCCCATCCGGCGGTGGCGCGGCGAGGAAGAAAATGGCCTCGGTTATGCTGATCCAATAAACACGCACGCTAGGGTTGTTGATATATAATTCTGTCATATATATATGGGTGAAAATACACATTATAGCTAGTCCTAGTATACATTGACTGACTTGGTAGACTTGGCAGGTCAAGTTAAGTATGTAGCGGCAGGATGGCATGCGTGCATGACAGCAAGATGGCCGTAGCTCCTGTATATATATAAGTACGTAGTAGGCGCGCAGGGAAGGGAACGTAATTAACCAAGGAAGAAGAAGATCGATACATATATATTCGATGGCATTGTGGGCACTTGCAGGGAGCCTGCTGCTACTTGTGGCTTCCGCCGCCGAGAGCGTCACCGGCGGCCGGCCTGCTAGCTGCCAGACTAGGTGCGGTGATGTGGACATCCCCTACCCATTCGGCATCGGCCCCGAATGCTCCCGTGGGGAGGGGTTCGAGATCGCCTGCAATACGACTACGAGCGATGGCGGCGGGAAGCTGGTGGCAACACTCGCGGCGGCCAGCCAGCCGATAGAGGTGCAGAGCCTGCGGGTGGAGCCCCGCCCGGAGGTGAAGGTGATGGTGCCTGTGGCGTACAAGTGCTACAATTCCAGCGGCAAGGTGACCAAAGAGTTCAACGGCGAGGTGGACCTGAACAAGAATGGCGTGTACCGCATCTCCGACAGCCTCAACATGCTGGTGGTGCTCGGCTGCAACACCTTGGCCTACACCAAGAACGGGGACAGTGGGGGGAAAGGCCCCTACAGCGGCCTCTACTACACCGGCTGCGTCTCCTACTGCAACGACTCCCAGAGCGCGCAGGACAGCATGTGCACCGGCGTCGGCTGCTGCCATGTCGACATCTCCCCAGGGCTCACCAACAACGTCGTCACCTTCAGCTCCTGGGCGCGATATTTCCAGGTGGACTACAACCCCTGCGACTACTCCTTCCTGGTCGACAAGAAGGACTATGTCTTCATGAGGTCTGACCTAAACATGGACCTCAACCAGACCAAGCCGGTATGGCTGGACTGGGCCATCCGCGACGCCGACGCCGGAAACGCCTCCTCCACCACCACCGCCACCGCCTGCCCTCCCTTGGATGTTCAGCACAAGAAACCACCCGGGTACGCCTGCGTCAGCGATAACAGCGAGTGTGCCAACTCCACCAACGGCCTCGGTTACTACTGCAAGTGCAACAACGGCTACCAGGGCAACCCCTATGAGGACGATCCCAATAAAGGATGCAAGGGTAACAATTCATGTTTATCAAATTAATTAGTTATACCACCCTCTCAATTCTGTCTATATATACTATTCCCTCCATTTCTAAATATTTGACATCGTTGACTTTTTAGCACATATTTCACCGTTCGTCTTATTCAAAAACTTTTGTAAAATATGTAAAACTATATGTATACATATAAGTATATTTAACAATGAATCAAATGATTAGAAAAGAATTAATAATTACTTAAATTTTTTAAATAAGCCGAATGGTCAAACATATTTAAAAATATCAACGTCGTCAAATATTTAGAAACGGAGGGAGTATATTTCTCCTCGTGCCCTGTTAATTGAATTAAAATTGTGTTTATAAATCAATACGCAGACATCGATGAGTGCACTGCACCCGACAAGGAGATGCTATACCCCTGCCACGGCATTTGCAAGAACATCCCTGGAGATTACGAGTGCAGCTGTCATACAGGTTACCAGCCAAGTGGTGATGGCCCTAAGAAACAAGAGTGCAGCTCAAAGTTTCCTCTTGCAGCAAGGCTTGCCCTTGGTATGTACTACCTCCATTTCTTATTATAAGTTGTTTTGATTCTTTTAAGTCCCTTTTTAGTTTCACTAAATTTATAGTAAAATATAGTAATATTCTAACACAAAACAAAAAACTATATCAAATTATGTTTAATGTTAGACATAATGAAACTGATTTTGTGCTATAAGTTTTGTTGTATTTTTCTATAAATTAGGTAGAAGTTTGACTTAAAAAGTAAAAAATGACTTATAATACAAAACTGATAGAGTACTTATATATGTCAATGTGAATATATTCCACATAAACTATTTTGTTTCAAGCTTTAATTAGTTTTCAAATATAAGGCCCTAACTAAGACTGAGTCAACTGGGTGTATTACAACAAAATTACCCAAAATTGCTAGAAACAACTCCATAAGTAACCTTAACTCTTTGCAATATTTGTATTCTTGTAGGCATCAGTTTGGGATTTTCCTTCTTGATTGTTGCTACTCTTTTTACACTAATGATGCTCCAGAAGCGAAAAATGAATGAATATTTCAAAAGGAATGGTGGTTCAGTGTTGCAAAAAGTGGATAATGTCAAGATTTTCTCCAAAGATGAGCTAAAGAAAATCACGAAGAACAATTCGGAGGTTCTTGGTCAAGGTGGCTTTGGTAAGGTATATAAAGGGACGCTTCAAGACAGTACCATGGTGGCAGTGAAGACCTCAATCGAGGTAAATGAAGCTAGAAAGGAGGATTTTACAAATGAAGTGATCATTCAATCACAAATGATGCATAATAACATTATCAAACTTTTGGGTTGTTGCCTGGAGGTGGATGTTCCAATGTTAGTGTATGAGTTTGCTGCTAAAGGGAATCTGCAAGACATTCTCCATGGTGATGCTAATATCCCTCTCCCAATAGACCTACGCCTCGATATTGCAATTGAATCTGCCGAAGGTCTTAGATACATGCACTCATCGACAAATCGTACCATACGGCATGGCGATGTCAAACCGGCCAACATACTTCTAACAGACAAATTCGTCCCCAAAATTTCAGACTTTGGGACATCTAAGCTTCTTACTGTAGACAAAGACTTCACAATGTTTGTGGTAGGGAGCATGGGCTACATAGACCCAGTGTTCCATAAGACAGGTCACTTAACACAAAAGAGTGATGTATACAGTTTTGGAGTTGTACTTCTAGAGCTCATCAGTAGGAAGCCAACAATATACGGGGAAAACTGCAGCCTCATCATTGAGTTTCAGAAGGCCTATGATCAAGATAAAAGTGGGAGGATGATGTTCGACAAGGAAATTACAATTGAGGAAGATATCCTCGTCCTAGAAGAAATTGGCAGGTTGGCAATGGAGTGTTTGAAAGAAAAAGTTGAAGAACGGCCTGATATGAAGGAGGTAGCAGAACGGCTTGTGATGCTGCGAAGATCTAGAAAGGGTCATGGAAACTATAGTTTAAGTCCACAGCATCATGAGGAAATTAGTTTCGATGGAACTCCTATGCAATTTGGTGCTGAAATCAGTGCAAGTAGCAGTGCGGCGGTTTCTGCACCAGCTACTCCAATCAAATAAGAACATTCCATCCATATCGACAACATAAAGAAAGGAGAGATATGAATATATATCTTGTGGTATGTGTAATCTATCAATTAGTACGTGTCCTTTCATTTAATTTAAAGTAAATGTGTATCTTGGAGCATGTATCACCTACTTATGTTTTCTGTAATTTGAAGTAACTAGTATGTAGTACAAAATTATGTAATATATTGTCACTGTGTGGAACTCCGATCATGTTTTGTATTGTTCTATGGTTGTATTAATTGCAGCATGTCACATATATGGAAATGTCAGATAAATGTGCAAAAGTAAACACTAGTAAACAAATAAAGCAGTTGTGAGTTTACAAGCTACATGCTCGATATTAGAATAGCAATCATGCCTGTGCATTGCAACGGGAAAAACTAAAATAATTAGAAAACAGTATGTAGCTAAACTTCAAGAAAATCCATCTGAAACATGGAAATCAACAAATCACTAGCATTCTTCTCGCTCAGACCAGGGAATGGATTTTTGAAAGTAACTAGTAAAATACTGTTAACGACCAAATTTGGTAATCCAAGGATCGGAGATGAAGAAGAAACCGAGATGGAACTCGAGATGGAAATCGTCCCGGAAACAGACGTACCATACGACATGGTGATGTCAAGCCAGCCAACATACTTTTAACAGATAAGTTTATCCCCAAGATCTCAGATTTTGGGACATCTAAGCTTCTTACTGTAGACAAAGATTTCACCATGTTTGTTGTAGGAAGCATGGGCTACATAGATCCAGTATTCCATAAGACCGGCCATTTAACACAAAAGAGTGATGTATACAGTTTTGGAGTTGTACTACTAGAGCTCATATGTAGGAAGCCAACAATATATGGTGAAAATTGTAGCCTCATCATTGAGTTCCAGAATGCCTATGATCAAGAGAACAGTGGGAGGATAATGTTCGACAAGGAGATTGCAAAACAAGAAGATATCCTAATCCTAGAAGAAATAGGCAGGTTAGCAATGGAGTGTTTGAAAGAAAAGGTTGAAGAGCGACCTGATATGAAGGAGGTAGCAGAACGACTTGTTATGCTGAGAAGATCTAGGAAGTGTGGACAGGGAAATTATAGTCTAAGTCCTCAGCACTGTGAGGAGATTACTATTGAGGGAACTCCTAAGAACTTTGGTGCTAGCATCAGTGCAAGTAGTAGTGCGACGCTTTCTGCACCAGCCACTCCACTTAACTAAGAAGGTGGACAATAGGAAGGATCTACGAACAGAAATATATATTTTGTGGTATGCGTGGTATAATCAATGTTATCAATCAGTGTCATTTCATTTAAAGTAAATTGTGTTTTTCAAGTATGTATCTCCTATTTATGTTTTCTGTAATTTTTGAAGCGACTTTTGTGTACTGTAGTACAAAACTGTATAATCTATTGTTGTTGTGTGGAACTCAGGTCATGTTATAACTATTGTTGGTGTGTGGAACTCGAGTCATGTTATATATTGTCTATGGTTGTTTTGATTGCAGCACGTGACTTGAAAATGTTTCATTGAAGTGCATGCACTGTAACATTGCTTATATATATCTAAAGTAAAAAAAAAATCATTATACTTGCAAAGACTTTTGTGTAATCTTGCATAGTTTACAGAGATAGATTGGCTTACCACCTATGCATTGCTGGGTTTCAATATGTGCCAAGAAGGAAATGCCTAACATTTGTTCTCAAAATATTTTATATTTCTATACATAGGCCCGTTTGGCTGGGCTCAAACTCCTAAATTTAACTTCAGGAGTTGGATCTAGAGTGGAGTTGTGGAGTAGCCCAAAACCAGCTCCTCTTCTCTAGTTTATTTTACAAAAGCACTCTAGTTAGCTCCGATCCCTTTTTGTGTCAAGCTGAAACTGTTTGGTTGGGCTCCAGCTCCAAGATGAGCTGGAGCGAGAGCTAGAGCAAGAGGTGGTGACGTGCCAAACAGGCCCATACACCAGCAAAAATGCCCGTGCATTACAATGTATCAAGTCAACCCTTCGCTCATTCATCTTCTCATACATTGCAACAAGAAAAACTAATATTATAATAAAAATCACATGATTAGGTTACGATATCGATGTCAATATAGTTTTGAAGATGATGCGGTGAATTTTTTTGGATAATGGATTAAATTCCTGCCTTTACTTCAAATAAGCTACAACCACTTATTATAAAATTCTTTCAAAGAGAGCAAACATGCTGACCACTTCATAGCGACGGGCGCGTCCGGCAAGAACAGATCCAATATACATCGTCACCACGGAGACCAACACCATGTAGACTTCTCACAGCATGACTGCCAGCAGGCACCACATGTAGGCGTAAGCGTTAACGAAGGAACGTTAACATAGAGATCGAACTAAGAAGGCAGGTAGATCGCCACTACCCACCTTGCAGCACGGGATGACTTACTGTTGACTTCCCCGACCATAAGGGGCGTTGAACTGTTGGAGTCCGATGACCATTATTGGTGGCACTAGCATTATACTCCTTCTAATGTTTTAAATTTTTTCTAAGTTAAACTTCTGTATATTTGATCAAATCTATGAAAAAAATATAGTAACATTTTCAACACAAAATAAACCAATTTAATAAAACCAATTATATTCAATGCTAGATTTAATAAAAGCATTTTGGTGTTGTAGGTGTTGCTATATTTCGTTATAAATTTAATTAAAATTAAATAAGCTTAACATAGGAAAAAAAATCAAAGTGTATAATATGGTACAACAGCAGCAGCCGCCGCAGCCTCCGTGCATCTTCATATGTGATTTCCTTTGCCTTCAACGGAGGGCGGCCCGAGGGGTGGCGAAGATGGACGTGAAGTGTCACTCGAACTCTTGGAAGTGGTAAGAGTCGAAGCGCTAGAACATATGCGCAAGTATGCAGTGGGTACTTCGGCGACCTAAAAAAAAGGTTCGAAACTTTTAAGCCTAATTGCGCCATGATTTGACAATGTGGTGCTACAGTAAATATTTGCTAATGATGGATTAATTGGGCTTAATAAATTCATCTCGCAGTTTTTTGGCGGAATCTGTAATTTGTTTTGTTATTAGACTACGTTTAATACTTCAAATATGTGTCCGTATATCAGATTTGACAACCAAACCCAAAATTTTTCCCCAACTAAACAAGGCTTATTTGGGGCTGATGGATGGTGTACTCTGGTGATGTATAGGATCCGGCATGCAATTTTGATGAACTACAGTTATTACATTCAAGAATCAAGATGGAAATTGCTGTTCTTTTTCCGAATACATCGCACCATGTCGTCTGAAGAAGCTGATGCTTGTTCAGTCTTACAGCCACTTGTTTAATGCTTCAGTTCAGTAAAAGAATACTGACCTCCTAACTAACTTGATCTTTAAGGGTCAACACTTTCCAGATTTCCAGTTAATTAGATCATCTGATCTTTACAAAATAAGTACTTGCTCCCTCCGTATTTTAATGTATGACGCCGTTGACTTTTTGATCAATGTTTGACCATTCGTCTTATTCAAAAAAGTTATGTAATTATCATTTATTTTATTGTCACTTGATTTATCATAAAATATTCTTTTAAGTATGGCATAAATATTTTTGTATTTGCATAAAAATTTTGAATAAGACGAATGGTCAAACGTTGTTTAAAAAGTCAACGGCGTGATACATTAAAATACGGAGGGAGTATATGATTCTGAATATTGCAAAACAGGACATGAAGTATTTAGGGATACTACTGTACTCGAGGAAGAACTAAAAGTTGATGAAAACTAAGTTGTCATTACTGAGGAGTCAAAAAAAAAAACTAACACTTCTCTCTTTTTCGTTAAACAAAAGCTCCAGATATGATAAACGACAGTGTATAAAGTCTTTTACTCTATTTTTTCAGACAAAAACTCATATTCTGGCAAATGAGTCTATTGTCTGAAACAACCTAAACTCAGATTCTCTCTTCTATGTTTTCTTTTTGAGATATTTCATTTTCTTGGTATATGCTTAGAATCAAGGACAGAATCCTCAAATTACAAAACTATTCCCTTTTCCTGTGACACGATTTTGCAGTCCACACGAACAGGCCCATCTGGATATTGGGCCGTTTACAGGCCGTGTCCTTGAAGAGGCCGTGCTGGCGCGGCCCGGCCCGTTTTGGCACGAAGCAATGAAGCACGATGGGCCGTACGGCCCAAGTCACTTCTGACAGCAGCTGGCTATATATACAAAGGTAGCCGGAAACGCGTCTTTCCTTTTCCGTTTGAGCGGCCGAGTCGCAAATTCCCCATCCAAAACACCACTCTCCTCCTCCAGTCCAGTAAGCCCCTCTTCTCCTCCCTTCCCCCAATTCCATCCACTGCTCTCAAATCTCAATACTACTACTGTTCTATCGAATCGATTCGAAATCCACACCGCTACTACTGCTAATTACGCTCTCTTTCTTCTTCTCTCGCATCATGCCTGCATAAAAAAAACGAGGGAGAGGAAGCGTACCTGGGAGGAGAAGAAGCGGCGGAGAGGAGGCCGGTGACGGCGGCGGACTTGGAGAGGAGGCCGGCGGCGTCGGGCTTAGGGGGTTTCTAGGGTTAGGGTTTTGGGATGGCGGATCGGCAGCAGTCGGAGGAGCCGGAGGAGCAGGTGGACCTGGAGGGGGACGACGACATCATGGACGACGACGACGGGTACCGCCGCCACCGCCGCGAGGACTCCGACGACCCGGAGGAGGAGGATCCCGATGAGAGGCAGGGGGAGGGCGACGGCCGTCGGGAAGACGCGGAAGGGCCGGGGGGTGCGGGTGGGGATCCCGCCGCGGGTGGCGAAGGAGGCGCCGATGTGATGGACAAGGTTGGCGGCGATGCCGGGCCCGAGGACGAGGAGGAGAAGAGGAAATGGGACGAGTTGCTCGCTCTGCCGCCTCAGGGCTCGGAGGTATTTATCGGTGGTCTCCCACGCGACACCACCGAGGATGACCTCCATGAGCTATGCGAGGCGTTTGGCGAAATCTCTGAGGTATCTGAATGATCTAAGGCTTTTCCAGTAATTTTTGCATCCCTGTAACACATAGTGCAATAACCTGAAGCTCTGGATGACAACAGGTGAGGTTGATGAAGGATAAAGAGACGAAGGAGAACAAAGGATTCGCATTTGTCACCTTCACCGACAAGGATGGGGCTCAGCGTGCTATTGAGGATCTGCATGACAAAGAACACAAGGTATTGTGGCTCTCTGGGTTGCCACAGAGGTTCTAATTCCATCACGTATGGTGCACTTATGTTGGATGGTATGGTCTGTGGTGCAGGGGAGGACACTGCGGTGCTCATTGTCACAGGCAAAGCACAGGCTATTTGTTGGCAATGTACCCAAGGGGTTGAGTGAGGACGAGCTGAGAAACATAATCCAGGGGAAGGGCCCAGGTGTTGTGAACATTGAGATGTTCAAGGTGTGTCTGTGATTTCATGGTTGTACTTTGCGCTAGGAAGGCCCCGAATTTGCTAATTGAGACCTTGTTTTGGTCCTGCAGGATTTACATGATCCAAGCCGTAACCGTGGGTTCCTCTTTGTTGAGTATTATAACCATGCTTGTGCAGACTATGCCAAGCAGAAATTGTCAGCACCAAACTTTAAGGTTGATGGTAGCCAGTTGACCGTCAGCTGGGCTGAACCTAAGGGTTCATCATCATCAGATTCTTCTTCTGCAGCTGCCCAGGTATACACTGTAAATGAAAAGTCAGCGCTATCTATGCTCAACGTATGCACTGCAGCTCTGCAAATTGAACTAGGGCCCCTTGGGAAAAAAACTGTTTATATTGCTATTTTATTGGGGTAATTCACTTGTAAAAGAGGAATTGGATTTGTTTCTTTTGTGCCATAATTTGCTAAAGGAACTGGCAAATGATCAAAGAAACATGAAATATTTTGTAATTCTTATGTTAATCATTTCTCATTCACATTAGTTTTTGTTATCTGGAACTACTGATTACCATTGTTGAACCAAAATAACCATCATTTTATTGATGTATTTCCAGGATGCAGCTGCATCATGATTTTAGTTTCTACATGGCACTTTAAGGATTGTATAACTGACAACACTTTGTTGTAGGTAGATTAAAGCAATCTGAAATACTAGTTAGATTGAGTGTTTGACTTGGAAGTTATTCTACTCATTCAATACCACTGCCCGCTGGCTCAACCTGTGCAAGGTTGTTTCTGTTATGGATGGATTGTCCTATTCGTACAAGGCACCCTTAGCTTGTTGATTTTTTTATATTCATAGAGATAATTAGCTTGGAAATGTCATATAATTTTGTTTTGTTGAGCCCTAGGAACATTTGTCTGATTGGCCTTTTCTTTTACAGGTGAAGACTATATATGTGAAGAACTTACCAGAGAATGCTTCTAAAGAGAAGATTAAGGAGATCTTTGAAATTCATGGAGAGGTCACAAAAGTCGTTTTACCGCCTGCTAAGGCTGGGAATAAGAGAGATTTTGGGTTTGTTCATTTTGCTGAAAGATCAAGTGCATTGATGGCAGTTAAAGGAAGCGAAAAGTATGAAATTGATGGTAATGTTTTCTCCATGTTGTTATCCTTTATCATTATTTATTAAACTTGATCTTAATCTAGGTAGGTGCTTTGTGTGGAAAGCAGATGTGATTTGATCATTTGCTGCAATGATTTTATGTGACCTTTGCAGTTACCACCACTACTCTGTATATTAGTAACTTCGAAATATGGTTGATTAGAAATAATCTTGTGCTAACTGAATCACAGGGCAAGTGCTGGAAGTATCCATGGCCAAACCATTGGGAGACAAGAAGCCTGATCACTCATTCAAGCCTGGAGGAGCTCCAAATTTTCCTCTTCCTCCTTATGGTGGCTACATGGGAGATCCATATGGTGCTTATGGTGGTGGTGGTCCTGGATTCAACCAGGTAAACCAAACTAAACGAAGTGGTGCTTATGGTCGGGTTGGTCCTATAAACCAAACACATTCTGCGAGAAAATCCACATATATATAGGTATAATACATATGCATACTCTCGTTGGGTCAAATGCTTTGTTCTCTGGCTCTTTTCCTCCATCCACCAAACCCTCAGTCCACAAAATGACCCATTCTTGAGCATCGCCACTTCAGCTACAGTCTGCCTATAAGGCCCAGTGGCCCACAATGCCCAACACCAAACCCTAGTTAACCAATATCCAGCATCTCTATTCCTCAATTCCCCATTTCCAGCTACCCAGCTGGCAGCATGGGTGCACGGTCACCCAGGCATGGCATGGTTACTGCGGTCCCAAGTGCCAAAGCTGACAGGTGCCCAGGGCGGCAGAACGTCGCATTTGCCAGGAGGAGCAGCTGAGCAAGTAGTGTGCCTGTTGCGCACTAGTTGATCTCTGGATCCTGTACAAGGACATGCAGGTAGATGGAGGAGCTAGCATGTGCGTCTTGATTCTAAATCCTAATCTTCTCTGTAATATGTGCATCTTGATTCGAAATTCGAAGTTTCTTTGTTGGTACGTAAATGTGAAATCAAAGTATGGTACATTGTTTTTTTTTGGAAAACTGTGGACTGTAGACACCAAAACAAAAGTAGAAAGATCTGTAACCACATCGGGGCGTGTTGTAAGAACACTAACATTGACCTGTGACGGTGTATCAAAGCAATCCAATAGACTGTTCACTTCACATGCTCCCTTGATTTGTATGTAGATGGGGAAGTTCTTAGTGTTGTCTAATGATGATAAAGCATCATATTCTGAAGTTGTGAAAAATGCCTTGAGTCTGTTGAAGATTAGTCAACATATATTGATAGTCTGTTAATGTTCTTTTATACATGGATCATGATTTTTTTGCATGAACTTTCCATTTAGTTATTAGATACTACCTCCGTCCCAAAATATATCTATTTATAGCATAGTATCTTGTCCCAAAATGAAGCTATTTCTCCACCTACCTCCTCTCAACTAATTAATATCATTCTCCTTCACCTACTTTCTTTTTTCAATCTATCACAACCTTCCTCCAATCATTCCCATCTACTTTTTATTACTTGTGCCAACCTAAAAAAGCGCACATATGAGCTGTTTGTTAATTGTGGGGCTAAATTATACTCCCTCCATCCCAAATTATAGGGCGCCGCTGCCCCCTTTTTAAGGAAAATCAAACTTGGTTGCTTTTGACTAATAATCATACTAACCATATCTATACTAAGTATTATGCATGTTATATCACTAGATTTATATTTTGAAGTACTTCTATGTGATGCTAATTTCATATTTGTTGGGATCATAGAATGGAATAAAATACTAGTCAGTATATTATTGAAGACCGTGTAAAAAAAATATAGGCCTTATAATTTGGGACAGACGGAGTAGTTTTCTTTAATGATTTTGTAACACCTTTAAATTAAATTGCATTGTCATCTATTGTACATTGATTTTGGTAGTTCATATACTGTCCTTTTCCATGAAATATGCTTTAAGTAACTCTGAATACCCATGCTAGAAATCCTGCATCCACCACTGCATATTGACAATTTAGTCGTTGTCTCTATCAACATTTTTGTTACAGCCTATGATATATGGTAGAGGACCAGCACCAGCTGGTCGACAGTGGCTTCGATGGCTGCCATGGGCAGAGTACTGCTACAACACGTCGTACCAATCGTCACTCCGGATGTCTCCGTTTCGTGTTGTCTACGAGCGCGAGCCGCCGACGCTTCGAGCTTACGAGCCGGGCTCCACAAGGTTGCCGGCGGTACAACAGGCGCTCCAAGAACGGGATGATTTTCTGCGCGCCATCCGTGATCGTTTGGAACAAGCTCAACAAACCTACAAGACAGCATATGATGGCAAGCACCGAGCGCTGGAGTTCGCAGTAGGCGACTGGGTGTGGCTTCGTTTGCTTCACTGACCAATTGCATCTCTAGCTGTCAAGAATCGCGGCAAGTTGGGACCAAAGTTTTATGGGCCATATCAGATTACGCAGCGCATCGGATCAGTGGCCTATCGCCTGCGGCTGCCTCCAGGTGCTCGCTTACATGATGTTTTTCATGTTGGATTATTGAAGCCTTTCCGTGGCGATCCGCCGGACCATGAGCCGCCCCTGCCTCCGACGCATCATGGTGAAGTTTGTCTTCAACCTGCTTCTGTGTCGCAAAGTCGTTTGGCACGTGGGGTTCGAGAGGTTCTTGTTCAGTGGAAAGACAAGCCGGCGGCTGAGGCGTCCTGGGTCGGATTGGATGATTTTCGTGCTCAGTATCCAGATTTTCAGCTCGCGGACGAGCTGCTTCTCCAGGGGGGAGAGATGTCATGTGGGGATTGCATTATGAACGGCGCCGTCGCAGAGTTCCGCCCACACAGCCGTAATGAGGAATAGTAATCGGTTTAGTCTCTGTTCAGTTTAGGAGTTTGTTAGTCATCTTTATCTCTTGAGTTGTTAGGATTCTATCCCTTAGCTCCCTTATAAATTGTAAGCTGCTTTCGTTGGAAGTAATCAATCAAAGTTCAGATTAATCTAGTATCAGTTCCTGCCTCGCCGGTGCGGTGCCGAACACGGCTCCTCCGCGCCGACGAGGTCGAGGACCATGTCCTGTTACAGCCTATAAATACTTCCTCCGTTGCAATCCTCCTTCCAATCTCCTCGTCTGTAACAGAGATTCGATGGACCGTTTGGATAATGGGAAAGGGAAATGATTTTTCACCTATGAAGGGGTTACTTTGAATACTACCCATCCATTTTCTCCAACTTATTTCATCGTTGTCCTTCATTTAATCTCAATCACGCTCCTCATTTTCTATTATTTAAACATAGCCAAGGATATAAGATAAGCACTATTGTTATGTCCCATTTAAAGGGATTATAAGGGTTTAGTTGTGGGCCATTTAGAGGACGACTGCGTAGTAGAGAAATTTTAAGGCAATCGTTAATCAACAAGATGGTAAACAAAAGATTGCGACAAATTTATCAATCTAAACTCTTAAAGTGGCCTTTATACTGCTAATTTATTTATTGGGGGATACTACTAATTTATTGTTGGGGGTGATTCACTTGTAAAAGAGGCATTGAATTTACTTCCTCTATCCCATAATATAAGAGATTTTGGATGGATGTGACACATCCTAGTACAATGAATCTGAACAGACCGTATGTTCAGATTCATTATATTAGGATGTGTCACATCCACCCAAAATCTCTTATATTATAGGACAGAGAGAGTATTTCTTTCGTGCCATAATTTGCTAATGGAACTGGCAAATGATCAAAGAAACATGAAATATTTTGTATTTTTTATTAATCATGTCTCATTCACATTAAAGTTTTTATTATCCAGAACTACTGATTACCATTGTTGAACCAAAATAACCATCATTTTATTGATGTATTTCCAGGATGCAGCTGCATCATGATTTTAGTTTCTACATGGCACGTTAGGGAATGTATAACAGACTACACTTTGTTGTGTGGAAGTTAGTCTACTGATTCAATACCACTGTCCACTGGCTCAACCTGTGCAAGGTTGTTTCTGTTATGGATGGATTGTCCTATTCGTACAAGGCACCCTTCGCTTGTTGATTTTTTTTTATATTCATAGAGATAATTAGCTTTGAAATTTCATATCATTTTGTTTTGTTGTTCCCTAGGAACATTTGTCTGAATGGCCTTTTCTTTTACAGGTGAAAACTATATATGTGAAGAACTTACCAGAGAATGCTTCTAAAGAGAAGATTAAGGAGATCTTTGAAATTCATGGAGAGGTCACAAAAGTCGTTTTACCGCCTGCTAAGGCAGGGAATAAGAGAGATTTTGGTCAAGTGCATTGAAGGCAGTTTAAGGAAGCGAAAAAAAATATATGAAATTGGCGTGTTGTAAGAACACCAACATTGACCTTTGATGGTGTATCAAAAGCAATCCCATACACCGTTCTCTTCACATACTCGTGAGTGAGTGAGTGAAGAGAATGCAGGAGAGAGGACGTCGTGTCCCCTGCTCTCGCTAACGCCGCCCCAGCCCTCCGCCGGCTGGCAGGCCTCGCCGGCCGGCCGATGGCCCCTGGACGCCTGCGCCCCGTCCAAGCCCCTTCTTGCTCCTCCCAAAATCTCCTCTCCTCCTTCTCACCTAGCTTCGGTTTCTTGAGCTCTTCAGTTAGCTCATGGATGCAGCTCTCCTCTCCTCGCAACTATCGGCCTGGAGAAAAGTTCCATGATTTCGTCTTGTCTTCCGGTCGACGTAGCTCGAACTCTTCTCCAGCGACTGTTTGGATTCGTCTGCAGGCCGACCACGGCATCCCCCTCCCTGGCTCCATCGACCCCATCCTCAACTTCTGGCTAGGCTCTGCCGCTGCCCCCCTGGTCTCGCGACAGATCGAGAACACTATCTTCACGCTCCAAGTTCCCTCTGTGGAAGAAGTGACTCTCCTGCTCCTGCTGGGAGGAATCCGCCATGGCCTCCTTCTCCTCCGCTTCTTCCCAGA
>CM020187.1:11580940-11595159 GCA_009805545.1 Oryza longistaminata | reverse complement strand
ATGGCCTCATCACGTTCAAGGGGCGTGTCTTCGTGCCGCTGTCGTCGCCGTCACTGCCGGCCATCCTCGAGCTCGCGCACGGCAGGGACATGAGGGCACGTAGAAGACTCTCTCTCGCCTTCGCGCGGACTTTCATATCCGCACGGGATAGGGCGACGGTGCAAAGAGCATGTGCGCGCGTTGCCTCACGTGCCAACGGAACAAGTTAGAACATCTTCAGCCAGCCGCCTCCTGCAATCATTGCCGGTACCGTCAGCGGTCTGGGCTGACATTGCAATGGACTTCGTTGAGGGGCTTCCACGAGTTCGCGGCAAGACGGTCATTCTGACGTGGTGGATCGCTTCTCCAAGTTGCTCACTTCATTCCGTTGGCCCACCCGTACACGGCCGACGTCGGTTGCGGCCGCCTTTCTTTGCGGAGATTGTTCGCCTGCACGGTGTGCCGCTGACCATCGTCAGCGATCGCGACTCTGTTCTTCACCAGCACATTTTGGCGAGAGATCTCCGGCTCGCTGGGGGTTCAGCTGAATCTCTCCTCAGCTTTTTCATCCCAATCCGACGGCCAGTCCGAGGTGACAAAATAAGATCATTGCCATGTACCTACATTGTCTCACTGCGGATCGTCCTCGACAGTGGCTTCGATGGCTGCCATGGGCAGAGTACTGCTACAAACACGTCGTACCAATCGTCACTCCGGACGTCTCTCCGTTTCGTGTTGTCTACGAGCGCGAGCCGCCGGCGCTTCGAGCTTACGAGCCGGGCTCCACAAGGTTGCCGGCGGTACAACAGGCGCTCCAAGAACGGGATGATTTTCTGCGCGCCATCCGTATCGTTTGGAACAAGCTCAACAAACCTACAAGACAGCATATGATGGCAAGCACCGAGCGCTGGAGTTCGCAGTAGGCTGCTTCGTTTGCTTCACTGACCAATTGCATCTCTAGCTTCAAGAATCGCGGCAAGTTGGACCAAAGTTTTATGGGCCTATCAGATTACGCAGCGCATCGGATCAGTGGCCTATCGCCTGGGCTGCCTCCAGGTGCTCGCTTACATGATATTTTTCATGTTGGATTATTGAAGCCTTTCCGTGGCGATCCGCCGGACCATGAGCCGCCCCTGCCTCCGACGCATCATGGTGAAGTTTTCTCAACTGCTTCTGTGTCGCAAAGTCGTTTGGCACGTGGGGTTCGAGAGGTTCTTGTTCAGTGGAAAGACCAAGCCGCGCGGCTGAGGCGTCCTGGGTCGGATTGGATGATTTTCGTGCTCAGTATCCAGATTTTCAGCTCGCGCGACGAGCTGCTTCTCCAGGGGGGAGAGATGTCATGGGATTGCATTATGCACGGCGCCGTCGCAGAGTTCCGCCGACACAGCCGTAATGAGAATAGTAATCGGTTTAGTCTCTGTTCAGTTTAGGAGTTGTTAGTCATCTTTATCTCTCGAGTTGTTAGGATTCTATCCCTTAGCTCCCTTATAAATTGTAAGCTGCTTTCGTTGGAAGTAATCAATCAAAGTTCAGATTATCTAGTATCAGTTCTGCCTCGCCGGTGCGGTGCCGAACAAGGCTCCTCGCCCGACGAGGTCCAGGACCATGTCCTGTTACAGCCTATAAATACTTCCTCCGTTGCAATCCTCCTTCCAATCTCCTCGTCTGTAACAGAGATTCGATGGACCGTTGGATAATGGGAAAGGGAAATGATTTTTCCCTATGAAGGGGTTACTTTGAATACTACCCATCCATTTTCTCCAACTTATTTCATCGTGTCCTTCATTTAATCTCAATCACGCTCCTCATTTTCTATTATTTAAACATAGCCGAAGGATATAAGATAAGCACTATTGTTATGTTCCCATTTAAAGGATTATAAGGGTTTAGTGTGTGGGCCATTTAGAGGACGATGCGTAGTAGAGAAATTTTAAGGGCAATCGTTAATCAACAAGATGGTAAACAAAAGATTGCGACAAATTTATCAATCTAAACTCTTAAAAGTGGCCTTTATACTGCTAATTATTTATTGGGGATACTACTAATTATTGTTGGGGTGATTCACTTGTAAAAGAGGCATTGAATTTACTTCCATCTATCCCATTAATATAAGAGATTTTTGGATGGATGTGACAACATCCTAGTACAATGAATCTGAACAGATCACTATGTTCAGATTCATTATATTAGGATGTGTCACATCCACCCAAATCTCTTATATTATGGACAGAGAGAGTATTTCTTTCGTGCCATAATTTGCTAATGGAACTGGCAAATGATCAAAGAAACATGAAATATTTTGTATTTTTATTAATCATGTCTCATTCACATTAAAGTTTTATTCCAGAACTACTGATTACCATTGTTGAACCAAAATAACCATCATTTTATTGACTGTATTTCCAGGATGCAGCTGCATCATGATTTTAGTTTCTACATGGCACGTTAGGGAATGTATAACAGACTACACTTTTGTTGTGTGGAAGTTAGTCTACTGATCAATACCCACTGTCCACTGGCTCAACCTGTGCAAGGTTGTTTCTGTTTATGGATGGATTGTCCTATTCGTACAAGGCACCCTTCGCTTGTTGATTTTTTTTTATATTCATAGAGATAATTAGCTTTGAAATTTCATATCATTTTGTTTTGTTGTTCCCTAGGAACATTTGTCTGAAGGCCTTTTCTTTTACAGGTGAAAACTATATATGTGAAGAACTTACCAGAGAATGCTTCTAAAGAGAAGATTAAGGAGATCTTTGAAATCATGGAGAGGTCACAAAAGTCGTTTTACCGCCTGCTAAGGCAGGGAATAAGAGAGATTTTGGTCAAGTGCATTGAAGGCAGTTAAGGGAGCGAAAAAAAAATATATGAAATTGGCGTGTTGTAAGAACACCAACATTGACCTTTGATGGTGTATCAAAAGCAAATCCCATACACCGTTCTCTTCACATACCCCTTGATTTGTATGTAGATGAGGAAGTTCTTAGTGTTGTCTAATGAATAAAGCATTCATATCTGAAGAGAAAAAATGCCTTGAGTGAGTCTCTTGAAGATTAGTCAAATTGATACTCTGTTAATGTTTTTTCAAACATGATCATGATTTTTGCATGAACTTTACATTTAGTTATCAGATATCTAGTAAATTTGTGAGATATATATGCATTGAGCTGTTTTCATCCGCGGGGCTAAATTATTGTTTTATTTAATTAATTTCTAGCATCTTTATATAAATTCTATGAAACATGATTTAATTAACTTCGAATACCCATGCTAGGAATCCTGAAGCCTCATCTTTTGCTGATGCTTATCAGCTAAAATTTGAATTTTCAACCTTAAATTTGAGATTGATTTTTGAAATTTTCTAATTGAAGTTTATTTTTCAGCCTTTGCTTTTAGATTTGCTAAGAACACACATGTAAAAATTATATTCACAAATAATTCTTCGTTTGCAATGCTTCGTCTGCATCTGCTACTGCATGTTGACATTGTAGTTGTTTCTATGGACATTTTTGTTACAGCCTATGATATATGGTAGAGGACCAGCACCAGCTGGAATGAGGATGGTACCAATGGTGCTCCCTGACGGTCATCTGGGATATGTTCTGTAAGAAATCTCTGCTGCCCAGAGTCGCAGAACAAGTCTTACCATAACAATATCTCATTTCCGTTCCTTGGTGCCCGCAATCCAGCCATCACGCAATGTGATGGATTTGTTTAACTAATTATGACAACAAGATAAAAGCTTAGACGCTGTTCCAGCATAACACCTGCAATAGCCTAAGACATGTACCGCGTTTCTTTTCAGTATATACTTATGTGTCACGCATGTGGTGCTTGTGAATTGAAAACAGTCGTGTTCAAGTTTTGTATCTCGCGGTCGCGGCAGCGTCTGTAGTGGTAACCGATGGGTTGGAAGAATTATCTGCATACAATTGACCTACCTGCCATTTTCTTCTTGTGATTTTGGGCTCATTGGTTGCTGATTATATAAGCAGTAAGCCAGTAACGGCTTATTTTTAGGGATAAAAAATGATTTGCAAGTAAAATTACTACATGTGTCCTCTAGTGTGACTTAAAAACCAAAGCTAAAAAATAAAACTACATTGAAAAAAAAAACTCAAAACCAACTTTAAAATCTAAGTTTGATAAGCCATAGGACGAATGATGAGGCTCCTTTTTACCCCATCATTGCTCGAAAAAATTCAAATATACTTATTTTTTCAATTATTTACCATATTATACATGTATTGGAAAGGAGTTGAAAAAACCTATCGGTCCGCAGATCCAAAACGCGCGACCAAAACGGCACCGCGGCTAGAGCGATTTTATTATTGATCGGCACTGTCTTAGTACTGTTAAACACTGTTTAGCACTGTTCATTAGGCAGTTCGCAGACCCATTGTGCGGAACCGGCATGCAAACAGTGCCAACTAGTTTGTGAACCAGTGTCAACACATTGATAAAATCGCTGCTATGGCGCTGCCGCGTTTTTGTCACGCGGACCTCACGTCCCGCGTTTTAGATCTGCGGGACCGTCGCTCCCGTGTTTTAAGAGCTGCGGGACCGTCGCAGGAATGGGTATATTTTTACAAATCCTTATACAATGCAGATATATAAACGTAAATTATTGAAAAAAATAAGTATATTAGTAAATTTTTTTCATCATTGCTCCTCTGTCCATGAAGAGTATTTAGCGTGCTTGCCGAGATGTAAGGCAATAGGTGGACGAATTTCTTCTGTTACAAACAAATTTGGTATAATTTTTTTAAGGCAATCAATCTGAATAAATAAACTTAAGTGACCAACAAACATTTACATCGTCTCGTTGACATTTAAAGTTGGTTTTGATTTTTTTTCAAAAGAATGTGAAAAAATATTGTGAATCTGAAGCGGGCGAGGCGCCCCCGTGAACCAACCACCGGTGCTCCACGGCGGCTTTGCCGTCAGCCTCTTCCTGTCGCCATCTATCAAAGGCAACAGCCGAAGGTTAACACACTGCCGCCGAGTCTGCACCCCTCGGGCCGCCCTCCCTCCGTGGAAGGCAAAGGAAATCACATATGAAGATGCACGGAGGCGGCGTGTCACGCCCAGAAATTCCCGAATAGAATTTCAAGCAGAATGTACATTAAAACCCTGTTCAGGACCGGCCAGGGTACACAAACGACAAAGTTGACATACATATCCACGTTTTACAAACATTATAAAAGTCTTACATAAATGCAGCGGAAAATAAAAGATAATTGAGCTAAGCCTTGACTTGGGTTGCAGCGGGAACACCACTCCACAAGCATCCTCGACGGCACGGACGAAGTCTACTCCTCGGAGAACCACCATCGGACGCATATCGAACTCTGAGGGTTGGGAGATAGAGCAAGAAACTACCCACTGTACTCAGCAAGTCCTACCGGAACGGAGGGTATGATGCAAGGTATAACCAAAGGAGGGCTAAAAGAGTTCATTTGCATAAAGCTAGCATTTTAAACAGTAGTTGAAAGCAGTAAAACAGTTGTAATAATTAGCCAATATTAAACCACCACTGCTCAACCTACACCACGTTGAGATATGCCCAAACCACCACCTGAACTAATCAGTTCCATTAAACCTTAACCGTGGACACGGCTATTCGAATAGTTTTACTCTGATCAGAGGTGTTAATTGTACCCACAAGACACAGCCCCACGACACGTTCCCATGCGTTGACATGCCACCAGACATACTGAAGGAGGCGTGACAGGACCCTTCGCATAACCCCTCTAATCAAGCACACCACACCTCAGGTTTCACCCCACTCTCGCAGGCAGCGGGCAGTCCCCTCTCGTGCCTAGGTGAATCCGAAAGCCGCATAGGCCGTCGTAGGGCCCATCCGAACTCCATCACGCCCACCCTTGCCTGGATGCGTCAGCTAGAGGGAAGCTACACTACAAGCCCACCGTTGCCCATGCTGGCTTGTGGTAAGTACGAGGAATTTTTCAGGGTTTCCCGCGAACCGGTCATTAATTGCCATGGGCGCACGATGGCGGGTGGTGCACGGTGCTAGGGCGAAGGAGAGCTCGGAGCGGATGGCGAAAGAGGGAAAAAGGTGGAGGAGGAAGCGGTGGTGCTTTATATAGGGCCGGGGAGCGACGTGGGCCGAGAGAGGCGGGGAGTGGCCGCGAAGTGGGGGAGGTGTGGAGAGAGGGGAGAGAGAGGTGGGATTCGTTTTCGAATCCCAGCCATCTCGTACGTGGGCGGGGCTGGAAAGTGGGGCGGCGTTGCGGGCAGTGCGGGCGAGTGCGGGAGTGGGCGACGGCCGGGCGGCGTGGGAGAGGCGGGCGCAGCGGTTGCGGGCGCGGGCGGGCGCGGCCGGAGGTTGGGGACGGGCCCAACAGGTGGGCCCCACCTGTCGGTGACCCGAGGGGAGGAGGGGCTCAGGCGGCCGGCTACTGGGCCTTGGCCTTCGGCCGGCCCAGTGGGGAGGGGGAGGGGAAAAAGAATGGGCCGGCAGCCCATTAGGAAAAAGGAGGGGAAAAAGAAAAAGAAAAAAGGAAAAGGATTTTCCAGGGGTTTAATAATTGCTTGTGCTCAATTTTAATTGGTTAAAATTATTTCTAGAGCTCTGAAAATTTCACTAAAAATCCTGTTAGCATATTTTGACATGTAGAACCCAAGAAAAATTCCACATACTATTTCCAATTATTAATTGCATTTATTAAATTAGGGTTTCTCTCTTGCCATTACTCAAACAATTTCTTGGGGTCATTTATTAATATGATTTAGGCTTGGGAGAAGAACTTCAGGGTGTGACACGGCGATACCCTGAACCCTCTGATGGCTGTTGCGACTGCTGCTGCTGTTGGTACCATATTATACACTTTGATTTTTTTTCCTATGTTAAACTTCTTTAATTTTAATCAAATTTATAATGAAATATAGCAACACCTACAACACCAAATTGCTTTTATTAAATCTAGCATTGAATATAATTGGTTTTATTAAATTGGTTTATTTTGTGTTGAAAATATTACTATATTTTTCTATAGATTTGATCAAATATATAGAAGTTTAACTTAGAAAAAAGTCAAAACGTTAGAGGTAGTATAATGCTAGTGCCACCAATAATGATCATCGGACTCCAACCGTCGAACGCCACTCATGGTTGGGGAAGTCAACATTAAGTCATCCCGTGCTGCAAGGTGAGTAATGGCGATCTACCTGCCTTCTTAGTTCGATCTCTATGTTAACGTTCCTTCGTTAACGCTCACGCCTACATGTCGTGCTTGCTGGCAGTCATGCTGTGAGAAGTCTACATGGTATTGGTCTCCATGGTGATGATGTATATTGGATCTGTTCTTGCTGGACGTGCCCATCGCTATGAAGTGGTCTGAATGTTTGCTCTCTTTGAGAGAATTTTGTAATAAGTGATTGTAGCTTATTTGAAGTAAAGGCAGGAATTTAATCCATTATCCAAAAAAATCACCGCATCATTTTCAAAACTATATTGACATCGAAATCGTAACCTAATCATGTGATTTTTTATAATATTAGTTTTTCTTGTTGCAATGTATGAGAAGATGAATGAGCGAAGGGTTGATGCAATGCACTCAAATTTTCTGGGAAAAATTTTCGCGAAAAGTTTTAGTTGTGCTCTTCTCGACTTTTCCTTTGAAGCAACCTTACTTTCTTTTAATCTCTTATACTTTGGACCTAAATTTTATTTGTAAAGTTAAATGCTCTCTTTTAAATTTTATAAAATCCTTCTTTATTTCAAACTTTATAAAACCCTCCTTTTTATTTCTTTCGACTTTTACAAAACCCCTCCATTTATTTCTCTAGCCTCTAACCGTTGCTCTGGGATATATTTCCTTTGGATCCTTTCCCAAACATCTCTAGAGTACATGAAATACCATCTCCCTAGAGTCAACACTTTTCCTTTAGAGCTTACCATTCTACCACCAATTCTGTTCATATAGAAAAATTCTTATGATTCCCCATCCACATTTATTTCCAAATCTAGATTTATTAAATGTTCTTACTTATTGATGGCGCGTGAATCACTGATATATCAGTGTTGTTAACACGTGGATCTATATTATTTTATCATTTTATCTAAAAATAAAGTAATGTAACTGTTATAAGAAATATATATCTAAGAAATTTCTTTACAAGCTGCAATCATATTTTTTATTTATGCAGTTTGTGTTTTTCCATGTAGGTACACCTGGAAACCAAGATTTGTGAATATCTTGAACACTAAAATATATAATTTACAAAGAAATCAAAACCAAAAAAAATATAGAATATAAAATACCAATTCTAAAGAAATTGAAAACATAGTTACCAAGCATTCTAGTTACAGATGGGAATTGAGATGGCACCTGCAAATCGCGCATCTGCACAAGTGGCTGAAAGTAAACTGTCGGGCTTTCCACTGTCGGAAACCTGATAGCCGAGGGTACCGTCGGCCATTCGCTAATTACTGACCACTGATCGCCGATGGGAAATTAGGCCGACGGTTTGCCATTGGCCACTAGTATTAATTACCGTGTGTTTTTGTGTATGGCCTACGGTTATCTCACACTAGGCCAAAAAAGTAAGAAATCTTGAAGTACTTGGTTCAGAGTCTCAATTATATTTTTTATATAATTTACTAATTCAAAATTTGGGGAGAAATTACCAAAATTGTCATGATTGTTATATACCTATATCTAACAATAGAAAGAAAATAAGAAGAAAAATAGAAACGGCAAGCAAAATGGTCATTTGGCTACCATGGGGGATGAATAGTCATGGCAATATTATGTTATTTTCTTAAGTCGAATTCTCTTCGTAAAGCCATTTAACAACCTACGATTTTTCTGATCGTATGGAGAAAATTGTCTATAAAATCATCAATGCAGGATTGGATAAATAGTATTGATCAGGACAATATAATTTTCAGCAGACATTTCATTTGATGATGAAGCAAATATTAGTTAGCTTTGTAGCTTGTCAACAAACGATTTAGATCATTAGATATATAGTGTTTACTATACAAATAAAAAGCTTCTATACACATTCCAAGCTACTTTAGCTCTATGAAATTCTTGAATGTGATCGAAGTCGTGCATTACATGTATACAACAATATCTAACATGGTCCAAGTTCCACACTACAGAAAATAGATTACACAATCTTGTGCTACAACAAACTGCATCTCTGTCATAGCTAGAAAACATAGGTAGGAGATGCATGCTTGAAGACATAAAGTTATTTCAATCAATGGATACTAATTTATAGGATAGGTACGCTGCACATACCAGAAGATAGATTATATATATATAGCTTATTTGCTTCACTTCCAGTTGTTGATCTATAGCTTGTAGAGTTCTTTGCGTTCTGGAGTGCATGTTGCAGAAAGACTCACACTACTATTTGTGCTAAAATCAGCACCAAAACTCGTAGGAGTTGTTTCAATACTAATCTCCTCATGGTGTCTAGGACTCAAATTATAGCTTCCTTGTCCATGCTTTCTGGCTCTTCGCAACATCACAAGTCGTTCTGCTACTTCCTTCATATCAGGTCGTTCTTCAACCTTTTCTTTTAGACACTCCATTGCCAACTTACCAATTTCTTCCAAGATAAAGATATCTTCTTCCACCGCGATCTCCTTATCAAACATTGCCCTCCCACTGTGTACTTCATCATAGGCCTTCTGGAACTCGATGATGAGGCTAAAGTTCTCGCCATATATAGTTGGCTTTCTACTAATGAGCTCTAGCAATACAACACCAAAACTATAAACATCACTTTTCTGCGTTAAACGACCAGTCTTATGGAATATTGGGTCTATGTATCCCATGCTCCCAACAACAAACATGGTGAAGTCTTTATCTATTGTAAGAAGCTTGGATGTCCCAAAGTCTGAGATCTTAGGGACGAACTTGTCTGTTAAAAGTATATTGGCAGGCTTAACATCACCATGTCGTATGGTACAATTTGTAGACGAGTGCATGTATTTTAGACCTTCTGCAGATTCAATTGCAATGTCCAAGCGTATGTCTAGTGTGAGAGGGAGTGAGCGATTGGCATCACCATGGAGAATGTCTTGCAGACTCCCATTAGCGGCAAACTCATACACTAACATTGGAACATCCACCTCCAAGCAACAACCCAATAGCTTGATAATGTTATTGTGCATCATTCGCGATTGTATTATAACTTCATTTGTGAAATCCTCCTTCCGAGCTTCATTTACCTCAATTGAAGTCTTCACTGCCACCATTGTATTATCTTCAAGCGTCCCTTTGAACACTTTACCAAAACCTCCTTGGCCAATAACGTGTGAATTGTTCTTTGTTATTTTCTTTAGATCATCTTTGGAGAAAATCATGATATTGTCCACTTTCTGTAGAATTGAACCACCATTCTTTTTGAAATACTCATTAATTTTTCTCTTTTGGAGCATCATTAGAGTAAAAAGTGCAGCAACTATCAGGAAAGAAAATCCCAGGCTTATGCCTACAAAGATCATAAGTTCTCATTAGCAACGATAACAAATACATTTGACTTGTGATTTTGTTGTTATCAACTTATAATAGAAAATAATAACGAATGCTCACTTGAGATGAATATATATTACTATATATCAACAGTGTAATGTTTGTATATATTATGCATGTACGACTGACATGCAAAAGCTAAAGAATTGTTTCATCGATCTAAACAAATATGAATGCCTAGTTTTTTTTTCCTACGAATGAAAAATATGAAAATGGTTAGGATATTTGTAACTCACTAAAGATCATATATGGTTACCAGGAACATATCCTATGTACACATGTTTCTCATGCGCACCAACTAACAAATATCACGAAAAATTCTATAAAATTAAACATTTACTCCTATTAGTACTACACATATCTATAAAGTCTCATATTCAAGTTCATTATATTTTAGCCGTAACAAAATAAATCTAACAGTTTTCTAGGTAATTAAAAATGTGTCAGAATTTTGTCTTTTTTATTACGACCAAAATATAATGAATTTGAAGAAAATTTCACATATAGGTGTAATATTATTCGAAGTATGTGTATAATGTTTTGTAGAATTTTTCGTGGCATTTGCTAGTTGGTGTGCACGGAGTGTGGATAGGATATGTTCCCGGTTACTAGTGCGAATACTTTGCTCCAGTTGATCCATTTGTCCATTGAAACTATCCAGGCATATTTGATAAAAACCCTAACGATATGTGAAAAAGCTTCCATATCCATTTCTGAAAATTTTGTGTATGAAAAAAAAAAAGAAAATTCGAATGGTTCAGCTCCCTGCCTTTTCATTTCAACCAACCAATTAAAAAAACAACGGTGAATTGCATTTATCTATCGAACTTGGCTTAATTAATTTAGCATTTGTGTGCTCCACGCAGTCCTTTAATTTTAGTGGGCTGCTACAAAACAGGATCCCGTTACAACGGGATAGACATATTAACTATTCTCTTGCACGAGTATCACAGGTATCAGGTCCTAGATATCACAGGTACCAGGTAACAGGTATCGCAGGTATCGGGTATCATGTAGTTGGTACCACAACATGTATCAGGTATATGTACTGTCTCATAGAAGAGTATCCCGTTCCAACGGGATACCGTTGTCTAGGTTTTTTCTGTTAATTTTATCTATTTGCTACCATGGATGTTTCAGCCTTTTTTGGCCTATTCCAGCGGCAGCAACCCCGGCCCATCGCTGTCAACTCGGACGACAAGAAGGTGCTTAATTTCCTGGATGGATCCACTGACAGAGAACAAAGAGATACAGCTGACTTGTAGGGTTCACGAGGGGTAAGATAAACATTTCACACGTCTTGTCCGCCATGGGAGTGCAGGCTGGCATGCCATGCATGTCAGCAAAGAGTGAAAAATTACTATCATAAAAGTAAAAAGTTTTGATTTTGGTTGAAATTGGAGATGATGTGACTGAAAAGTTGTGTGTATGACAAGTTGATGTGATGGAAAATGACTGAAATTTGGATCCAAACTTTGGATCTAAACACAGCGTATGAGTTGTGACATTTTTTTTAAAGTGACAAACAGTTAAAATATTCCCCATATTAAATGTCATTGAAGTGCAGCTGGCATATTTTCCACTAATCCGCTGTTATAAAGGGCTGACACTGTTCTATCGAATGTGTTAATAATGTTTGACTGAACAAATGTCAGTTCTGCTCCTGACGTTTCTCTACAAGCAATCCCTCACTTTGGGGCAGGTGACATCCCAAAACGCTAATGCGAGATCTACATACGGCGGTATGGGGTACTTATTCTGAACGTATACATACAAAAAAAATTATACGTATATTATATGTGTATAAACTCCTATTTTTTTATACGCCCCAAATATATGTGTACGTGTGTGTATGTATGACAGCTCTAATCTACACCTCCTATAAAATTAAGTATTTGCAAACATATATTTATCATATGAATTTTGTTGTTTATGTTTCACTCGTTGATATATATGTAATGTTTTGTTGTAATATGTTTATATATTTCATTCCTCTTAAATAATGAGGTGAGTTGAAACATTTGCACACGTGATAACATAATTTTCTATAAATTGTGAAACAACGGATGATTCTTTATCAAAGTATAATTGTGTGAGATCTTTCTAAAATGTTTTGATTATAACAAATATAATAATGTAATCAAATGGTAGATTGGTAGATTGGATATGCACTTTTGGATACAATATTATTTAAAATTTGATATAAAACAATGTATACGCATAAGAAAAGTGAAAAAAGAATGCATGATAGATAGGTCGGGTGGGCTGCATGCACAACATCGGGCGCCCGTGAGAAGCAGTGGCGAAGCCACCGAGGGTGCCAGGGTGGGCCTGGCACTCCCTATCCCCATGCGCTGCATGCAAACCCTCGGGTGATTAGCCATCTAATCAATACAATTCGCTCATTAATTAGTTGTCTATATCTAGCTATCCACCTGAGTTAATTGACATAACTAAGCGATGTGGCTGCAAGTCTCCAAAACTAAAAAGGATGAATAGAAATGATGTCGTGTCATTTAAGTACTGAGTAGCGTTGGTGCTATTTAGTGACATGGTTTAAAAATGATTCTTTTTATGCTACATTAAAGTACACTCGGACTCGGACATACACTCTCCATACTAAAATAAGTTCAATTTTATATATAAATCTAGAAGAACATGTTAAAATATATCCAAAATCATATCAACAATCATTTTATGTATATATTAGTGCAAACGATCGACAAATAACCACAAAATTCAAAGTATAATTATACGAGGGGCGACTACGCATATTAGAGTGAACAAAAGGCGACTTGGTGAGGCCAATCTGCCACTCTGCAGGATCTGAGCCCAGCCGTGCTTACCATATATATGCAGGCTGGGTGGGCGTCCGATATAGTTTAATGCGGAGTCGTCTCCAGATGTAAGCTGGGAGTTGAAATAGTTGACTACGTGAATTTACCGTTAGTTTCTTTTCAGGAATGACTATATTACACCTTCCTTGTACATCTCATAGAAAAAGATGCTCACTGTAGAGTATTGAATTAAACAATTTTGTGTTTCATTAATTGATTTTATATACTCCATTTGTTCACTAGTTCGTGTTGTTTTGGGAATACATATACAGCCTGCCGCATAGTTTGATCTCGGCTCAATCTTTTCCATCCTCTTAATTAGGGTTTTGCTTTAATTATTCCTTTTATGCTCTTAGTTTAATTTCTATTTTTGAATAAACATTGAACAAAAGCGTTAAGCCGCATGAATTAAATGGATATATCAAGTATAGTCTTGCGAGTATATATATGCAAGGGAGCATCTTTAATTTAGTACACCATTTTCAATAAATTATTTTAGGTGTCTAGATATTTCAAATTTTAGAATGAAACAAAGTACTTTGGTTCCTCCTATAAAAGAAATACTTTGGTTGGAAGGCACATACCGAGAGCAATTTGTGCAGGTAGAGGGAACTTTTGGCTGCACTCGTCTATCTTGGGACCGCCTCCTCTAGGCTGGTAACCTGTGCGACATTTGCAGTCATAATCTCCTACGGTGTTTCTGCAGTCCCCATGGCAGGGATACTCATCCCTGGAGTGTGCGCACTCATCAATATCTGCATATATATATATATATATACACTGTTCGATTCAATGGCGGGTGTACAAATAACTTAATTTGAATTTTTTTTAAAAAAAAATTGTATTGGTAAACAGACATAGATGGCATGACTAGCGCGGGATGCAC
>CM020187.1:11475876-11580915 GCA_009805545.1 Oryza longistaminata | reverse complement strand
CATAGTGCAAACTCAATACTCCCTCCATTTCATAATATAACACATTTTAACTTTTTTAAAGTGAACTTACTTAAATTGACCATTTTTATACAATCACGTAGCAACATTTTCAATAGAAAATAAACATTATATACTGTTAAACTATATTAATTATAGAGTAATGAAATTGATTTGGTGTTATAAATGTTGCATATTTTTTTAAACTAATTTTGTCAAACGTAAGAAAAGTTTGACTTGAAAAATTAACAAAAAAACTACAAAACGGTCAATACTGTTCAAACGAATATAGTTGACTCAGTATGAAGGTAGGTATCATGATTTGATACTTACGAGATATCATGTAGATACCCAATATCAAATCTAGTATTGTAGGTACCATACTGACGTATTATAATACCAGATATCAGAGTATGGTATCTATGAGTATCGTGTTACCTGTGTACCTAAGATATCGTCAGCACATATGAGCTATTTCATGAACTGTGTAGCATTCGGTAGTAGGTCTAAAAAATTAAAATGTCTATAATATGAAAGATACGAGTAGGAAAGAGTAGATTGTTTGTCTCGTGTACGTGTTCTTACCGTTGCAACCTCCGACTGTAGGGGTTGCCCTCGTAGCTTTGCTGCACTTGCAGTAGTATCCGGGGCCATTGGTGAGTTGACGCATCGCTGTTGTCGCTCACACAGGCGTACTCAGCCGGCATCTTCTTCCTCACCTCCGGCGCAGGCAGGACGATGATGCGGAGGAGTTGCCGCCGTCGCGGATCGCCCAGTCCAGCCACACCGGCTTGGTCGCGGTTAAGGTCCTTTTGGAGGTCCGACCTCCGGAAGTTGTATTCGTCCTTGGCGACGAGGAAGCATAGTCGCAGGGGTTGAAGTTCACCTGGAAATAGCGGTCCCAGAGTCGAAGGGACGACGTTGTCCTGAGGCCCGGCGAGATGTCGACATGGCAGCAGCCGAGCCGGCGCACATGCCGTCCTGCGCGCTCGACGAGTCGTTGCAATAGGAGAGCATCCGGTGTAGTAGAGGCCAGCGTAAGGGCCTTTGCCGCCTCTGTTCCCGTTGTCGTGTAGGCCATGGTGTTGCAGCCGAGGACGACGAACTGTTGCGCTTGTCAGAGATGCGGTACACGCCATTGTTGTTGAGGTCTACCGCGCCGTAGAAACCTCGGTGAGTGTCGTGGTTGTGTGCAGCTAGCACTGGTACGCCACCGGCGGCATCACCTTGACCTCCGGGATCGGCGCTACCAACAGGCTCTCACATGGATGGTGCCATTGGCGGCGGCGAGGGTCGGCACCAACTCGCCGCTGCCGTTTCGGGTTCGGGTATCGCAGGCGATCTCGAAGCCCTTCCCACGGGAGCAGTTGGGGCCGATGCCGAACGGGTAGGGGATGCTGACGTCACCGCACCGTGTCTGGCAACCGGCGGCAGGCCGGCCGAGACGCTCTCCGCGGCAGAAGCCAGAAGAATCAGCAGGTCTGCAAGTAGCCAGAATGCCATGAACGCATGTAAGTTGTACAACATTAACTGGGAACTTATTTCCTAGATATATGAGTAGGAGTAGCTGCAGCTCTTCCTTTAATTAGTTTCCTTCAATAAGCTCCAATTGTCTGTGGCGCGTGTATTTATAGATAGCAGAGCTGTGTTTGTCCACCTGCTACGATCTACTCTCCCTCTTAAAATACTATATTATAGCTATATATTTGGTATTCAAATTTTGTTTTATAATATAACTAATTCTTCACCTACCCGTTGATCTAATATAATTTTTTTAAAACAAGTAACATGCTTTTTCAAAACAAGTAAAACAAGAAAAATAGATTAATATACTTTTTTTAAAACAACTTTTCTATAGTTTTTTTTAAAAAACACACGTTTAGTAATTTAGAATATGTGCACCGAAAAACGAGGAGGTGAAGTTGGGAAAGTAACTTAAGAACGCAACATAAGTTCGAGTTGAGGAGTATAAAAATTGCCTAAGGTAGTAAGTGGTCAAACTGAAAGTATAGGCCAAAATACAGAGGTCCCATACTCCAATGGGAAGCATTGGTAAATAAATGTGTCCAAAATCTTAAAATGCATTCGTTTCTTATTTTTTTAAAATTATAATTTCAAAATTAATTCCTTTCCCATCAATAAGTAAGTCAACGGTACACACTGACCTCTACGCCGCGCGCTTGACTCGATCTTCGTGTACTTACTATACAAACTGCAGTCCGCACCCGTTCAGCAGACTGGAGGTAGGAATGACGTACATATATACATTGAGAAATATTAGGAATTAACTTTGAAGGAAGAAGCATATGTATATGGATATAATATAAATGAGAGATTTGCAAAATATATCAAGTCACTTGTTTTTTTATATCAGGCAAATACATTAGGGTTAATTGGATACATGCCATTAAAAATTTATCAGTTTCGAAATATGCCACTTGTATTCATGTATTTGAAATATATCATTATAATTTTACACATATTCAAAAGATACCAATACTTACCCCTCGGATGCATTTCAGAAAAAATTGACCAAACTACCCCTTTTCCCTCTTCTTCTTTCTTCCCCTTTCTTCTTCCTCCTCTCTTCCTCTTAGCAGCACGGCGGCGAGCAGCAGCAGCGGCGGAGCGCGAGCAGCGTGGTGGCAGAGCAAGAAGCACTAGTGGAGAAATGTCTTTACCCCCAGTTCCTAACCCCCTATACTCCCGGTTTTGTAACCGAGAGTAGGAATCCGGGACTAAAGATAGGAATCTTTAGTCCGGGTGAAATAACGGAACTAAAAATCCATCTTTAGTCCCTATTAGTATTACCAACCGGACTAAAGATATATATAGGGTCACGTCCCAACTTTTTTATTTATTTATTGTTTTTTGCTGCCTGTATCTATTTTCCTACCCAACCGGGACTAAAAATCAAAAAGTGACGTAAGTCTTTTAACCGGGACTAAAAAATATTTTTAGTCCCGTTCCTATTTAAACCGGGATTATTTTGGATTTTGGGCAACCGACCAAAGATGGTTTCTCAGTAGTGAAGCAACGTGAAGAGAGAGGTAGAAGATAAGAGAAGAGAGAGGTAGAAGATGAGGGTATTTCGTCCATACATGCAAAATACGTATCTTAGAGGCACAACTGAGATTACAAACAAGTAGCAGTGGCATCGTTACAAATGCGTAAATTGTAATGGTATATTTCGAAACCAGCAAAATTTTAATGCACAGATCTAATTAAGCTAATATATTACTACCCGGCTTTGTAAAAAGCCCAGAAGAAAATTAATAGGTTCTTACAGAATCTTACAAAAGTAAACAGCAATAAACAGGTAACAAAAGGCTTCGCGACACTGGGGTCCCCAGCTTTCCATGAAAGGTGCAGACCATAAAAAAGTCCTAAAACGTAACCTCCCTCACTAACCACATCATGTATATACGCAACTGGAACAGAAAACGACACACTCTCCCAAGCTACCCCAAGTCTTCGGTAGATTGTCAACCACCCGCAAACCGTCCAGAATGAGCATTACTTTCTCATGGAAATCATCCAAGTCAGCGCAGTTTTTTTTTAGTAGCAGCCCTCCATCTTTGCATCAGGGACAGAGACATGTACACAGACATGCAAAGGAGTTTTGATTAGTTTGTTTTCAAACACCCACTCATTCCTTGTAATCCATAAACCCCACAACATCCCAGCAAACAGTACCATACCCATTGAGATTTCATTTTTGTTTTTTTTTGCGCCTAAATCAAATAGCGAAAAGATCAAATGAAACCTGGTAAAATGGTTTTTTAGATAATGAATTTAAACACCAAAAGGGTTGGTGTACACAGCGAAAGGTAAAAATAAAATGGTAGCACTATTTAGCGAAACTGTTAACTAATAAAATAAAAACATTAATCTTACCCTTGCAACCTTGGTCCTTGTCGTAGGGGTTACCCTCGTAGCCTTGCTTGCACTTGCAGTAGTATCCGGGACCGTTGGTGGAGTTGACGCACTCGCTGTTGTCGCTCACACACGCGTACCCAGCCGGTTTCTTCTCCTGCACCTCCAGTGGAGGGCAGGTAACGGAGTCGCGGATGGCCCAGTCCAGCCACACCGGCATGGTTCGGTTGAGGTCCATCTTGAGGTCGGCGCTACGGAACTCGTACTCGTTTTTGTCGACGAGGAACGAGTAGTCGCAGGGGCTGAAGTCTACCTGGAAGCCACGCTCCCAGGGCCCGAAGGAGACGACGTTGTCGGTGAGGCCCGGTGAGATGTCGACATGGCAGCAGCCGACGCCGGCGCACATGCTGTCCCGCGCGCTCGACGAGTCATTGCAGTAGGAGACGCAGCCGGTGTAGTAGAGGCCGGCGTAAGGGCCTTTGCCGCCGCTGTTCCCGTTCTGGGTGTAGGACAGGGTGTTGCACCCGATCACGACGAACATGTTGCGGCTGTCGGAGATGCGGTACACGCCTTTGTTGTTGAGGTCTACCTCGCCGTAGAACGAGTCGGTGATGCTGTTGTTGGAGTAGTAGCACTGGTACGCCACCGGCAGCATCACCTTGACCTCCGGGATCGGCGCTACCAACAGGCTCTGCATATGGATGGTGCCATTGGCGGCGGCGAGGGTAGGCACCAGCTCGCCGTTGCCGTTTCGGGTTCGGGTATCGCAGGCGATCTCGAAGCCCTTCCCATGGGAGCAGTTGGGGCCGATGCCGAACGGGTAGGGGATGCTGACGTCACCGCACCGTGTCTGGCAACCGGCGGCAGGCCGGCCGGAGACGCTCTCCGCAGCGGAAGCCAGAAGAATCAGCTGGTCTGCAAGTAGCCAGAATGCCATGAACGCATGTAAGTTGTACAACATTAACTAGGAACTTATTTCCTAGATATATGAGTAGGAGTAGCTGCAGCTCTTCCTTTAATTAGTTTCCCTTCAATAAGCTCCAATTGTCTGTGGCGCGTGTATTTATAGATAGCAGAGCTGTGTTTGTCCACCTGCTACGATCTACTCCCTCCCCCTTAAAATACTACTCCATCCGTTTCAAAATGTTTGACACCGTTGACTTTTTAGCACATGTTTGACCATTTAAAAAAATTTGTGAAATATGTAAAATTATATGTGTACATAAAAGTATATTTAACAATGAATCAAATGATATGAAAAGAATAACTAATTACTTAATTTTTTTGAATAAGACGAATGGTCAAACACGTATTAAAAAGTCAACGGTGTCAAACATTTTGAAACGGAGAGAGTATATTATAGCTATATTTGGTATTCAAATTTTGTTTTATAATATAACTAATTCTTCACCTACCCGTTGATCTAATATATATTTTTTTTAAAACAAGTAACATGCTTTTTCAAAACAAGTAAAACAAGAAAAATAGATTAATATGCTTTTTTTAAAACAACTTTTCTATATTTTTTTTAAAAAAAACACACCGTTTAGTAATTTAGAATATGTGCACGCGAAAAACGAGGGAGGTGAAATTGGGAAAGTGAACTTAAGAACGCAACATAAGTTCGAGATTGAGGAGTATAAAAAAGTGCCTAAGGTAGTAAGTGGTCAAATTGAAAGTATAGGCCAAAATACAGAGGTCCCATACTCCAATGGGAAGCATTGGTAAATAAATGTGTCCAAAATCTTAAAACTGCAATTCGTTCTTATTTTTTTAAAATTATAATTTCAAAATTAATTCATTTTCCCATCAATAAGTAAGTAAGGGCCTGTTTGGTATAGCTCCAACTCCTAAATATAACTTCAGGAGTTGAGTCTGGAGTGGAGTTATGGAGCTAGGTTTTGGCAGCTCCACAACTCTAGTATATTTTGTGAGAGAGCTCCACCCAACTCCACTCCCAGTTTGATGGAGTTGAAACTGTTTGGCTGAGCTCCAACTTCAGAAGAGGTGGAGCTGAAGCTGAAGCCGTGTGAAATAGGCCCTAAGATATCGGCTCACCGCTCCGGCTCGGAGTGCACGTACACGGTACACATGACCTCTACGCCGCGCGCTTGACTCGATCTTCGTGTACTTACTATACAAACTGCAGTCCGCACCCGTTCACCAGACTGGAGGTAGGAATGACGTACATATATACATTGAGAAATATTAGGAATTTAACTTTGAAGCTGGGAAGAAGCATATGTATATGGATATAAATAAATGAGAGATTTACAAAATATATCAAGTCACTTGTTTTTTTATATCAGGCAAATACATTAGGGTTAATTGGATACATGCCATTAAAAATTTATCAGTTTCGAAATATGCCACTTGTATTCATGTATTTGGAAATATACCATTATAATTTTACACATATTCAAAAGATACCACTACTTACCCCTCGGATGCATTTCCAGAAAAAATTGGACCAAACTACCCCTTTTCCCTCTTCTTCTTTCTTCCCCTTTCTTCTTCCTCCTCTCTTCCTACTTAGCAGCACGGCGGCGAGCAGCAGCAGCGGCGGAGCGCGAGCAGCGTGGTGGCAGAGCAAGAAGCACTAGTGGAGAAATGGTCTTTACCCCCAGTTCCTAACCCCCTATACTCCCGGTTTTGTAACCGGGAGTAGGAATCCGGTCTTTAGTCCCGGGTGAAATAACCGGAACTAAAAATTAATCTTTAGTCCTTGTTAGTATTACCAACCGGGACTAAAAATAGATAGGGTCACGTCCCAACTGTTTTATTTATTTATTTATTTTTTGCTGCCTATATCTATTTTCCTGCCCAACCGGGACTAAAGATCAAAAAGTGATGTCAGGTCTTTTAACCAGGACTAAAGATATTCTTTAGTCCGAGATTATTGTGGATTTTGGGCAACCGACCAAAGATGGTTTCTCCAGTAGTGAAGCAACGTGAAGAGAGAGGTAGAAGATAAGAGAAGAGAGAGGTAGAAGATGAGGGTATTTTCGTCCAATACATGCAAAATACGTATCTTAGAGGCACAACTGAGATTACAAACAAGTAGCAGTGGCATCATTACAAATGCGTAAATTGTAATGGTATATTTCGAAACCAGCAAAATTTTAATGGCATAGATCTAATTAAGCTAATATATTACTACCCGGCTTTGTAAAAAGCTCAGAAGAAAATTAATAGGTTCTTACAGAATCTTACAAAAGTAAACAGCAATAAACAGGGTAACAAAAGGCTTCGCGACACTGGGGTCCCCAGCTTTCCATGAAAGGTGCAGACCATAAAAAAGTACTAAAACGTAACCTCCCTCACTAACCACATCATGTATATACACAACTGGAACAGAAAACGACACACTCTCCCAACTCCCAAGCAACCCCAAGTCTTCCGTAGATTGTCAACCACCCGCAAACCGTCCAGAATGAGCATTACTTTCTCATGGAAATCATCCAAGTCAGCGCAGTTTTTTATTTTAGTAGCAGCCTCCATCTTTGCATCAGGGACAGAGACATGTACAGACAACTTGCAAAGGAGTTTTGATTAGTTTGTTTTCAAACACCCACTCATTCCTTGTAATCCATAAACCCCACAGCATCCCAGCAAACACTACGTACCATCCCCACTTGAGATTTCATTTTTGTTTTGATAGCTCTCATACCATCCCAGAAAGATAGTGGGACAGTATGTAAATTCAGCACCATGTCAATTACATTCATAGCAAAATGAGCCAAAGGATAAGTAAAAAGAACATGCCCTGTGCTTTCCCCATTCAAACACAATTTACACTTTTTATCAAGTGACTTGTTAATCGCCACATGTAAGGTAATCCATTATTAGATCATACTGCTTTGTAAAATATATTGCTCCCTCAGTTTTATATCATAAGCCGTTTTAATATTTTTATGTAAAAATTCTTTAGATTTGACTAAGCTTATAGAAAAACTTAGCAAAATCTACGGCAACAAACTAGTTTCATCAAATAAAATATAACATTAAATATATTCTGATAATTTATTTTTTTATGTTAAAATATTGCCATATTTTTTTCACAGGCTTAATCAAATTTAAAAATGTTTGAACATGAAAAAAAAAATAACTTATAGTATACAACATATGAGCGAGTATAGCCAATTATTTACTGCAGCTAGCTACCGCACATGCACGAAGTGTAAAGTAGAGCACATGGGCCTTGTTTTTTTCCCATTAAGATACAAATTTTGTCTTAGTTTTCGTTAACACGCTTTTCAAAAATAATTGGTGTATTCCGTAAAAATTATTTTTATAGAAGTTGAGTTAAAATATTAAATATATTCATTTTATAAGTTTAAAATACTTAATAACATCGATGGCTTTGTCGTTTCGCGTGCCTAACCTTAGTAGGACTACCGAACGGGACCCTATGTTGCGATCAGAGTTAGGAAACTGAAAACTACATACATGGCGTCGGCACGTACGGCTGCAATGTGGAAGACCTCGGCAAAGTCGTCGTCGGAGCTCGCAAGGACAAATTTCCCCGACGGAAATTGTCGTTGGTGGACGCTGATTCCCCGCATGGCTGCATTATTAATTGTACTATATGCAAACAGTTGGACAAGAGTCGTACGTTAACTGTTACAGTTGTGCCATCTCAATGTCAAAGGGAAAAACGATACTATAAAAAAGAGCACAACCAGGGCGTCGCAGTATATACTACTCCTGGATTTTTTTACATTTTGGTCATTCTCAAAAACTTATTTTATAAATAGACCCTTAAAAAAACTTATCCCAAAAATAATCTTTTTTTAAGAGAAAATTGACATTTAGCCATCATCGGATTGGGGTTTCGCCATAATGCCATCCCCGAATGTGGCTTGGTTATAATGCTATCTTCAAACACCCACATATTGCTACACTGCCATTTCAGCCAATTTTAGTTATTTGCAAATATTTTCCATTGTTTTGCTTATTTGGTTTGACCCAAATGCCCTTGCTTCAGCCAGTCCACGCACCGGCCAAGATCCTTCCGCCGTGGGGCCTGCTCGCCAGGAGCGTCTTCCACCTCCACCCGCCACCATCCTTCTCTCTCCGATGAAATCATGCAACAATGCCCTCTCTTGATCTCCCTCCTCGGTTGCTCTTGCCCCAAATTGAATGTAAAAATCGGTTCCTCTCGTCCTCCTCATAAATTCCCCCAACAAATCCCACTCAAATCAGCTTAACTCCGGGGTGGATTTTGAAGTCCCTCTTCAATGGCGAGCTCCGCCATGGCTGGCGAGATCGATAGACATACTAGTGATGCTGTTGTTGCCCAACCCCCTGTTCGTGGTTGCCGGCGGAGCACAGTCGCGTGGGGGAGAGCTAGGTCAATTTGGTGGCGACGCCAAGACCATCAGCGCCGTCGTGCCCTATTTCGGGTACGCCTGCACCGACCGCAAGATGTGTGGCGGCCGTGCGTCGATCATGATGAGGAGCTCCATCAGGTTCTTGTTGGGCGGCGGGCAGGTGGTTTCACCAGGAAGACGTCGCAGGCTCGCAGCCACACACGCTCTCCTGCAGCTGCATGTACAGCTCCCCGTCCGCGAACCGCTTGATCTTCACCCGACCCAACTCCATGCCCAGGTAGCACGCCACCTCCTGCGCCAGCGTTGGGTTCGCCGTGCCGGAGAAGATGCGCAGCCGACCGCTAGAGCTCGGCTGCGATAGCACTGGGACCGGGAGCACGCCCGAGTATTGCCCGGCGTAGGCCCCAGTGTCTAGAGGAAGAAGATGATTGAATGGGGATCGATCTGTCCCACGCAAGTCAATAAATTAGCCATAGGGCAAAAAAGTCAGATCATAGTGGAAAACATTTGCAAATAACCGAAATTGGATGAAATGGCAGTGTGGTAAGATGGTGACGTTTGAAGATGGCATTATAAGTAAATTTTAGTTTCCTTAAATTGTTTTGACTTTTAATATATTTTTCTAGAAATGCATTATATAAATCTGTGACATTTGCTTTTTACCCCTTATGACAAATTAATATTCGTCACATTGTCCCAAAGAAATACTTTATGATGATTTCTAGTTGGTATTAACGACGAACACTTTTTTTTCGTCACTAAGCCACTCCATCTCATACTAATCGTCATATTTCTGATTTTTTTTTTCATTCATAAAATGAGACTAGAGATGACTTCAATCCAAAAATCCTAAAATAATAATCATATAAATATTTCAAATAAAACATACTATCAAAGTTAGACATAAAAAAACTTTTGACCGTGCTTAAAATAGGATAGAGGGAGTACAAGGGTGTGGTTATAGATCCAGGGATTAAAATTTTTGGCATGTCACATCGGATATACAGACACACATTTGAAGTATTAAACGTAATCTAATAATAAAAAAATTACATAATCCACATATAAACTGCGAGACGAATTTATTAAGCCTAATTAATTCGTCATTAGCAAATGTTTACTGTAGCACCACATTGTCAAATCATGGCGTAATTAGGCTTAAAAGATTCGTCTCGCAATTTGCACGCAAACTGTGTCATTGTTTTTTTTTCCACATTTAATACTCCATGCATGCGTCCAAACGTTCGATAGGATGAGGTGAAAATTTTTGGGTGAGATTTAAACAGGGCTCTAGTCACTATAGGAGTACTGCATATCACTACTGCAGGCCCCATGCCCAAACATTGTGCATGTCACATCGATGTGACAGAGTGTAAAATTTTTGTGTGGGAAAACACCCCTTTACCTCTCTTGTTTTTCACATGCACGTTTTTCAAACTGTTAAACGGTGTATTTTTTCTAAAAAATATATTCTATATAAAAGTGGCTTTAAAATGTCATATTAATTATTTTTAAAAAATATAGTTAATACTTAATTAATCATACGGTACTGAAATATCCATTTGCATTTATGAAATTCCTTCCAAAACGTAGGTAGTCATACAAATGATGATACCTGCCTGGGGAGGTGCAAATTAATAGGGCCTAAAATGCACTCTCTCTCCCTCTCCGTCTGCACCGGTGCAAATTAATAGTGTGTGATATGATAAGACCTGATCTCTTTCTTCTCGCATACCCAGCCACATCCACTGTTGCATCTCCGCGTGCGTCTGCGTCGTCGTCTCTGCTGCTGCTGCTGCACAGAGGCTAGCGTGGCTTTGGCAAGCTAGCGACGCTACTGCTGCAGCAGCAGCATTCGCAGTGTGCCAGCTACTCAGGATGTAAAGTTGCAGGGTGAACAGGTGTGTAGCTGAGCAGCACGCCACGATACGTGGATACGGATACGGATACGGATACGCGATACGGAGATACTAGGATACGGCTATTTTCAGAAATCATGGATACGGGGATACGTCTATATATACATCATAAATAATAAAAATCAATGAACTCCTGAAAGAAAATAGCAGAACTGATTAAGCCCAAATTAATGAGCATGCCAACAATTCAGAGATAACTGAAGGAAGCAATACACAGATATATCGAGAATAGCTTTCAAGTACTGCAGTACCAGTACTTACTGGATTAGTTTCAAAAAAAGTACCAGTACTTACTGGATCTCTAAAAGTCACTTACGGGCTACAGCTACCAAAATAAAAAAGAAATGATGTTATCGCCCAACATTAAGATCCTGGATGCATTAGTACTCTTGAGTTTCCAATTTCGTAATCTATCGGATCTCTGAAGTAGTAATATGGCAGTTGTTTGTTCCGAAAACAAGAAAGGAGAACAAGAATAAGGACAAAAAAAAAATCATTGCAGATCAAAGAAGAGATTTAACTCAACTGTCAATACTCACGCCAACCTCACTTGGACAGTTGAACCACCAACCCGTGCAGCGATGGTGCTGTGCCCAGCAACCACAGGATGCGCTTGGCAGCGGCGACGATTCCCTTCTCGACTGCGCTTGACGGCAGCGGCGCGATTCTCTTCTCGGCGTCGCTTGACGGCGGTGGCGATTCCGTGCTTAGCGGCGCACGCCGGTGGCGTCCGTGCTCGGCAGCGCGCAGCGGCAGCATGCCCTTGTTGCGCAGCGGCGGTGTAGAGGTTGAGGACGACGGCGCCGTTGTGCACAAAAAGACGGGAGGCGGCTAGGGTTGTTATCCCGTATCATGTGCGTATCAGAGAAGTATCCTAATTATTTTATTTTTTTGAAAGTCGGAAAAACGGAGGATACGTACGGGATACGTATCCGTATCTTGTTACTTATCTGGTACGGATACGCTCCTTTCCAGCCGTATTAGGGTAACGCAGCACGGCACTATTGCTGGAGCTATGTAGGGGCGGGACGGCGCCAGCTGTGCTGGCGCCCTCCTATACCACGTCAGCTGGAGAGGGCTGCATGATGCCACGGTGGCACAGGGACGGCACCAGGGTTGCTGGCGCCGTGCCGTTGGACCACGGCGCCAGTTACCTTGGCGTCCTAAAAAGGACCATTTGTGGGATAAGTTTTTTTATGGTCTATTTATAAAATAAGTTTTTGAGAAGGATAAAAATGTAAAAAATCCAGTATACTACTCCCTCCGTCCAGTGCACTTGTATGTTTTCGTGCCGAATATTTGGCCATCCGTTTTATTTGAAATTCTTTTGTTAATAGTTGTATTGTTATTAGATGGTAAAACATAAATATCACTTTATGTGTAACTTATCTTTTTAATTTTTTCATAAATTTTTCAAATAAGATAAATGATCAAATGTTGGACACATAAACCCATAATTGCACTTTAAAGGGGACGGATGGAGTACCTCTGGTCATTGACTTTTGGACGTACAATTCGTCTTACTCAAAAAGTTGGTAATTATTATTATTTTTAATTGTGAATTGTTTTATCACTAAAAAAGCCTTTAATTAACACTAATACAGAAACACGTATAGGTGCTTGTTGGGAACCTCCACATAGGTGCCGATCAGGAAACTGACATATAGTATCTTGGAACTTGGGGCTGAGCGTAGAAGTGCTGGGAATGGGCCTTGGCTTGTCTTGCTGCTTCGTACGCTTGCTGCTGCTCTTGCATCTGGCGAAGCGTATCTTGGAGTTTAGCCATATTCTAACGCGTAGCCCCCATATCAGCTTCGGCTTGTGCTTTGAGGTTGGCGTTGGCTTGTGAGGTGGTGATCGCCGCTAAGGTTGGCGCCCCTTGTGCTTGGGACCGCGTCTCTGACCTGGAGGGTCTGCCGCTGCTGCCACTTTCGCCGCTTCTGCATCAGTCGAAGCCGTGGGCGCCGAAGGCGGGAGAGATGGCGACACCATCAGAAGCGGCGCCGCTCCAGGTTCGCCTTCGGAGGCCGAAGGCTCTGCTCCCTCTTCGGCTACCATCTCCCCTTCGCTTCCACTTTACTTCTGCTTGACAACTCTCTCCTTGACGGTCTTCTTCGGTGGCATCAGTGGTTTCGCTCACTCTTAGTGGTTTCGCTCGGAGGTCCCCACGGTCGGCGCCAGCTGTTGTCGAATAGACAACTGCATCACGTCGAAAGATGTGGTTCTGTCAACAGTGGTTGGAAGTAAAACGATTGTATTGCTTAGTAAAAAATTTTTTTGGATCCCCCTATTACAAGACCCTAGAGGGCTATTTATAGCCCTATTACAGGTTCCCCCTTTTAGGGTTTAGGTTTTACAGGGGAATTTACATGGTTACCCTTATGATAGGGACATCATTGAGGGCACACTGTGTCCTTTACATGTATGGACCCTTATTGGGCTAAATGGCTCGGCCCAACCACTTAGCGAAACCTTCCTAGGCACGGCGCCCCATTGGGCCACTTTTCGGTGAGGTTCGGCACCTGGCGAAGCCCAGACCCTCCTGCCAGAGCTTTCGCCTCGCCCGTGCCGCCTTCTAGCGAAGTCCTTGTCTGGCAAAGTCTGGGTGTCTGAGCCATGGCCTTCCCCATGAGACTCTCGCCCACATGGTTCCCTTTTCGGTCTTCGCCGCTTGCGTCTGGTCTAGGCTTGTTGCTTGAATCCTTGGTTTCGGCAGGGCCGGTCGAAGGCCCTTCGTGGTATGCCTCCAACAATCATTAAGTGAAGGAGAATCGACATCAAATCAGACGATAAATCCATCGGACGATGTCGAGAATCAGACTTATGCATGAATGGGCCAAGAACTCTGAATCGACACAATGAATTGGGCCAAAATTCACAAGTCTGCATAAAGGCGCAATAGAGGAGGCCACCTACCGAGTTTGGGCCAGGTGGGCCCAGCCCATGGTTTGCCCAAACCATTGGGTTTGGCAGAACCTCCTGTGGCGCCGATGGATGCAGGGTTTTGATGGACAGCTGGGATTGATCCCCAATGACGGTTGGAGGGTATTACCGACCATTCCAACCGTCACAACTGTCATTACCTGCCTATAAAAGGAGCTCCTCTTCTCACTTCACATATACACCTCAAGCAAAGCTTTCTCATATTCTCTTAAGTTTAGTTTAGTGTTCTCAAGCTAGTGGAATAGGAATAGAGTAGAAATCGGAGTCCGAAAGCCTTCAGAAGAGTTCGGGTATGGCTCTAGTAGCTCTTCTCTTCTCTTTTGTAAGCTTTGTACTATTATTAGAATACTCATTTTTATACATTTATGGTATTGGAATACTTTCCGAGTATACGACTGAATATACTGTTAGCTTATCTGGGAGACGCTTTGGTGCGGGTATAATGTTTGCTTATGCAATTACTCTATGTCATGACGATGATATTAAAGTAGTATCTGGTAGTTTAGGCGTGGTGTCTAGATTACGGGATATCATTATTTGGGGTTATATGCTGCGGATGAGAGGTAGGCCGCTGATGGTGACAGCTCAGTACGGGTATTCCTCCGCGCGTGTATATTGTCCTAAGTTAATTTCCTGGGGAGGGTATTCCACCATATTTAACCCCAATTGTATGGTCATGACGGGCTGTCATAAGGAACTCGGCAGCCAAGGGTGGCTTCTCGAAGTACCAGGAGGGCATCGGATAGAGGGTATTAGCTAGTATATCAGATAACTAGGATGTACAGTATGTATACTATGTATACTAGAAGTATAGGAATAGATTTTCTTTCCACTTAGCTTAGATAATTCATATGAGAATGAGTAGCTCCCTGCTTGTGTGTCACTCTACCCCTGGATTATATTAACCCCTGCTTAGACTATGATTATTACAAGTAACATATAAATTATTAGTCAGGTTCTCTCTACTATGATCTTTCCACGAGATTAAATAAATACGATACCCTTGGAATACTCTCGGGTGAAATGCTACAATGGTATATCCGTGCGCTTGCGGATGAACTCTGTAACCATAATATACCGGGAGTATTTCTGCGTCATTGCTAGAAATCATATTTCTAGTAATGTCGTTAAGAAATACCAACACCTGCGTGCCCGGTGGAGTGTGGAGGAAGTTTGTCGGTTTATAAAGTGCTGTGAACAGCTGGAAAGTTATGAAATGAAAAAGAGAAATCAATCTCCCCCAATTCTGGTCTCTTCTTCCTCCTATCTTGTTCTTCCTCCTCTTCTCTGTCTCAATCTCTCCAATCCTCTTCTCTCTCTTGGAGGCGAAGGTGGCGGGGTGTTACACTGCCGCGCCGCTTCCGACCGCCGCCGTGGCCGCTACCGGCATCCACCGGCCATCCCGAGCTCGCCACGCCTCTCCCGCCCTCGCCGTCGTCAGTGAGAAGAGAGGAGAGGAGGATAATATAAGGTTGGTTAAAATTTTGATGTGGGGAAGAGGGAGAGGAGGCAAATCAGACTTCTAAGCAAAACATAATTTCGAATCGAATTTTATGGTACTAAATGAACTCATGTGAAAAAGTTGTCAAAAACAAAGTTGTAGAACTCATTGAGATCTACTAATTTTATTTTTGTTATTTCTCCATCCGAGATTGATTGAACTATACAAAATTTGAATTTTAATATACAAGAAATTCAAATAATTTTTCGGGTAGTAAATGATTTCAAATGGGAAAAAGTTGTCAACAACAAAGTTGTATAACTTATCAAGATCTACAACTTTTGTTTTAGTCATTTTTATATATGACTTTGTTTGAATAGTATGAATTTGAATTTCAAATTATGACAACTTCGAACAATATTTACAAGTAATAAATGATTTCAACCGAAAAAGTCATCAATAACAAAGTAGTACTTGTAACACTATAGTTTGTCGGATTTGTAAATTTACTTGTTTGTTAGCACTTGTTTACCAAAAGCAATCATTAACAAAAGCATCTCCACCATGATTACTAGTGCTATCTTTGAACAAATAACAAACAAAGCAATATGCAACATCTCTATGCACACTATACTCAAGCCACTTAAACTTAGAAAACCACTTTGGCAGGGAGCGGCGCATACCTCCACACTCATGCTGCGGAAAATCCTCCTTCATCTTTGGTTGACAAATGACAACCAAAGACTCACTCAAGGCTCTTGAAGATTAGTCAACATATATTGATACTCTGTTAATGTTTTTTCAAACATGGATCATGATTTTTTGCATGAACTTTACATTTAGTTATTAGATATCTTGTAAATTTGTGAGATATATATGCATTTGAGCTGTTTTCATCCGCGTGGCTAAATTATTGTTTTATTTAATTAATTTCTAGCATCTTTATATAAATTCTATGAAACATGATTTAAGTAACTCCGAATACCAATGCTAGGAATCCTGAAGCCTCATCTTTTCGCTTATGCTTATCAGCCAAAATTTAAATTTTCAATCTTAAATTTAGAGATTTTGAAATTTTCTCATTGAAGTTTATTTCTCAACCTTTGCTTTTAGATTTCTAAGAACACACATGTAAAAATTATATTCACAAATAATTCTTCGTTTGCAATTGCTTCGTCTGCATCTGCTACTGCATGTTGACATTGTAGTTGTTTCTATGGACATTTTTGTTACAGCCTATGATATATGGTAGAGGACCAGCACCAGCTGGAATGAGGATGGTACCAATGGTGCTCCCTGACGGTCGTCTGGGATATGTTCTGTAAGATAATCTCTGCTGCCCTAGAGTCGCAAACAAGTCTTACCATATACTCCCTCCGTACTTAAATATTTGACGCCGTTGATTTTTTTAAGACATGTTTGACCATTCGTCTTATTTAAAAAATTTAAGTAATTATTATTTCTTTTCCTATTATTTGATTCATTGTTAAATATACTTTTATGTATACATATAGTTTTACATATTTCACAAAAGTTTTTAATAAGACGAATAGTTAAACATGTTTGAAAAAGTTAACGGTGTCAAATATTTAGGAACGGAGGGAGTAATGTGTTCATTTCCATTCCCTTGATGCCGCAAATCCAGCCATCACGCAATGCGATGGATTTTTTTTAACTAATTATGAAACAAGATAGAAGCTTAGACGCTGTTCCAGCATAACACCTGCAATAGCCTAAGACATGTACCGTCGTCTTCTTTCAGTTATACTTATGTGTCACGCATGTGGTGCTTGTGAATTGAAAACAGTCGTGTTCAAGTTTTGTATCTCGCGGTCGCGGCAGCGTCTGTAGTGGTAAACCGATGGGATGAAAGAATTATCTGCAGACATACAGTTGGACCTACCTGCCAGTTTTTCTTGTGATTTTGGGTCATTGGTTGCTGCTTATATAAGCCGTAACAGCTTATTTTTAGGGATAAAAAATGATTTGCAAGTAAAAATTACTACATGTGTCCTTAGTGATTTAAAAGCCAAAGCTGAAAAATAAAACTACATTGAAAAAAAAATCAAAAAACCAACTTTAAAATCAAATTTTAAAATTCAAGTTTTGATAAGCCATTAATTGGACGAATGATGACGCTCCTTTTTACCCCATCATTGCTCCTCTGTCCAGGAAGAGTATTGTAGCGTGCTTGCCAAGATGTAAGGCAATAGGATGGACGAATTTCTTCTGTTACAAACAAATTTGGTATAAAATTTTGAAGGCAATCAATCTGATTAAATAAACTTAAGTCGACCAACAACATTTAAATAGTCTCGTTTGACAGATTACAATGCTAATCAAAACAATGTGAAAAAATTGTGAATTTAAAGTCAAGGAGGCGCCTCCCCGTCAACCACCGGTGCTCCACGACGTCCTTCGCCGTCAGCCTCTTCCCGTCATCATCTCGCCAAAGGCAAGCAGTCAAAGGTTAACACGCTGCCGCCGAGTCTGCACCCCTCGGGCCGCCCTCCCCGCCCTCCGCGGAAGGCAAAGGAAATCACATATGAAGATGCACGGAGGCGGTGATACCCTGAACCCTCTGATGGCTGCGGCTGCTGCTGTTGCTGCTGCTGTACCATATTATACATTTTGATTTTTTCCCTATGTTAAGCTTATTTAATTTTAATTAAATTTATAACGAAATATAGCAACACCTACAACACCAAATTGCTTTTATTAAATCTAGCATTGAATATAATTGGTTTTATTAAATTGGTTTATTTTATGTTGAAAATGTTACTATATTTTTCTATAGATTTGATCAAATATACATAAGTTTAACTTAGAAAAAAATTGAAAACGTTAGAGGGAGTATAATGCTAGTGCCACCAATAATGATCATCAGACTCCAACCGTCCAACACCACTCATGGTTGGGGATGTCAACATTAAGTCATCCCGTGCTGCAAGGTGGGTTGTGGCGATCTACCTGCCTTCTTCATTCGATCTCTATGTTAACGTTCCTTCATTAACGCTGACGCCTACATGTGGTGCCTGATGGCAGTCATGCTACGAGAAGTCTACATGGTGTTGGTCTCCGTGGTGACGATGTATATTGGATCTGTTATTGCCGGATGCGCCCGTCGCTATGACATGGTCTGAATGTTTGCTCTCTTTGAGAGAATTTTGTAATAAGTGGTTATAGCTTATTTGAAGTAAAGGCTTGAATTTATTCCATTATCCAAAAAATTCACCGCATCATCTTCAAAAGTATATTGACATCGAAACGTAACCTAATCATGTAATTTTTTTAATTATTATATTAGTTTTTCTTGTTGCAATGTATGAGAAGATGAATAAGCGAAAGGTTGACTTGATACATTGTAATGCATGGGCATTTTTGCTGGTGTATGGGCCTGTTTGGCATGGCACCACCTCTTGCTCTAGCTCTTGCTCCAACTCGTCTTGGAGCTAGAGCCCAACCAAAAAGTTTCAGCTTGACACAAAAAAAAGGATCGGAGCTAACTAGAGTGCTCTTATAAAATAAACTAGAAAAGTTGAGCTAGGTTTAGGCTACTCCACAACTCCGCTCTAGATCCAACTTCTGAAGTTAAATTTAGGAGTTTAAGCCCAACCAAATGGGCCTATGTATAGAAATATAAAATATTTTGAGAACAAATGTTAGAGATTTCCTTCTTGGCACATATTGGAACCCAATAATGCATAGGTGGCAAGTCAATCTATCTCTGTAAACTATGCAAGATTACACTAAAGTCTTTGCAAGGATAATGATTTTTTTTACTTTAGATATAGCTAAGCAATGTTACAGTACATGCACATCAACGAAATATTTCCAAGCCACGTGCTGCAATCAAAACAACCATAGACAATATATAACATGACCTGAGTTCCACACAACAACAATAGATTACACAGTTTTGTACTATAGTATACAAAAATCGATTCAAATTACAGAAAACATAAATAGGAGATACATACTTGAAAAACACAATTTACTTTAAATGAAATGACACCGATTGATAACATTGATTATATCATGCATACCACAAAATACATATTTCTGTTCGTAGCTCCTATCTTCCTATTGTCCACCTTCTAGTTAAGTGGAGTGGCTGGTGCAGAAAGCATCGCACTGCTACTTGCACTGATGCTGGCACCAAAGTGCTCAGGAGTTCCCTCGTTAGTAATCTACTCACAGTGTCGAGGACTTACACTGTAATTTCCCTATCCACACTTCCTAGATCTTCTCAGCATAACAAGTCGTTCTGCTACCTCCTTCATATCAGGTCGCTCTTCAACCTTTTCTTTCAAACACTCCATTGCCAACCTGCCAATTTCTTCTAGGATTAGGATATCTTCTTCATTTGCAATCTCCTTGTCGAACATTATCCTCCCACTGTTCTCTTGATCATAGGCATTTTGGAACTCAATGATGAGGCTGCAATTTTCACCATATATTGTTGGCTTTCTACATATGAGCTCTAGCAGTACAACTCCAAAACTGTATACATCACTCTTTTGTGTTAAATGGCCGGTCTTATGGAATACTGGATCTATGTAGCCCATACTTCCTACAACAAACATGGTGAAATCTTTGTCTACATTAAGAAGCTTAGATGTCCCAAAATCTGAGATCTTGGGGATAAACTTATCTGTTAAAAGTATGTTGGCCGGCTTGACATCACCATGTCGTATGGTACGACTTGTTGATGAGTGCATGTACCTTAGACCTTCAGCTGATTCAATTGCGATGTCTAGGCGTAAAGAGCTGTGTTTGTCCACCTGCTACGATCTACTCCCTCCCTCTTAAAATACTATTATAGTTATATTTGGTATTCAAATTTTGTTTTAAAATATAACTAATTCTTCACCTACCCGCTCATCTAAACGCATCAATCATCTTTCGTTTAATTTGTCAACCAACTTTCTCATCTCAATACTCATCCCTATTCAATTCTAGTACACACTTCTTAATCTCAACATAGAATTCCATAGGTTGCTATATTTTAAAGTCAAAGGAATATACTAATCTACTTCTACTTCTATCCCATAATGTAAGATAGTGGTAGAGCCAAATAGACCGTCTGGCACGGCTCATCAAGTTAATACCCTTATTAAGACATGGCCGTTAAAATATTTTGTGACATGCCGACCCACGTGCCAATGCCTGAGCCCAAACACAACCCAATGAGATGGTAGGCCTTGCTGGCCCGGAATGGATGTGATAGTGGCCTATAGGCTGGTCACGGCTTGTGAACACGTGCCACGGCCGAGGGAGCAAGAATAGTAGGAATGGAAGAGGGGCCAATGGCCGCACGAGTTGGTATGTGGAGAAAAGAGAAAATAGTTGGAAGAAAGGAAAAGGTAAAGAAGTGAGAGGGGAAAATGGAAAAATAATATGGGAAAATAAGGAAAGATATGAAAGCATAGAAAATATAGCGAAAAATGGGGGAAAATATGGACATAGTAGGTTGTGCTAGGTGTCACAAGGCCGTGCTAAAGTGTCGGCCTAAGCACGACACAGCCCTCGACCTTTGTGCCCATGTTGTGTCGAGACTGGACCAGCACAACTAGACCTGGCTACTACTACACAAAAAGATTTTGGTGTCGATTGAGCTCTCTCTATAGGTGCCGGTTGTCTCAAACGGCACCTGCTAAGCGGCACTGATGACCCCAGGTCATTGATGTCAGTTTCACAACCGACATCTTTGATGTGCACACGAGGCAAAAGAAAAATAGCTTGATGCATTAGATTGATTCGACCCGATGCTTTGAGCTCAGAACTGAATCCCAAATCATCACAAATCTAATTCAAAAACTAAATCCTAATCCAATCGAAAATCACAAGATCATTCCAAAATAAATCACAAGACAAGAGACAATCCAATCAGAAATTACAAAATAAATCACACATGAGATGAGAGGAGAGGCGGAAATTACAAAATAAATCTCACAGGAGATGAGAGGAGAGGGACGGGCGAGCGGGAGGCCGCTGCCGCTCCAAGCCGAACCTCCTCCTTGCCTCCTAGAAAACGACACAAAGGGCCTGTTTATTTGGAAAAAAAAATTACCCTTGCACGTCACATCGAATATACGGACACATATTTGAGTCTAATAACAAAATAAATTACAGATTCCGCCAGGAAATTGCGAGACGAATTTATTAAGCCTAATTAATCCGTCTTTAGCAAATATTTACTGTAGCACTACATTATCAAATCATGGCGCAATTAAGCTTAAAAGATTTGTCTCGTAATTTTCTGGCAAACTGTATAATTATTTTTTTACATTTAATACTTTATGCATGTGTTCAAATATTCGATGTGACAGCGTGAAAAATTTTGTTTGGGAACTAAACATTACAAGCCCAAACTCTCCTAAGCTACCCAAAGTCTTCTGGCAGATTGTCAACCGCCCGCAAACCATCCAGAATGAGCATGCTTTCTCATGGAAAATCATCTAAGTCAGCGCAGTTTTTTCTTTTAGTAGCAGCCTCCATCTTTGCATCAGGGACAGAGACATGTACATACAACATGCAAAGGAGTTTTGATTAGTTTGTTTTCAAACACCCACTCATTTCTTGTTATCCATAAACCCCACAACATCCCAGCGAACACTACCATCCCCACTTGAGATTTCATTTTTGTTTTGATAGCTCTCATACCATCCCAGAAAGATAGAGGGACAGTATGTAAATTCAACACCATGGCAATTACATTCCAAGCAAAATGAGCCAAAGAACAAGTAATAAGAACATTCCCTGTGCTTTCCTCATTCAAAGATAATTTACACTTCTTGCCAAGTGACTTGTTAATCGCCACACGTAAGGTAATCCATTATCAGATCATACTCAACGAGGGGTTTGCAAAATATATTACTTCGTCAGTTTTATATCATAAGCCGTTTTGATATTTTTAAGTTAATTTTTTTTAGATTTGACTAAACTTATAGGAAAACTTAGCGAAATCTACAACAACAAATTAGTTTCATTATTAAATAAAATATAACATTGAATATATTTTGATATTTTGTTTTTATGTTTAAAATATTGCTATATTTTTTCAAAAGCTTAATCAAATTTAAAAATATTTGATATTAAAAAAATAAAAATAACTTATAATATGCAACAGAGGAGCGAGTATAGTCAATTATTTACTGCAGCTAGCTACCACACATGCACGAAGTGAAAGTATAGTACATAGACCATGTTCTTTTCCTATTAAGATATAAATTTTGTCCTAGTTTTTATTAACACGCTTTTCAAACTAATAATCATTACGTTCCGTAAAATTTTTTTTTTATAGAAGTTGAGTTAAAATATCAAATATATTTATTTCATGAGTTAAAAATAATTAATCAAACATCGATGGTTTCCTCGTTTCGCGTGCCTAAGTTAGTAGGACTACCGAAGGGGGCCATATGTTGCGATCAGAGTTAGGAAACGGAAAGCTACATACGTGGCGTCGGGCCGTCGGCACGTACGGCTGCAATGTGGAAGACCTCGGCAAATTACGGCTGCAGTGTGGAAGTCGTCGTCGGAGCTCGTAAGGAAAAAATTTCGCCGACGGAAATCGTCGTTGGTGGTGCCCGCATGCATGGCTGCATTATTAAATTTTTTTTTAAGATAATAGAATAGATAACCTGCATTATTAGGGTGCGCTCGTTCCCGCGGGCAACCGCTCCTGCCACTTCATTTTTCATGCGCATGCTTCCCAAGCTGTTAAACGGTATGTTTTTCTTTTTAAAAAAAAGTTTACATATAAAAGTTGCTTAAAAAATTCATATCAATCTATTTTTCAAAAAAAATAGCTAATACTTAATTAATCACGTGCTAATGGCCAGTTCCGTTTTCCGTGCCGGAGGGATTAATCTCCGTCCCTCACTCTCGATCGGGCCCTTAATTGTATTACATGCAAACTACGACTGTCACGGTTTTGTCACGGTTTTGCCGTATCAATGCAATATCTTTGGGAAAAACTATACTACTCCCTCCTTCTTAAATTGATCATCATGTAGTATGGAATTCAAATTTTCTCAAATCGATCATCATATAACCGCATGGACACGGATTTCATCATAATAAAGTTAATGCAGCATGGAAGAATGTGTGCATGCTAAGGTATAATTTGCATGGTGATTTAATCGATGCATGCATTGTGAGAGAATGTGTGCATGGTGTCTTGATTGATGTGATTTAAATTATTTTTGGTCTTGGTGTATAAACTTATATGATATGATCAATTTGGGAAGGGGGAGTATAAAAAACGGCACAACCCAGGTCGTCGCAGTATACTACTCCCTCAGTCCTATCCCTCCGTCCCATTTTAAGTGCATTTATATGTTTTTGTGACCAACATTTAGCCGTCCATTTTATTTGAAATTTTTTATTAATATTTTTATAGTTATTAGGTGGTAAAACATGAATAGTATTTTATGTATGTCCTATCTATTTAAATTTATTCAATTTTTTTTCAAATAAGATAGATAATCAAATGTTAGACACAGAAACACATAACTACACTTCAAATGGGGCGGAGGGAGTACCTCTGGTCATTGACTTTTGGACGTTAAATTCATCTTACTCAAAAAGTTGGTAATTATTATTTATTTTATTGTGAATTGTTTTATCACTAAAAATACTTTAACACTACTACAGAAACACGAACAGGTGCCAGTTGGAAACCCGGTACCGATTGGAAAACCGACATATAGTAGGTGGTACTAATGAGAGAAATCAAAGGTGCTGGTTCTAAAACCGGCATCTTTGAGGTCCCAAGAATAATAAAAAAAAGGCAGCTCAATGCAGCTCCCAATCACCCCTGAATCGATCAACTTGAACACTATCGCACAATCAACTTTAAAAAAATCATTATTCACATCAACAAAAAAAATCCAAGAAAGATCCGGTCGCCGCACTTGAGCCACATTGGTCAGATTTAGTTGCGCTAGACTCCGTCGTCGTGCGAAGGTGAGGGGAGGGCGCCGCCGCCATGGGGAGGTGATGGGGACGCCATCGAGGAGAGGTGGGCGAGAGTCATACTCGGAGGGGATAAAGACGTTGTCATATCATGTGGGGTCCATTGTCTCCAAGTTCTACTTCGAGACCCCAAGATGATCTGCGGTATAAATAGACACCACCTGAGAGGTACAGGGCATTGAATCTTAGTACAAGACACCCGCCACCATAGAAGAAATCTGGAGGACTTGAAGCCAATTCGCCAATAGATCTCGTCGAGGTTCTCACGATAAGGATCTCATCAGTAATCTCGGAGTTTTGTTATTCTCTGTTGTACCCTGTGGTTTCTTCTGATGAAGTCTACCTATGCTAAAGAGCAAGTTCAATATTTGGTTCGAGTAGCCATCCTATTTTCACGAGTGGCTAATCCCATATAAACTGGATTAGGTATATTACCTTGCGAGGGGCCTGAACCAGTATAATTGTTGATATTTCTTAACAACATTATTAGAAATATAATTCCCAGCAATGACGTCGAAATATTCTTGGTATATTTATGGCTACAGATATGATCTGCAAGCACACGGATATACCATAGTAGTATTTCACCCGGGAGTAATCCAAGGTATCGTATTTATTTAATCCTAAGAGAAGATATGATAAGAGAGCACCATGCTAATAATTCATATATTATTTGTATAAACTCAAAGTCTAAGAAGGGGTTAATCAATTCATGGGTACAGTAAGGTTGACACACAGAAGAAAGAACTAAGGATTACTGTCCTAAAACATAATCCCGAGCACTGCAGAATCCCGAGCACCCTGGACGAACGTGCGGAAAAGGCGTTGTTGCATGGAAGTATGGGTTTCAAGATGACATCAACACGTACCAGAGTCGCATATGAAGCAAGAGAGATCAGGATGCGAAGTTGAGTGTTCTAGAATTGAAGGTCACGGGTTACGACCAAAGATTGCAAGTGGAGGTGGCAAGACAGGTGGATATACGATTAAGTGAGCAGAGCCAGCAGACCCAACCGTCTGTTCCTCCTGTCATGGTTAGCCCCTCAATTAATTGAAGCAGCTGCACTTCTACAAGGCAAGTAGGAGATCAGACCAATGAAGCTGTAGCAGGGCGAGCTATCGACGAACTACCGTGTCCCCGTGGATGAAATCACGCAACAGACACCATGTTAGCTACATATTCCCTTCGAGAACCTATCAATCAAGGTATGCTCGTAGTTTGCACATCCTGCTTTGTAGCTTGCGAAAATTGGTGCAGATTTGACGATCTTGAGCTGGACATCCCCGGAGGAGATGGGAGACAAAACTAGGAGAGACAATATCCACGCCATCATATTATGGTGCAAGCGCTACATCGTGTTTCCCGGGTGAGATGCGGCGTCTGTTCCCTCCGCTGTAGCTTGACAATCCTCGGTCTCCACCGTCTCCACTGTCTCCTTTGCAACTGCGGTCTCCACCGTCACATCCATCTCCACCGCAACCTCGGTCTATACCGTCTCCTCCGTCTGGTTGATGAAAAATCCGCGCTCGGCCGATGGTATCTGATCTTTGTTGGTGCGAACTAAGTTGACGAACAGAATAGCGTGGGAGATCTACTTAGCTCCAGTGCGGGTCCAAAATATTGATGAGATGCGAGCGGCTAGTCAGTTTGATCTTGCAAATAACAAGATAGATAAATATGTTGATCACCAAAGAGCCGATTGGCTGACAAACCGATGGAGCAATACCAGCCGATGTCGATAGGGTTTTGAACTATCGGCTACATATCCAATGTATATTCTTATATTTGAGTAAATAATGATATAAAGGCGGTTGGCTAATGATAATATAATAAGACAACAATGTAAATTGTTAGAAACCAATCGGCTAATAATGATATGATGGAATAAGCACTGATCCGAAGGTTAAAACATACATCGGCTGGAGATCCGATGTCATTAAATCCAAACGATTTGATAATCAATGAAAACTTTGTTGTCATTGGCTAAATCCAACTTTTATATACTCTTTGTGAGCCGATGCAACGTCTAGATAACTCATCAGTTAAAACCCTGATGAAACCCTTATTGGAAATGAAAAAGTAGGCTAAAGATTATGGTTCTAAGCACGACTTTGTAGGTCAAACCCAATTGATACAACATTAAGTATGAAAAGAAACATAATATCTAGATAATTAAACCTTTGGCTGATTTTTAAGGTGGTAGATACAATAGTTAATCTAGATCAATAAAACAATTTAGCTGATACCGGCAAAACCCTAGAAAAGATCTGACCGGTATAAGTAAATTTGAATAATTGACTTTGATTAACTAAGGTATATGATAAATAGGTAGGCGAATATATCAAATAAAGCCCGTGCTTCAATTGGGAACTGTCCAGTTTCAGCCTGTCCTAATTTCCAGATTGCTGTACAGAGCACAGTAATGCATATTTGAAGGGACATGGATCTCTATTTCAGTGACACAGAGGGACAAAGGGTTGCTACAATTTGAAAAGGCTCCCAATTATATAGCCAGAATGAAGAGCGCTTAGTATTGCTATGAATAAAAGCAGCCCTTTTTCTTCAGAAGTTTTTGCAAGTCTGTATGACAGTAGACACACCTAAAAGTTACACTGATTTAGATGTTATGAGGGTGACTAAAACCAAGCACATGTGAGAAACTACTGTGGAAAAACATCATTGGATCCCCAAAAGAAAAGGTTGTTCTCCTTCAATAAAATTAGTGAAAAACATGAGTGAAGTCATCAAGTGAAGATTGTTGTCAGCACAGTTATTTTGACTGGTTAGTTTTAATCTGCTTTTCCTTCGGTTTCTTACAATCCTCACAAGGTTTTCTCCAAGTAATGGCATCAATTATTTATCAGAGTTGGCACTGACCACTGACTGAATATATTAGAGATCCTCCCCTTCAGAACAAAAATCAAACATTTTCTATACTTTGATAGACAAAAAGACTAGATATAACAAAATTATATTATTAAGTTATCGTATATCTTTTTAACTTATTGTATCAAAATCGTACATATCTTGCAAGTTGTTGCATTTATGCGATCACTTATAAAGTTCCTGTACTAAATTGCACCTATCTACCAAGTTGCTGCACTAGAATGCTCATTTCTTAAGTTCTTGCACTAAATTGCATTCACTTGCCAAGTTGATGTACCGTGGGTGCAATTTACTAATTTATATCAAAACTAGTGTTCCAACAAATGCATTCGGCTATGATCAGGACTTCAGAACTATCAATTCCAGCCTTACTGACATCTCAGACTTTTTTTTCTAACTGAATATTTGTTTTTCTGAAGACTCGCAAACCAGCACTGATGAAACCATTATTTATTAAACTGTCGACTTGTTTGCTCCGGCAGGACCTCAAGCAGCTCGCCGATCAGCCAAAAAACTCTATTCTGACAAACGGAACCTATTGGCTGAAACAACCCAAATAGTAGTTCATATACATAAAATCACACTATGTTCTTTTTATTTGTTGGTCAACGTTTCCATCTGAATGTTTGCATGACAAACCAATAATCCTATTCTTTTAGTTCCCCTCTGTTTTTCCTTTCTTCCTTTTTTTTAACAAAAGTTTTTTCCTGCTATATGCTCACATACTGAAGGGAGGATGAAAGAACACAATCCATAACTACTGAACCAGTACTTCGATTGAAGATTAACAAGCAAGCACATGAGGATGAGGCCGGACTCAACATGCTAATAATTAATGAAACAAACATGGCCTTGAATTTGTTTCAAATTTATTTGAGCATGCTTAATACTACACAAGTATGCTTGCAATGAATAAACAGAAGAATAAGATTCCCCTGATTGCAATTCCAATGTACTAATGCAATCACCACTACTGAGACTATCGATTCTAAGCTAATCCAATGCCTATATTACAAAATGCAGAGTACTCTGCGTTCTTCTACCTTTTCTGCCAACACACTGATTCTGACAAATGATTTCTACTGTGTGCATTATGGAACTACCCAAGTACATGTCTTCTACTCGTCATTTTCCCTTCTTTTGGAGGTCACTATGTTTTTCATTTTAACACTCCTATGTACTGAAAGATCAAGGACAGAATCCACAAACTACAAAACTAGTCCCTTTTCTGAAGATGAAAAAACAAGCAGTCATGAAACAAGATTCAACAAGCTGATAAAGCAATTTGTAGGCCTTGAATTGTTATGTACAAATTGAATAGGATTTACATAAATATAAATACGATTGTAATGAATAATCAGAAGAATAAGATCACAGAGTACATTAGTCCTAACACAAGTGTTAGAGTGCGTAGGCCTGACCCACCAAACGTGGGCCACCCAGGTCACATTGGGCCTACTCCACAACTTTAGGTTTTAAGCCTACACAACCCAAAAGACTAGTTTGATGGGTGAAAACCACCCCCACCTTTTAAGTCGTGCTCCCCTCCCCATCATCAATTACCTATGTGGGACTAAAGCCAACAACAAGACTCCGACTAATCATCAGTGCAAAGTTACACACAGACTGACTACCTTGTTAAGTCCTCCAATTCCAACCTAACCAAACAGAGGCACAAAGCCGGCGAACTCTGCTTTCTTGGTCGCGCGCCAAGATGAACGAGTATTTTCACTCTTTTGTTCCTTTGAGAGGGAAGTATTTTTACTCGGGTTGACGCCTGAGTGGGCCGTGCCCGTGTAATGCGGCCCATTTGGCCACCACTGTCACTCTTATTTGTGCTCCCTTGTGGGTTTGCTTGTGGCTCACTGTCCGCATCCTTAACTTCTCCAACCTACCCAATTTTGAATAATTCTTTTGTAACTTTGTCTTAGGATTCTCTGCTGCTTTTTTTTTTTTGGCATATGCTCATACATGACCATAGATGGAAGTACTGTTAGCCTTAAGTAGTCGAAGAAACAAATTGCCCTTTTCAGTTCTTCGATATTTTACTTGCTAGTGTCTATCATTTCATCGTAGTGGCCTGTAATTTGCAGAGTACCTTATGTTCTTTCTTGGTTGTATACCATTTCTTTGTTTCTCATCATACCGCTTGTGGTGTTAGTCTTCCTCGTGATGGTCTATCACTTATCCTTTAGGTGCTTTATTGAACGATGATGAGATGATTAAGTTTCTTTTTCCAGTTGTTTGGTTTTGTATATCACCTCTACACAAACAGGAGATCGACGTCATTGTTGCAGGGAGCTTTTGGTAAGATTCAGCATGATTCAGATATGATTTTTACTAAATCGTATTCGTTCTGTGTGTTTCTTTGATGGATCTAAACTGATCAAATTAGACTTGCATGCACTCTGACATGACAAAAGTCATTTGGGTCCATTGAACAACAAGGGCATGTGGAGCAATTAAGAAGTATATAAGGACTTTTAGGAAAAATCAGATTTAGTTCTGTAAAAAAAGGGCATAAAATCTGATCTAAAGACACCCTAAAACAAATGAAATCAAACTACAAACCATAAACAAATCAACCATTTTTTTTTAAAAAAAATATTGTGTTTGTTCAGAATCCAGATGGCTCTTTTAATGGCAACGATATGATGCATCTGGTCCATCAATTCGCTTGTCACAGCCAATCCATGGGACCATTCTTTATATAATTATACATATAGGTTCATTGCTCAATTAAGGATAAACAGTCGCCTAAAAACATTTATAATTAGTTGACCCTGACTTGGTTTTGCTGTTTCATCAATCTGTTCGGCGCCTTATATATATATTCACCTAACACGAGGCTGCATGTGCTTTTGCTTTTCTGCATATATAATCTGGACCTATATATATATATATGGCTATTAAATTCATGGTGCAAGGCGACAATCTGATTAAGGCAACACAATGCAAATTTTGATAGCAACTCCTTCTCCTGCTTCAATGCCATTCATTGCAAGCTGCCAATACGCAGCAATTCTTGGTTGGTCATGCAGAAGTGGATTATTGGTTGCATGGATACATTCTGTCGTGCGTCTCTTTCCCAATACTAACACGTTCGTGCTTTCCAACTGATCGGACCATATAATATCATTAGAAAATTGTTATTTTAATGAATGAGAAAAATGGATCCTAAGATGTTAGGTAACGCGAAGGAGCCCACACGCATGATAGGGAGAGGATAGGAGGAGACTATGCTTAAACATTGACAGAAGTTAGAGATGTACAGTTTTAAACAGTTTACTACTATATCATGTTGTAAAGTTAGATATTGTCTCTATATTTCCACGTCACTATCAACTAAGAATTATACTGTAGACAACTCATGTACAGCAATAAACATAATTAGCAAATAATTCAGGTTGACTTAATTAATACATAGTTTACTGGTGCTAGCTAGCAATTAATTCGGAAGATATGTACTCCATCCGCTTTTAAAAATTGACCGCCATTGACTTTTTTTAAACATGTTTGACTGTTCGTCACTGGTAGAGAACCATCTTTGGTCGGTCGACCCAAATCCACCAATAGTCCCGGTTCCGAATTTAAAAACCGAGACTAAAAATGATTTTTAGTCCCGATTAATAAGAGGAAGGATCTTTAGTCCCGGTTTTGTTACAACCGTCGACTAAAAATCATCTATAGTCCCGGTTGGTAACTCCAAACCAGGACTAAAGTTCATTTGTACTCCCGGTTGATTCCATGTCAGGCCGTGTCAGGGGCCTAGGATCTTTAGTCCGATTAGTAACCACCAACCGGGACTAAAAACCTACTTTTAGTCCCGGTTAGTGTTACTAATCGGGAATAAAAATCAAAACACACTATATAATCCCTAGTTACCGATCCCCTTTTCCCGTCCACACAACAAACTCCTCCTCTCTCTTTTATTTCCTCTTTAATTCTTATCTCTTTTCCTTATCTCTAACTCCCCTCCTCTCCTTCATTATTTCCCTTCACCCACAGTGCAGAAGCGTGCAGGCGGCCGGTGCCGCGACGGGCGGCGTAGGTGGCCCGGCGCGGAGGCGGCTACGCGGGGGACGGCGTGGAGGCGGCCTGCCGTGGCGCGGCGGCGAGCGGCCGGCGCGGCGGCGCGGCGAGGCCGCGCGGCGGCTACGTGTGGGCGGCCGGCGCGGCGGCGCCGGGGGCCGCGCGGCGGCTGCGGTGGGCGGCGGCTGCGGGGCGGCCGGCGCGGAGGCGGCGCGGGGCGCCGCGCGGAGGCGGCAGTTGCGCGGGGGCCGCTCGCGCGCGACCGGCGCGGCGGCGGCGGCACGGCGCTGGCCGGCCGACGCGGAGGGGAGAGGGGAGGCGGCAGTGGCCGCCGGCCGGCATTTTTTTCTTTTTTTTTTGAGATGTGAATCTGTGATGTATTTTTGTGTGAGATGTGAATCTGTGATGAATTTTTTAGAACCCTGTGATGTAATTTTTTTAAGAGTTTGTGATGTATTTGGAGATGATTTGTTTGAGGATTTGAGGATATGGAGATGTTCTGTGATATGTGATGAATTCTATATGGGAGGGGATGGTGTGAAATCAATATTCAATATTAAAAGCAGAATAAAAAAGAAAAAATATCCCAACCGGGACTAAAGATTGATTTTTAGTCCCAGTTATTTGAACCGGAACTAAAGATAGCGATCTTTAGTCCCGGATTCGTAGTCCCGGTTGGAAAACCGGGACTACAGGGGGGTTACGAACCAGGACTAAAAAGCATTTCTCCACCAGTGCGTCTTATTCAAAAAATTTAAGTAATTATTGATTCTTTTCCTATCATATGATTTATTGTTAAATATACTTTCATGTATACATATAGTTTTACATATTTCATAAAAGTTTTTTCATAAGACGAACGGTCAAACATGTTTGAAAATGTCAACGGCGTCAAATATTTAGGGACGGAGGAAGTATATGCCATTATGTCAGCAGAAATGCAATCTGTCACTGCGTGAAAATTGAATAAATTGTTGCTGTACATGCCACTAGCTCTACCAGTTGGGCCCATTTTTTATAGCATCCCAATTACTAGTCATTTTTATTTATCCAGTTAAAAATCTGACAGGTGAGAATTGAATTGACTGAAGAGTCTCAATTAATCAACTGTAGATCAGATTCTCATATATAGTTTCACTGTTTAAGTGTGGTCACCCCTGTAGCTGGACCTTTCTGAATAATGAATAGGCCGAGCAGTATATGGATCATCTGAGTTAATCTGTCTGTCATTGCAATAGGAATTATATTTTGGCAGTGTTTGAATCTTCTAAAGATGAAGATGAAGATAAAGATTAAGTGTTTTACGCAAAACGAGGTGATAATAACGTGCGACTAATTAGGTTTTAATTATTACAAACTTAAAAAATAGATTAATATGATATTTTAGAACAACTTTCATATATATAGTTTACGTACGAACTGATATATAAATGGATTCGGAACTGAAATGGATTTGAATAAGTTTAACAGTTTGAAAAGCGTGCCACGAAAATCTAAATTTTCATTCACCTGTTACAGAAGAATCTAAATTTTATTGTCTGCTTGAATTCTTGATGCATGATTGGCATGGGAGTAGATAGGGAAGTCATGTAGAGGATCAACTTGATGCTTGGTTCGTTGTGGAGTTTAGTTCGATGGCTAGCTAAGGGAGGTGAACCAGTACTCGTTTAGTTAGATGGCGCTAAGGGAGGTGAACCAGTACTCGTAGATGAACAGTAAGTGCAGACAGAGCATTGAAATTGATATCAGAATTGCCAGAAGTATGAGATCTTGGCCACCTTAGTGAATGTGCATCAATCAGTTGACAAAAGGTTGCCATCTTGTGGGAAAAAATATTAGAAGTCTTTAAAAAATGTAAAAAGTATAAATGTGAAAATTGTTCTACTATTTCATAAGTATGCATATGTTTAGTGTTTGCTGCTAGAATCCATGTCACTCTGTTGAATTAGAATGTTCATGAAATCAGGATGCATACTGTATAAATGGAGTAGAACTTGACAAACTCCAAACTATAGGACAAGAGAGAGAAGTCTAGGAAAATACATAAGATTCTACGTTGTGTTAGGAGCCTGCCGTAGATATTTCATGAATTTCCATGTTAAGTTGCTTCCCCTCTTAAACTGAACAACCCAGCCAATTCCAGAATTCTCATCAACATGCATTTACTAACTTTTTAAAATATGGAGTCTATATAAAATTTTAATTGTTGAATTCTTGTTTGAGGTTTGTTGGTTTTACTATTCACTGCTATGAAAAATATTGTTTTTAAGATATGCTGAAATTAATTTAGAATTTAAATAACGGGTTTTATGTGCTACAATCCATAATTCGGTGGCTTTCTACATTGAACGCAAAATATATAATATAGGGTTTTATGAAATTTATCCAATAAAACCGTTGACAAATGTCTTACTTCAAAAAAATGCCATTGATGAACATAACTTTCTAAAAATATCATCGTACGAACCAACTTGTCCTAAAAATACCATCGCCGTTCGTGTTACACAAATTTCTTTTTTTGAAATACCCAAATTGCCCTCGGTACAAACTGCTCACCATTTAAGCCTCCCAATCCTCACACGAGACCCACGTGTCATTTTCATCTTCTTCCTCTACTCTCCCTTCACTCCTCTATACCCCATCTCATATTCTCTCTCCACCTCTCCCCCTCTACAAGCCTGTCTGCCGCGCGATGTGCCTCCACCAGATGGGATGCACACCTTTGGCAGTGCTCAAAAACTTGTGCCAAAATTATTGGAAGTGAATGTTGTCGTGAACTTTATTTGGTAAATTTTTAAGGTTTTTCTCATGTGCAGTTTTCTGTGAAAAAAATAATTTCACTTCAAATGGCAAACCGTACATGAATGTTTTTTCCTGGGGGCTTGGGTTGTGTGTGTGAATGTATACCAAGCGCTCAAGCAGAGAAACCAATGGTGCCTACTCTGCTATGACAGGCAAGCACCACCTGCACGAATTGTTTTAGGTTACAACCAACTTTTATTTCTAAAACTTAGTAATTTTTAGACTAGTATGGATTTTTTTAGCCTTGCCTTTTAAACCACTATGAATATATAGGTATATATGTCCTCCCTAAAATTAGGCTGTGTTCTATACCATGAGTTGGGAAACCAAATCCTCCGCACGAAAAAAGGAGCGGTCCATTAGCACGTGATTAGTTAAGTATTAGCTAATTTTTTTTAAAAAAATGGATCAATATGATTTTGTTAAGCAACTTTCGTACAGAAACTTTTTTAAAAAAACGCACCGTTTAGCAGTTTGAAAAGCATGCACGCGGAATACGGGAGAGAGGGGTTGGGAACCCCTCATCCGAACGCAGCCTGGTTGCTTGAGGCACATATCACGGCTTATAATAACCACTACCAAGCTAGTAGATTCTAACAATCAAAAGATAATCATTTTCTCTGATTAATAAAATTTTGTTTTCATGAATGGTAACCCTTGAGGGACTATTCATACGAGTTACCCCAATGTTTATACCCTGGACATGTAAAGGATTTGCCAATATAATATAATGGTACAGTTCTATGTTAAGGGGATGAGCCAAGTTTGTCTTGCAGCAATATTGGAGGTTTTGGCCCTCCGTCCCAACTACGCTGGGGCCCTATTTGGTGGAACTTCTGCTGCAAACGCTCCTAGGAATTTTTTTTTGACCCATCTAAATATTTTAAATTCTAAACTTAGACTTTGACACTCATCGGTACATAAAAAACCGTTTGTTTAGGTGGTCCATAATTTATATATATGGACGTTTTTCCACCTGCCTATAACCAATAACCCGTGAAAATCAATCATTTAAACAGGAGCAAAGTCAGTCACCCGTGAATAAATATTTTCACGGCTGGTTTTCTTAGAGTTGCCCATAAAAATGAATCTCCAGTTTTTGATTTTTAGGTGCAAACAAAATAAAAAATCATTTCGAATTTTAGTTCGCATTTGTATATACACATTCATACGATTTGGCATCAAAATATAGTACCCTACTACTAGCTAGCTGGTGTCTAATCAAGTACCCCGTTACTATATTTTGAAATAGATGGAGTATAACCTTTTCCTCCCTTATTTCAGTCTGCTTGACAGACTTGACTGTAATGCACCAGTAAATTTGAGTTATCCAAAAGTACCAGTGAAATATATATTCCCATACAGTCGAACTGTTTTGGAGAAGAATAAGTAAGGTTCATTGCTGATCCAACAGATGAGTATGAACATGCATCAAAACAAAGCGTCAACTTGGAGCCACAGAATTTGATGAAACAATATAGAATTCAAGTCGAATCACATTGTTCATCAAAATTTCAGAAATAGCAGCCTTCCTACTGTCACGCCTAGAAATTCACGAACCACACGAACCAGAATTCCCAAAGCGGAATGTGCATAAAAACCCTGTCCAGGACCGGCCAAGGTACACAAATGATAAAGTTGATACACAGATCCACGTCTTACAAATATTATTAAAAGTCTTACATATGTAGCGGAAAATTAAAGTGAGCTAAACTATATAACTTGATGCTCGCAGCGTGGCGACTCCACTCCACGGACATCCTTGACAGCAGTTACAAACTACTCCTCCGAGTAATCGCCTTCCAAAAAGTACACTGGTTCTTGGGGTTGGGAAGAATAGAAAGACTGAGTACTTACCCACTTGAAATTTTTACTTTTGGTTTTTTAAAAACTTATTTTAAAATAGAGACCCTTGGAAAAACTAAAACGGAAATGGTCCTTTTTGAGGCGCCAGAGTGGCTGGCGCCGTCCCCAAACATGGCGGCGCCAGCCACCATGGCGCTGCGCCTGTGCCACTGTGGCAGTAGGGGTCGTCGCCGTGCTGGCTAGGCAGAGGGGGGCGCCACCACCTTGGCGCCACCCCTATAACACGGCATCAGCATGGCTGGCGCACCCCTCCACGCCCTCCTCCCCCCCACCTTCTGCCTCCGCGTCGACGGCTGGCGCCGCCCCCCTCCACCCCACGCCCTAATTCGAAAAAGTGTGGCTTCTTTGAGACCACACTCCTAATTTCCGTTGGAGTGGCCCAAATACAAGGAGAAGGATTTTAATCACCCGGGTGAACGTCCACCTGTTCATCGCATATCAATTAAATAGTTCTGAAAAAAATTGATAAAAAGGTAGATTAATATGTAATGCATCACTTCACAAATATGCAAGTTTAAATTTGACTTATGCGCAAGTTATAAAAAAATAACATATTAAACTTTAATTAGTATACGTTTATTTACAGTCAAATTTATTATTTTTATTTTTGTTACAATTTGCAGAAGCCAAATTTATACTAGCATGTTAATTTATAGAGTAATATATTCATGTCATTTGTTTAAAAAGATTTATAATCATTTAGTCGATATAAATTAAACAATTCGGCGTTCACCCGTAGCTTAAAAAGTTTTCCCAAATAGTACAACGGTAAATTTAGTGTGTTTTAGTCCATGTATCGAAGCAGCTTTTCTGGGTTCCAATATGGTAAACATATTATTTTACACTTAATTGACCAAAAAACAAAGTTCAGATTTCCATGCAGGCCCTAAATTCTGGTCACAACCGTCTTGCCACCGCTGCCATGACTTATCGTAAGATCAAGTACCGTACGTTTCTCTCGGCCGAGCCCAGTAGCTTGAATCAAGCTAAGGTGAATGCTAAATGGTGAATAATCAGTCGTCCCACCAAATCTGGCTAAATGTAAATAAATTATTTTACCATATATAATTTCATTTGGGAGAGAAAAATATGCAAATAGTACAAACATCCCTGCTGATGCCCGATAATCAAGTAGAAATTACACTCCTGTGCTGAGCAGGATCATCATGTTAGGCATGATCAAACATGCTAACGTCCATCAATTGCAGATCATATTCATCAGTTCTTCGCCGGAGGGCTTGGGTTGTGGTACTCAGGTGCAGGCTGCGGCTTTGGCTCTGGCTTGGGCTCTGGCTTCGGCTCAGGCTTGGGCGGCACGGGCTTCTTGTGGAAGTGATCGAAGAAGTGCTTCTCCTTCTTGTGGATGTGGTCGAGGAATGGGTGCTCCGGCTCAGGCTTCGGCTTGGGTGGCTCCGGCTTCGGCTCTGGCTTGGGTGGCACCGGCTTCTTATGGAAGTGGTCTATGATCTTCTTCTTGATGGGACCGCAGATGGTCGCCGATGCGCACAACGCTGATGGGTAGTGGGTCTTGCCGGCGACGGCGATGAAGGTGCCCTCCGACATTGGCACGATCTTGGATGGCTCTTGTCCGGGGCACGGCTCGTTGGTCGCGCCGTGGAGCTGGGCGACGCAGTCGGAGCTGTGGAGGTCGGCGTCGAGGGGGATGCTAAAGACGCCGGTACCGTCGAGCTTTCCGGTGGCCTTGCTCTCGTACTCACCGTTGCCGTTCTTGCACTTGATCGCCACCTGGAGGTCTGAATAAAAGAATTCCAAATAATATTTTCAACCACTTGTAATCAGCTATATCTTTAATTTCTGATCCTGATGGTGTATAGCTGATCAGCTCAGTGAATTCCAGATAAATTGTTACGTACTCTTGAAAGCATCCTCAGCTTTCATGTTCTTCCTGGTGCAGTCGGCGCACTTGGCCGTGCCGACGACGACCGACGCCGCCTCTCCGCCGACGGCGACCGCCATCAAGACGGCACAAACGCCGAGGAGAACTAGTCCTCGAGGAGCACCAGCCATTGCTGAGCTAACCCTAGCTTAGCTCTGTGTAGCTAAATATTGCTGATGTGTAGAGATGGATGAAGTGAAAGGTGAGGCAACGCGTGGTTTATATAGGCGATCAGTACACACAGCTTGCATTGTTGATCAATCCAACTATGATCTACCAGCTATGAGCAAATTAAAAAGGCCAAGTTGGCGCCGTATTTGTAGATCGGCGAATTGATGCCGTCCAAACTGAATGATCTGATCACTCAGTAGTAAATCTGTGAAAGGATATGGTATAACTTAATACAATAAATCTGGACATGACGATGTTCAGATTCATTATACTAGACTATATAACATCTTATATTTTAAGTTGGTTTGTCTTGAGACGAAAATAATATACATTACATGATAATAACCTATCCATTAATGGCTGGCATACGTAGGATCCACGCACCGCTTTATGCATGCATGACAGCAAGAATCCTCGTTACAAGTACAATAATCGAACTGGTCCTTATGTAAACTACGGGTGAGAATTTATAACTTTGTGCAATGTGTACTGAGAGATGATTAATTGAATAGAAGTACCACATAACTACAGTGAGTAGTACATGTTATATCTGAAGTACTTTGCTAATGTCCTGCATATTTTTATGGTCGGCGCCGGCTTTTTTGGTTTTACCCAGCATTTTTTGCCATTTTTTTTCGTTCCGGTACGAATCGGACTTTTGTTTCACTGTTTTTCTTTCATGTCTTTTTATGGGCGTTTTCTTTTTCCGCGTGATTTACAGATTTTGAGGAGTTCGAAACAAGAAATTAAAACCGACTCAAGCACGGATGACTTACCAAAATACCAGCAAAAATGTCTTCAATTTTTATGATAGTAGAGATTATAACTATATTTTCAACAATCCAAAAAATTGACAGGTCTTTTTGGTAGTTGCCTTTGCTGCATCACTCTAACCTCATGCAATTGATGGTTTAAATTATAAGAGATAGAAGGCATGGGCATTATTGTGGTTGACAGCTATGCAGTATTTCTTTGTACGGTCTCTCCCCTGTGGAGGAGGCTAAGTTCGAGTCAGCGAATTGCTTGTTCCATGGAGCATAGATAAGTGTATTAGCCAACAAAAGAGTGGACGTGTACATGCACATGCCTTCACGGAAAGATATGTGGGATGCACTTGAGGCCATGTTCGGAGTCTTCGATACTGGCAGTGAGTTGTATGTCATGAAACATTGTTATGACTATAAGATAGTCGATAACCGTTCTATAGTAAAACAAGATCATGAGTTTCAAGCACTACCAAAGGAACTCGAGAACAACATCTACGAGTTGCTAGACAAGTTTGTGATAGATGACATTATTGGTCGGACTTTGCCACTTCTCTAAAACACATGAGGCAAGTTTTAAGTGTTACTGATCTCATTGCCTCTTTGGGTGTTGAGGAGAAGGTGATAGCAAAGAACAACCGCGACAAAAAGTTTGAGGGAGGTTTTAGCATCAATTTGGTGCAAAAAAGAATGCTCAAGCATCCCACAACAAGGCTACAACTAATTTTAAGAAAAAAAGTCATATATGATATCAAACCCAAGGCTATAACCAATTTTAAGAAGAAAGGCAAGAGAAAGGCAAAGGATAACTGCTTTGTGTGTGTGTGTTAAGTCGTCATTGGGCTAAGGATTGCCCTGATCACAAGGACAAAAAATCTGCAAACATGGTAATTAGCGATAGAGGAGGAACATCATGGTATGGTAATTTTTTACCTACAGTTCATTACGTATTTCATTCACCTAAGTGGTGGGTTGATACTGGTGGTTGTGTGCTGATATTTCCTTGTTTTATTTTTATCAGGTTAGGAGAGGTTCCTCCTTGCTGATGGGCAACGGTTCGCATGTGTAGGCACGATCAATGTTTTAAACTTGTGTTTGAGTCCAATAAATGTGTCGTGTCTAAATATGGAACATTTGTTGCTAAATGTTATGACAACGGAGGTTTTGTTCCGCTTTTCTTTGGATGACGCATGTAATAATGTTGTGAACTATGTCAGTAATGATGATGAGTCCAATATTTGGCATTCATGACTGTCATGTGAATTTTAGTTGCATGATGTGCTTAGCTACATTGAGTTTAATTCCGAAATTCACTTTGGTAAAAGGTTCCAAATGCTATACTTAGCCTCACAAGGCATCAGAGACAAGAAATTTGGCACTTCTAGAAATTGTTCATTCCGATTTGTGCGAAATGAATGGTGTGTTGACTACAGGGGAAAAAATACTTCATGACACTTACAGATAATTGCATTAGATTTTGCAAAAGATGATGCATTCCATTACTTTAAAATGTATAAGACTGAGGTAGAAAACCAACTTGAAAGGAAAGTTAAACGGTTGAGGTCTGATCGAGGTGGAGAGTATTTTTCAAATAAATTTTTACTTCTTCTATGAAGAGTCTAGAATTATTCATGAGAGAACGTCTCCCTTTTTTTCCTAGTCAAACAGGTTTGCCGAAAGAAAGAATCACACTCTAACTGAGTTTGGTAAATGACATGTTAGACATTGCAGGGCTTTCCAAGAAATGGTGGGGTGAGGTTATATTGACCGTGTGTCATGTCCTGAATAAAATTCCTACTAAGAATAAAGAAGTAACACCATTTGAGGAATTGGAAAGGAAAATGTCGAATCTCTCATACTTGCGCACATGGGAATGTTTGGCTAAGGTCAATGCGCCTATAGTAAAAAGGCATAAACTTGGACCAAAAACCATAAATTGCGTATTCCTTAGTTATGCTATCCACAGCGTGGGATAAAAATTCTTAATTGTAAATTCTGGAATACCTGACATGTGTGTTGGTACAATTCTTGGGCCTAGAGATGCTACATTTTTTTAGAATGGATTTCCTAGAAATATGTACCTAACACTTCTAGTCAAGAACTTATTTTATCCCCGAGTCTTTTGTGCCGATAGAACATGATGAACAAACGCCTGTGGAAAAATCTTGAGGAGGATAACACTATAGCTACTTGAAAGAGTAAGAGATAAAGGACTGCAAAGTCTTTTGATGATGAATACATTGTATACCTTGTGGATGATACTCCAAGAACCATAGAAGAGGTATATTCATCTCCTAATGCTGACTATTGGAACGAAGCGCTTTGCAGTGAGATGGACTCAATTATGTCTAATGGTACTTGGGAAGTGGTCGAGCGTCCTTACGACTGCAAACCTGTAGGATGCAGATGAGTTTTCAAGAAAATAGTTTAGGCCTGATGGTACAATTGAAAAATATAAGGCAGACTTATGGCCAAGGGTTTTACCGAAAAAGAAGGCAATGATTTTTTCAGCACTTATTCATCAGTTCCTCGCTTGACCATGATTTGAGTACTATTTGTTCTGGTAGCCTCTTATGGTCTTCTCGTTCATCAGATGGATGTTGAAACAACTTTTCTTAATGAGGAGTTGGAGGAGGTGAGCTATATGGACCGGCCATATGGGTTTGTGATAGATAATACATCGAGTGAGATGGGCTTGAGACACACTTGAGCTACACAATAGTGGTAACCTGTCCTATATGATCAGAGATCTAGTAAATTAGGGTGGTGAAACATCCTATTAGGTAGCAGGGAGAAGAGACCTTGAAAAGGCTTATTTCTTTGATGTAGTTCTCTCCTGGTCTGTATGGCAAGTTGGACAATACCTTAATGTGATTGAGTGATTTTTTTTAAAGCAGAGATATTGGCCTACAAAACATCTTAGAAGGAACACACCAATATGAGTCCGACTGCTAGTTACAGTCATTGAAATTTGACTGATCTTTAGGCATTCATGGAAAAGCCAAGAGTATGACTTATATGCTCTAAATAGAGGGGATGCTGATGCCAACCTAGTATCAGTTAAGGAATTGAGTAAAGCCTGACTACACAAGACTGATAATTCAAGACATAATCCATTAATCGGTTGTGGTCAGGTATAGTTCCTTTTCTAGGTGGAAGTTCAAGTTAACGGTCTCAACCAAAATATTGGTATAACAAACAAAAACAAAGCTGAGAATATTTTCTTTGAGCCTTAAAATTTAGTGAGGATTGTTAGAATTAAATGAGATAGGCCTAAAATTAAACCTAGTAATTCCAAAGGCCCACAACTAATGCTACAGGATTAATACTACCTTGGAAACCAATGGAAAAAGACCTTATTTTAAACTGGTTGTTAACTGAGAGCACATATTTAGCAGTTGACATGGTGGTGGAACTGCACACGCGTGCGTGCACTCGCGCTGAGCCGGGCGAGGCCATGGCTGTGGAGGAGGCCGAGTGTGTGCGAGCAAGCGAGCGAGGCGACAACGGATGCATTCCTTCAGGATGTTTCATTTTTTATGTGTAAAAACATAACTGACGGAGACTTGTTCTGTTGTAATGGGCGGAGCATTCAATCGAAATTAATCCCTCCCAAAACGTCTCTCTCTCGTTATCCTCTATTCAGTTTAGTGTTAAACATGTTACTAGATGTGTGATGCTATTACTGTTATTACATATTAATGTTTAGCACTATCATTGGATCATCATTTCATTCACATGTCATGTTTTTGGGGATTAAAATATGTCGAATCATGACTATATTTTTAACATTTTTTTATAAATCACACATCATCATATTAATTGTTTGCAGCTTTTTTTAATAGTCGATCAAAGATAAAATTAATATAAATGAAGCATATAAAGTTATGTTGTCTACCTATCTATACATCTTATTATTTCTACTATTATCATATAAAACACTAACAGTGACGTGCAATTTCGTACATCTAGGTTCATTGCTTAATTAAGAGTAAACATTGGCCTAAAATCGGGTATATAATTAGTTGAGCTTGAGGAGGTTTGGCTGTTTCATCAATCCGTTCGGCGCCAAATTCACCTAACACGAGGCTGCATGTGGTTTTGCTGAATTTCTGCACAATATTAATCTGATTAAGGCAATGCAATGCAAAGGTGATAGCAACCCTCCTGCTGCATGCTTGATTGAGTGATATTCATTGCAAGCTGCCAATACGCAGCAATTCTTGGTTGGTTCCTGCAGAAGTAGCTAGATTATTGGTTGCATGGATACATCTGTACTGTCACACGCACTCTCTCTCTCTATTTCTCTCTAGGTGCAGCAAATATTGAACAGTTACCACTATATCAGCTTGTAAAGTTAGATGTTGTCTTTATGTTTTAGAACGTCATTATCCCTAACAATTATACTGTAGATAATGCTTCTAGACATTTTTAGATAATGAAAGCTTCATTAATTAAACTCAGTGAACTGAATCATGATAGAACCGTAATGAGAGCACCTAACAGTCGAAACACACCCACGAGCTAGATATAAAAATCTAGGAAGTATAAGAAATATTGAGTAAGACTATCAATCCATGAAATAGATTGCCATCTATAAAATAACTCCCGTAGACACATAGCAGTCAATACAACTTAAGGGGCCTCTTATGCACCAACACACGAAATTCGATTTTCACAGACAGCCTCTTAAGGATCCGCCCAAAGTCTGAGTTACCTCCTCATTTCTCTCCTCAACACTTCAAAATTTTTCATCCCTATCCTCTCTCACTTCCTCTCCTCGTTATTTCAACCTTATACTCTCCTCTCTTCTCACTCTCACCTCCTCTTCTCTCTCACTCACGCAAGCGGCGGCGGTGTTAGCGGCGCATGGTGCTGGGTCAATAGCGATCAAGGCGGACGGAAAACGATCGAGGATTGACGAAAGTGTTAAAAATAGGAACAGGGTGAACTTTAGGTGCTATTAAAGTGAACCGGTATCTTTCAGTGCTATAAAACCAAAAACGTGAACTTTCGATACTATATAACCAATTTTGCCTTTTTTTTTCTTGTTATCTAGTCTTAGTTCTTAAAAGATAGAAAATTTCCAACATATACTAAATATTTAAACCAAAAGAATTAATGAATAGGCTTTCCTTGACAGCAGGTATATATATTTATTTTAATTTGAAGGATCCTAATTGATGTTATTAATTTGGGCAATATCAGGTGAATTAAACCACTGGTTGTGTGAAATCGTGGAAATTAATTAGCTACTTCATAAACACTGGGCAGCCTTTTGAAACGATTCACAAAAATTCCCAGGTGTAGACGAGATCCTATCATACAACTAAAGAAGTAAATTCAATACATATGTACTTTATTTTTCGTTTGGAAGATAAGACATTCATAAATTGCAAAATTCACATATTGAAGTTAATTTGATTTTTTTTCTGCACTGTAATGTTGCCTGTTTGTCAATGTGTCATCTTCCAATTGAAATCGAAGTGTGCCTTCAACTTCACAGACATATATACCTTCTGTATATAGTTACAACCCACTAAGCAAGAAAGCAACTAAAGCTTAACAAGGAAGCATACTAAGCATACCATAGTGTCCCATGAAGCACATAAAACTCAACTTGCAAGTATGCTAAAATTCATTACATTCTAAACCTCAGCATATATACAAACTCGCTAAATTATCATCTCTCCCATTATTTCAACTCAAACCAAATCTATTTATCATTTTTATAATATTTAACATATATTCATTTGATATTCATCTATATATCGTGTAGTAAAACATAGAATGTCGTCTAGTACGTATGATAGTGACCCCCCAACATATGAGAGAACTGTTTCGGCAAATTTGATGGCACATATGACCCTTTGAGTTAATGATGTGTGGGTCCTGATGGTACATCGATCTTCAAATTCCCAATCAAAAGAGTGAAAAATCATCAAATCACCCATTTGTTTTAATTTTTTTCCGAACTGCAATAATTTTCACTTATTAACAATTGATTTTGGCCCATTTTTCTAGCTATAATTAATGCATGAGCATATAATTAATTTAAAATATATTTAAATTCCATGCACGCCACTTTAATTTACAGGTAGGCTAGTACGTTTGAATCAATGCTTTCCCCATTTAAGGCTGGAGATCAAGGACAGCACACTCGCACTGCTTATTCTCGCTAGATGGCCAATAAATTCATAAACGTGCACAGCGAATCCTGAATAGTCCCAATTAATTAACTATAGTTCAGATTCCAGAGTTTCACTGTTGACTGTGGTCACTCCTGTATCTGGTCTTTTTTAGGCTGAGCAGTATATGGATTGTCTGACTTAATTTGTCTGTGCTTATAATAGGAACTACTTTACTGTCACCTTGAATTCTTGATGCTATGAGATTGGCATGGGAGTAGGAGTTATGTAGAAGATCAGAGATGGCTAGCTAGGGAGGTGAACCAGTACTTGTGGATAGTAAGTGTGGACAGCATTGAAATGGATGTCAGAATGCCAGAAGAATGAGATCTTGGCCACCTCGGTGAATGCATCAATCACCAGAGTTGACAAAAAGTTGCCAAATTGTGGAAGAAGTTAATGTCAACTGGCCATACCAGAGTTATTAAAAAAATGTGAAAGGTCTTACTGTGGAATTTGTTCTACTATTTCATATGCATATGTCTACTGCTGGTAGCCATGCATGTCACTGTTAAACAGTTGAACTAGAAATGTTCATGAAATCAGGATGCATGTATAACTGGAGATCAATGTGTAAGACATAAAACTCTTGACAAATTCCAAATTATAGGACAACAACTAGCATGGGGGATTTTTTTGCTGTTCAATTTTTTGGTTACATTTTCTTTTTGTTACATTTTCTGGATTATATGATTTTGTTTTTCATTCATTTTAACTAAAACTAAAAAAATATTAAAAAGAACTTATATAAGAGATACTAGTCTAGGAAAATCCATAGGTGCGCGTACTGTACATATATTTCATGAATTATTCATCTTAGGTTGGTTCGCTCTTAAAACTGAACTGAGGGGGAAACCAATGGGGGGTACGACAGACAGGCAAGACCTGTTAGTCAAATAGTTATAAGGGTAATAATATGATTGAAGTGTGTACTTGGCAACTCATCAGTTTAACTCTCAATTTAAAAAAATTCAATTTATATTAGTATACATGTTTTTTTTATCATTCTCTATGTTTCAGCTATAGCTTATGAATAAAAGTTATGCACCAAATTATTTTGGTTGCTTTTGGGCACGTAGCACGTCTTGTAAGCCGCAACCAAGCACATTCTAAGAATTAAAAGATACTACCAGAAACTAGATTACTTATGATGGCCAAAAATCATTAGGATAAAACAAAAAAAACGTCTCGAAATTTATTCGTGACGTATCAACATCAGGAAAATTCCATCGTCAGGACTAGTTTGTCAGATAAAAGTAACTTTTTCTTTAACCAATGCTAACCTCTTACGATCCAATGGCTTTGGCTGATACAGTGAATAGTCCGCCACAACAGAACTGATTAAATATAAATAAATTATCTTACCATATATAACTGCATTTGATAGAGAAGAAATAGATACAAGTACAAATTAAAACTCCTGTCGATGAAAGCTAATGCATGACTTTGATCTCAAACTGTTATTATGCAGACAATCTGACAGGGGGCAGGACGGCATGATCAAACGTCCAGTGCGGATCATATTCATCACTTCTTTGCCGGAGGGCTCGGGTTGTGGTACTCCGGCGCAGGCTGCGGCTTGGGCTCTGGCTTGGGCTCAGGCTTCGGCTCTGGCTTAGGCGGCACTGGCTTCTTGTGGAAGTGGTCGAAGAAGTGCTTCTCCTTCTTGTGGATGTGGTCGAGGAAGGGGTGCTCCGGCTCAGGCTTCGGCTTGGGTGGCTCCGGCTTCGGCTCCGGCTTAGGTGGCACCGGCTTCTTGTGGAAGTGGTCTATGATCTTCTTCTTCATGGGACCGCAGATGGTCGCTGACGCGCACAACGCTGATGGGTAGTGTGTCTTGCCGGCAATGGCGACAAAGGTGCCCTCCGACATTGGCACGATCTTGGATGGCTCCTGACCAGGGCATGGCTCGTTGTTGGCGCTGTGGAGCTGAGCGATGCAGTCGGAGCTGTCAAGGTCGGCGTCGAGGGGGACGCTGAAAGCGCCGGTGCCATCGAGCTTTCCGGCAGCCTTGCTCTCGTACTCACCGTTGGTGTTCTTGCACTTGATCGCCACTTGGAGGTCTGCATAGTAAAATTCCAAATAGTATTGTGAATCACTTGTAACCAGCTGTATCTTTCTCTAGATGATGCAGTTTGCATCATGCATTGTGAAATATTACTATTTCTTTTTCATATTATAATTCGCTTTGAAATTATTTTTTTAAGTTTGACTAAATTTATAGATAAAATAGCAATATCTAAGACATCAAATTAGCTTCATTAAATCCAATATTAAATATATTTTGATAAAGTTTTTAATAATATGTTTGTTTTAGGTTGAAAATGCTACTATTTTTCTATGAACTTAAAGAATTTTAACTTTAAAAAAATTCAAAACGACTTATAATACGAAACTACATAGGGAATACGTACTCTTGAAAGCATCCTCAGCTTTCATGTTCTTCCGGGTGCAGTCGGCGCACTTGGCCGTGCCGACGACAACCGACGCCGCCTCACCGCCGACGGCCACCGCCATCAAGACGGCACAAAACGCCGAGGAGAACTAGTCCTCGGGAGCACCTGCCATTGCTGAGCTAACCCTAGCTAGCTCTGTATAACTAAATATTGCTGATGTGTAGAGATGGATGAAGTGAAAGATGAGGCAACGCGCGGTTTTATAGGCATCGATGAATACAAACACAGCTTTGCTTGCATTATTGATACATCAATCGATGGATCGACCAGCTAGCTATGAGCAATGCAAAAAGGGCCAATTTGGCGCCGAATTTGCAGATGGGCGAATTAAGGCCGTCCAAACTGAATGATTTGATCACGTACGTACAATCTTCTCTGCAGCCCAGCTACGACAAAATAATGATCTATCCATCGGTTGGTATACGTAGGATCCACGCACCGCTTTATTTATGCATGCATGTGAAATCATAACAGCAATAAGTACAATAATCGCACTGCGTCTTAATTAACTTCTTGTAAACTGAGTCTGAGAGATGATTAATTGATCAGGAGTACTACAATGAGCCGTACATCGTATCTGCAGTATATACTTTGCAAATGCATTGGATTGTTATTGGATTGGATCCTTTGAATATATATATAGTCCATTTTATGATCGCTTAACACATGCAAATTTAAAGGCAATTAATTGTCTGCATGTATATATGAACTTAGTACATATGTGCAGCACAAAGTACTGACAGTTAAAGATTTTGAACATTTGAGATTAATTGACAAAGCAGGAAACATAATTAAGGGGTTTTTGGCAGAAGGAGACATGGAAAAAAAAAAGAGGACAAAGAAAATTCTTCTTTGATTGTGCGGTCGATCAGAATCTAGATTACAACTTATATAGATTGATTGGGTATACGAAGTATGAGATTGTAAAAAAACAATATGTAATTACTTATTACAGATCCAATAGAAATTAACATTCATAGATGAGAAATGCCCGTAGGCTTATATTCCCTCATCAGCTAATTGATTTTAAAAAATAACTTCTATACTTTTGAGGCCTATGGCCATTTCTCATCTATGAATGTTAATTTTTGTTGGTTCTGTAATAAATATTTAGAGATGAATATCACTATAATTGGCAAATATAAGCATTGTACCATTGTGCATATGGGTTTCCTTTTCTTTTTTTACTAAAATATGACAACCAGACCATATTATGAGCCGAAACAAATTAAATGTGTTGTACTATGCATGTTTGTCAATTTTTTTTTGGCAAAATTGGTTAGATAGCATCAAAAGTTCACGTTTTTTTGTTTTATAGCACCGAATGATATCGGTTTACTTAAATAGCACCGAATGATATCGGTTTACTTTAATAGCACCTAAAGTTCACCACATTCCCATTTTTAACACTTCCGTCAATCCTCGATCGTTTTCCGTCCGCCTTGATCGCTATTGACCCAGCCTATGAGGGGTAGAAACGTCATATCGCGTGCGTGACTGGGTCAATAGCGATCAAGGCGGACGGAAAACGATCGAGGATTGACGAAAGTGTTAAAAATAGGAACAGGGTGAACTTTAGGTGCTATTAAAGTGAACCGGTATCTTTCAGTGCTATAAAACCAAAAACGTGAACTTTCGATACTATATAACCAATTTTGCCTTTTTTTAATTCTTGTTATCTAGTCTTAGTTCTTAAAAGATAGAAAATTTCCAACATATACTAAATATTTAAACCAAAAGAATTAATGAATAGGCTTTCCTTGACAGCAGGTATATATCTATTTTAATTTGAAGGATCCTAATTGATGTTATTAATTTGGGCAATATCAGGTGAATTAAACCACTGGTTGTGTGAAATCGTGGAAATTAATTAGCTACTTCATAGACTCTGGGCAGCCTTTTGAAACGATTCACAAAAATTCCCAGGTGTAGACGAGATCCTATCATACAACTAAAGAAGTAAATTCAATACATATGTACTTTATTTTTCGTTTGGAAGATAAGACATTCATAAATTGCAAAATTCACATATTGAAGTTAATTTGATTTTTTTTCTGCACTGTAATGTTGCCTGTTTGTCAATGTGTCATCTTCCAATTGAAATCGAAGTGTGCCTTCAACTTCACAGACATATATACCTTCTGTATATAGTTACAACCCACTAAGCAAGAAAGCAACTAAAGCTTAACAAGGAAGCATACTAAGCATACCATAGTGTCCCATGAAGCACATAAAACTCAACTTGCAAGTATGCTAAAATTCATTACATTCTAAACCTCAGCATATATACAAGCTCGCTAAATTATCATTTCTCCCATTATTTCAACTCAAACCAAATCTATTTATCATTTTTATAATATTTAACATATATTCATTTGGTATTCATCTATATATCGTGTAGTAAAACATAGAATGTCGTCTAGTATGTATGATAGTGATCCCCCATCATATGAGAGAACTGTTTCGGCAAATTTGATGGCACATATGACCCTTTGAGTCAATGATGTGTTATGGTAAATCTATCTTCAAATTCCCAATCAAAAGAGTGAAAAATCATCAAATCACCCATTTTTTAAATTTTTTTCCGATCGAACTGCAATAATTTTCACTTATTAACAATTGATTTTGGCCCATTTTTCTAGCTATAATTAATGCATGAGCATATAATTAATTTAAAATATATTTAAATTCCATGCACGCCACTTTAATTTACAGGTAGGCTTGTACGTTTGAATCAATGCTTTCCCCATTTAAGGCTGGAGATCAAGGACAGCACACTCGCACTGCTTATTCTCGCTAGATGGCCAATAAATTCATAAACGTGCACAGCGAATCCAGAGTCAATATTTCATGTGAATTTATGTTTGTCCTTTGTGGTTAACTTCATTTAGGTAGAGAAATAAAAACAACAAGCAGATATTACAGTACACATCGTGCCCTGCTAATATGCATGCGATATCCAATAAATGAACCCGGTCACACTTTAAAAAAAAAACTCCTGCGGATGAAAGCTAGCAAGTACATTATATTTCAATGTATAATCTCACACGGGGGTAGAAAGCGTTATTCTGCGGACACACTGATATGGCACGAAATCATACAAGACCAAACGTAGATAATGTTTAGTGCTTCGCTGGTGGGCTAGGGTTGTGGTACTCAGGCGCTGGCTGTGGCTTGGGCTGTGGCTTGGGTTCCGGCTTTGGCTCAGGCTTGGGTGGTACGGGCTTCTTGTGGAAGTGATCAAAGAAGTGCTTCTCCTTCTTGTGGAAGTGGTCGAGTATGGGGTGCTCTGGCTCTGGCTTTGGCTTGGGCGGCTCTGGCTTGGGATCCGGCTTCGGTGGCACCGGCTTCTTATGGAAGTGGTCGATGATCTTCTTCTTGATGGGGCCGCAGATGGTCGCCGACGCACACAAAGCCGACGGATAGCTGGTCTTGCCAGCGACGGTGACAAAGGTGCCCTCCGACAATGGCACGATCTTGGATGGCTCTTGCCCTGGGCATGGCTCGTTGGTTGCGCTGTGGAGCTGGGCAATGCAGTCAGAGCTGTGAAGGTCGGTGTCGAGAGGGACGCTGAAAGCGCCGGAGCCGTCAAGCTTTCCAGCGGCCTTGCTCTCGTACTCGCCATTGCCGTTCTTGCACTTGATCGCCACCTGGAGATCTGCACAAAGAAATCCACAAATGATTTTAGAATTCTAGTTTTCTTTTGTTTTGCATTGGTATGTGTGGAACGTGTGAAAAATAAAATTATTTGGGAACGGAGGAAGTATAACGTAGCTAAGCTGCATGTAAGGTAAACTGCTACATACTCTTGAAAGCATCCTCGGCTTTCATGTTCTTCCGGGTGCAGTCGGCGCACTTGGCCGTGCCAATGACGACCGACGCCGCTTCGCCACCAACGGCGAGCACCATCAGGACGGCGCAAACGCCGAGGAGAACTAGTCCTCGAGGAGCACCTGCCATTCTGAGTTCTATATGAATTTAGTAGAGCTTGCTAACTCTGAATGGATGAAGAGATCAGCAGGCAACGCGTGATTTATATAGGCTTAGCCTCGATCGTGTTCGTCATCATCGATGATCGATCAATAGTTGAATACAGCTCGACCGATCGATCGGTCGATGATCAGCAAAGCTAAGTTGGCGCCGAATTTGCAGATGCTACGAATTAAGGCCGTCCAAACTGAATGATTTTGATCACGTACGTCCAATCTGGATCCTTCTCACATTCGATCACGACGTTGCCTAGGTACGACGCGGTTCTTCAGCCGGTTGGTACCTATACAGGATGCATACACCTTTCTATGCGGTGTCCACATGAATGCATTGTGATTAATTAGGAGTAATATGATAGCATCTTTTTTGTCCTTGTAAAGTGCGCGTGACTTGCACTACCATAAACTCAACTAGCCTTGACAGCCAAAAACCATCAGCGAAATACAAGTGGACGTACCGAGCAAAGAAAATTTCAATTAACGAATAGTAGGCTCTTTTTCTTCCTTGGCCCATCTCAGTACATATATGTAGGCTCTTGGCCCTAAATTTAATTATCCGCATGTTCGTCCTCCCAACAAAAAGAAAACGATTTTATGCCCTCCCAAAGGAAAACGTTGTTCTTCGGCTTGAGAAAGTTGCAGCATATGATAATTGGTGTGAGGAAAACGTTATTCTTCAGCTTGAGAAAGTTGCAGCATATGATAATTGGTGTGAGGAAAACGTTATTCTTCAGCTTGAGAAAGTTGCAGCATATGATAATTGGTGTGAGCCTTGAAGCTAGACAGCGAGATGTTTTACAATAGTCTTACTCTTAGTACAAATCAATATAGGCCTTTCATCTTTTTTAATTTAATGGATCTCGTATCTATTTATACTACTGCCACTATTGGTACTAGAATTTTTTTATTAATTGTAGTAATGATAAATAAAGGTTTGAGATCTCACTTCGATCTACTAGTGATAATACTGATAGTGGTAATACAACCATCATAAAGGTGCACTTTTTTTTGTCTTAAATAATTGTTGGCCGTTCAATAATAGGATGTTTAATGTTTGAGGTCGTCGGCACGGCCAAGTGCGCCGACTGCACCCGGAAGAACATGAAAGCTGAGGATGCTTTCAAGAGTACGTATTCCCTATGTAGTTTCGTATTATAAGTCGTTTTGATTTTTTTAAAAGTTAAATTTCTTTAAGTTCATAGAAAAATAGTAGCATTTTCAACCTAAAACAAACATATTATTAAAAACTTTATCAAAATATATTTAATATTGGATTTAATGAAGCTAATTTGATGTCTTAGATATTGCTATTTTATCTATAAATTTAGTCAAACTTAAAAAAATAATTTCAAAGCGAATTATAATATGAAAAAGAAATAGTAATATTTCACAATGCATGATGCAAACTGCATCATCTAGAGAAAGATACAGCTGGTTACAAGTGATTCACAATACTATTTGGAATTTTACTATGCAGACCTCCAAGTGGCGATCAAGTGCAAGAACACCAACGGTGAGTACGAGAGCAAGGCTGCCGGAAAGCTCGATGGCACCGGCGCTTTCAGCGTCCCCCTCGACGCCGACCTTGACAGCTCCGACTGCATCGCTCAGCTCCACAGCGCCACCAACGAGCCATGCCCCGGCCAGGAGCCATCTAAGATTGTGCCAATGTCGGAGGGCACCTTCATCACCGTCGCCGGCAAGACCCACTACCCATCGGCGTTGTGCGCGTCCGCGACCATCTGCGGCCCAATCAAGAAGAAGATCATAGACCACTTTCACAAGAAGCCGGTGCCACCCAAGCCGGAGCCAAAGCCGGAGCCACCCAAGCCCAAGCCTGAGCCGGAGCACCCATTCCTCGACCACATCCACAAGAAGGAGAAGCACTTCTTCGACCACTTCCACAAGAAGCCCGTGCCACCCAAGCCTGAGCCTAAGCCCGAGCCCAAGCCTGAGCCCAAGCCGCAGCCCGCGCCAGAGTACCACAACCCTAGCCCTCCGGCGAATTAAGCAATGGAAGTTTGCATGCATGCATGGTTCGTTTGGTTAGTACGTTTGGTGTTGTTGCATATGATTTCCTGTCATGTCAGTTTGTCTGCAGAATAATGGTTTTCTTTGATGCATTAGCTTTTACTCACAGGAGTTTTTGTGTGTGTGTGTCTATTTGTTTGGTATCAGCAAATAATTAATATAATCAGGGATGTGCATAATATATGTGCAACTTGTTTGATCTCAATTGTAAGGTACAATACTGTCTGATCCTGGCAAATCGTCTAATGGTTCCCTAATTGGAGACTAGCTATACAGTTAAAAAAAACTCTCTTTAAACTTTTGAACGTAACTACAATACGATTGTATACAATGTAATTACATTATAACTATAATATATATAATATATATGTCAATTCTCTATAAATTAACATAACTTTAATGTATATATATAGTAAAAGTGCACACTCACCCCTATGAACGCACACACGCCACACCCTACCCCTATGAGCATCTCCGGAAGACTGGGCCGGTATGTCTTGAGATTGACGAAGTCACCACAGGCGCCTCGCTGTCGACGGGTACGTCGCCTACCACTGAAAGAATAATTAGCCATAAATGCGAGCACCCGTGTCAAATCTAGGATTTGAACCCGGGTGGGCTGGTTCCACCACAAGGAACCTAACCAGTTGAGCTATGCTTACTTCGCTTTCAGAACAAAATTTGAATACTATGATTATATATATTGTCTTTTGGACGAATGCAGCACAATATGAATGCAGTACATTTGGAAAGTGTTGCAATAAGTAGCCGATCACTGTAACTCACTGCTGAAACAGAGGTCAACCGCAGTTTACAAGGAGTTAAGACCCAGTTCGATTATTGTACTTAATTATTGTTACGATTCTTTCATGCATAAAGCGGTGCGTAGATCCTACGTATACGTACCAACCGATCGATAGATTATTATGATGTCGTAGGTAAAGCTGCAGAGGCGACTATATTGGACGTACGTGATCAAATCATTCAGTTTGGACGGCCTTAATTCGCCCATCTGCAAATTCGGCGCCAAATTGGCCCTTTTTGCATTGCTCATAGCTAGTTGATAGCCACCCCCTTTTAGTATTGCCGAAATCTTGTTTCGACAGTGAGGTAGATGCATAACTCCACCATTAAACTTAGGACATTAAATCCACCAACTTATAAATCAAATAAGCCAATAAGCTGACTTAAAAGTCTAAGCCAATAACCTTAAGCCTAAACAAAGAGGACCTATATATACAAGCACGTCGCTGAGCCAGTGTGAAGTGGGTGACCGAAAAGGCTCCTAGAAATTAAGGCCCACAAATTTTTCATATTTTAATCCATGCAAATGTGTTCCAATGTGCTTAAAAATTTTCACTCCTACTCCTGATTGAGGTAAAACAAGCTTTGGTTTCTTCTGCTCCTGATTGCGCATCCAAGCTGATCATGGACAAAGTCCACCATCAATTTTTTTGACCTAGAAGTTCATAGCGAAAATTAATTTTGCTCTAAAATTTTTGTGGCATGTCCTTAGTGTAGCAAATTAATTGATTTTGTTATTGCGATATCTACCTGTCTTCTTTTCATAAGAGAACAACCTGTAAATATTACCCCATTTTTACCACCTCTAAAAATGATTTTTTTAGATCCTTAGAAAAACCGCTGGTGGAAATAGAATGCCCCATCTTTCAAAATAGATAGCGGTTGATAATCCTGAGGCGGCCTAAGCCATCCTCACAATTGAACTTACTTTTGGGGCGCCCTGTGAGAAGAGCATGGGGCATGTGAAAATCGTTTTATAAGCATTGCCCATCTTGGCTGCATCAGGTGTGCAAGAGCAGGAGCATGATGAGACAAATATAGCCACCCCACCCCTCCTCCTTGCCTCTGCACCCGTGTGGTGGTGCCGGAGACGGCTCTCCTAGCTTCCGTGCTACGGCGGTGACAGAGGCAGCCACCCCGCCCTCCTCCTAGCTTCCTATATTTCTATGCGATGGCTCTAGAGTTGGCCTTACCGGCTCTCATGCATGCAATGGCTGATATAGATGGGGTGGGTACTCGCCACCGGAAGAGAAAGGGGGGATGCATCCAAAGTGAGGCTAACGTATCGGTCCCATTATTATATTGGAGAGTCTAACACATAGGCTGATGAAGTGAGCACCAAATCTCACTAGGCAAGATTGTAGGAGAGCTAGCCGGCATTTGAAAAACCACACGAGGTATGTCTACTTGGGTGATCACTAGAATGTATGTGCGTGTTCACTAAAGCGATGTAAGTGTTGAGAGACGAGGAGACAAGGAGACGAAAAATAGGAAGAAAAAGAAGAGGAATGATAATTTTTTGGCTAGCAGTTTAATTAAAATATGATTTTTGCGAGAGATGAGTGGGAGATTCAAACTAATTTGCATTGGAATGGTAACTACAATATATACTCTGTATTTATTAGAGACAAGTCTAAATAGATCCCTCTTCGTTATATATATATTTCATTAGAAACAGGTAAGAACCACCTATGACATTCGAAACAAGTAAGATCTAACTATATATACTCACAGCCTAGCTAACAGGGTAGAGGCAATTTGAACCGATGATCCCAAAGCTGGAAATCAAGGACAACAAAAACGCACTGCTACATCTTGATGGATAATAAATTCATGAACATGGACAGCGAATCTGACAGACAAGATATTGTGTGTTAATTCATGCGAATTTATGTTTTCTTTCATGCATGGTTATATCTATCGCGATGTACACAAGATAAAACTGCTTTAGGCCGCCTTAGGAAGTAGTAGAAACTAGGCCTGTTCTCATCCTTTATTCCGTCTTTTTTCGATAGCACGCTTTTCGAATTGTTAAATAGTATATTAATCCATTGAAATTATCTATTTTACAAGTTTTTCTAGTTAATAATTAATTAGTCATACGTTAATAAGCTACCCGGTTTTACGTGCACAGAGGAGGAGATCCCAACCACTTTATCCTAATGCATACTTAGACACTTTTGTAAAGTATTTACTTTCATAAGAAACTAACCTTTCTTTGTCATGTAAAATATAAACAAACCGGCAAACACTAAATATATAACTGACAAAGTTAACTTGAATTTTGGTGAAGCAATAGATCGATAACTACCCTCTATATTATATACTCCCTCCTTCCATTTAGGGCATATTCAATAGTAAAGACGAGTATGGTCTCTTAAACAATACAAGATTATTTAGAGACTGTGTCTTTACAGTAGTTAAAACGACAAGGCTCTAATCATTAACTCAGAAAATATTCCTTTTGTTAATATTCTTTCCATTTTTTTACCCTCATGCAACCATATTTCCATATTATAGTAATTAAGAGTCGTTGTTAAGACGTTGTTATGCATAACAACGATGTTTGTCTCTCCCTCTTTCTCTTTCTTCTATGTTAACAAGTATTCCTAATTAGCAACGCTAAGAGAGCACTATTGACAACCATTGTACATGCCCTTATATATGATATTGGTTTGAACTAAGCAACGTCATATAACCAATTTCATATATAAATGGAAGGAGGGAGTACCAAATCTATTTATTATATACTAAAAGTCCATTAAACTTCCTACAAACACTCTCAAGCCGCCACATGGCACCCTATAAATACTCTCAAGTCGCCACGTGGCACTCTAATAAAATAGAGAAATCTAACCATTGATTTTCATTTAAATCGGTGGACCCATTATTTAACACCGTTAGATCTATCTTATAAAACCAAAACCTCCCACCGTCCCCGCACGTAATGATTTTTATGCCGTTTCTCTGTTTTCTTATCGAGATGCGCTTCGCTCTCCCACTAAAAAAACTGCACGAATTTTAAAGATAAGTTAAAGATTAGAAGGTGCTTAACAGTCTGAAAATCAATTAGAAAGGGTATGTTCGTCCTCGGAGATAATTAAATAATCTCGCATCTGATATCGGTTCCTTCGGCACCAGCGGCCAATACGCTACTACCGTTACTTGATCATAGCCCAGACCAAGAATGCAAATCAGAATATAACTGGAAGAAAAATTAACAATGAATAGGATCATCAATGGTCGCTTTATGGAGCATTCAACCTGATATATATATATATATGACACTCATATGTGGCACCATGGTGCCCGGGCACCATGGTATCTAATGCACAAAATCACTCAAATTTTTCAAAATTTTCAAATTGTGAGTATATATCTAGTTATAATAATTCGATTCATACCTATACCTATCAACAAAACAACTCAAATTTAACTTTATTTCACAATCCATGATTACATACCTAACTAATTATATGTATGGATGCTATATACCTAGAATCAAAATCTAACAAAAACAAGTTCAAATTCAGTTCAAACTTGCTTTAAATTAGTTAGTAAAATAGTTCATGTTAATACCTAAGTAATTGAAAAAGTTTCATACTCATTTGAATTGGGTATATACTCAATTTCAACGCATGGTCCTGAGAGAGGAGTGGCAGGGAGCGAGAGCACAGCACGGCACGCGTGCTAGCTACCTACTGGGCTCTGCACGCCCATCTTTCCAGTACTCCTGTAGTAGTACTAGTATATAGTATGGATCAGAGTAGCTAGCTTTCCCCTTTCCCTCTATCGATCGGCTTCGCATGCGGCTCAATTATTCTGGCGACGCCATGCAAAGCATCAAGCCAAGCGTACCCACACGTCTCTTCTTTCTTGTTCATCTAGCTTCAACTGTGCCCGTACATTAAAGGTCAACAAAGTGAGGATCGATCAGCTAGCTAGCTAATTCAGTACTAGTCGCATTCCTAGCTAATATATACCGTTCCACTGAAATACTCCCTCCGTCCCGTTAAAAATCAACTTCGAGAGATAAATTTTGACAAATATTTGTCTATATTCATTCCTAGAAGTTGTCTTTTTTTTTTTTACTAAGTGTGCAGTAGTGTGTGAAAAATCAAGTGAGCAATAATTCAGACACACATGCGGATCCATTCATCTCCTGCTCTCAGAAGATTCCAATTCCATGCGCATGCATGCATATCGTGCACGCGTGGAAGCTATGCTAGCTAGAGCGTACCAGTACTACATGTAATTGGAACTTTAATTTGGAAGAATGAAAGGAACGAGATGTATGTGTGCATGCGTGTGTGCTCGATCCATCATCGATTCATCGTTCACTGCCGCCGGCGCCGCGTGTGTTTGGTGCCTCCGCCTACGGAAACTTGCCTCCGACTTCATGCCACCCACGCCGAAGTGTAGTGCTCCTAGCACCTAGCTAAAGCTAACTACTGCTAGGTACTAGCAGTGTACTAGCATTTTACTTTTGATTTTGACAAACAAATACTAGTATATATACTCTCTCGGTTTCAAAATATTTGACATCGTTGACTTTTTAGTACGTGTTTGACCATTCGTCTTATTCAAAAAATTTAAGTAATTATTTATTCTTTTCATATCATTTGATTCATTATTAAATATACTTTCATGTACATATATAGTTTTACATATTTCATAATTTTTTTAATATGACGAACGGTCAAATATATGCTAAAAAGTCAACGGTGTCAAACATATTGAAACGGAGGGAGTATTACATTTAAACATCATGAAAGCATGTTATATTATCTATAATTTTATAATTTACTAAATTTATAGTTTTTAAATGCAATCATCATCCCACATATTTCCTGGAGTATGTGTGGAGCAACGTCTTGTATGACAGCCAACCCTTCTTATTTTCTTTACCCATCTCTGCTATGCAATCATATAGCTTTGCTTATGGCTCACTATTACTCTTGCCCTAATTAGGGCCTGTTTGGCACAGCTCTAGTTCCAGCCAAACAGTTTCAGCTCCACCAAAACTAGGAGTGGAGTTGGGTGAAGCTCTCTCACAAAATATACTAAGTTGTGGAGCTGGCCGGGTTTAGGGCCTGTTTGGTACAGCTCCAACTCCTAAAATTAATTCCAGGAGTTGAGTATGAAGTGGAGTTGTGGAGCTACCTAAACCCAACTCCATAACTCTGTACATTTTGAGAGAGCTCCACCCAACTCCACTCCCAGTTTTGGTGGAGCTGAAACTGTTTGCCTGAGCTCTAGCTCCAGGAGGGGTGGAGCTAGAGCTGGAGCTATGCCAAACAGGCCCTTAGTCAGCTCCACAACTCCACTCCAGACTCAACTCATAGAGCTAAATTTAGGAGTTGAAACTGTAGAGCTTCAACTCCTAAATTTAACTCTAGGAGTTGGGTCTGGAGTGGAGTTGTGGAGCTGCCTAAACCCAGCTCCACATCTCTAGTTTATTTTGTGAGAGAGCTCCACCTAGCTCTAGCTAGGCTAGACTCTAGCTCTAGGAGAGGTGGATTTGGAGCTGGAGCTATGCCAAACAGACCCTAAGCTAGAGCACAAGAAAATTTTACCACTCCTATCACGAATTTAAAAGTACGTCCGACGGATGAAAATTCAAACCACCAACCCCATGAATTTAGTTTAAGAACGGATGATTTGAATTAACCTCCGCTGATAATCCATTTCTAAAGACGGGACATGATAGGGGTCCTCCACCATACTATATATACAAGCACGTCGTTGAGGCAGTGTGAAGTAGGCGACCGAAAAGGGTCCTACAAATTAAGGCCCACAAATTTTTCATATTTTAATCCATGCAAATGTGTTCCAATGTGCTTAAAAATTTTCACTCCTACTCCTGATTGAGGTAAAACAAGCTTTGGTTTCTTCTGCTCCTGATTGCGCATCCAAGCTGATCATGGACAAAGTCCACCATCAATTTTTTTGACCTAGAAGTTCATAGCGAAAATTAATTTTGCTCTAAAATTTTTGTGGCATGTCCTTAGTGTAGCAAATTAATTGATTTTGTTATTGCGATATCTACCTGTCTTCTTTTCATAAGAGAACAACCTGTAAATATTACCCCATTTTTACCACCTCTAAAAATGATTTTTTTAGATCCTTAGAAAAACCGCTGGTGGAAATAGAATGCCCCATCTTTCAAAATAGATAGCGGTTGATAATCCTGAGGCGGCCTAAGCCATCCTCACAATTGAACTTACTTTTGGGGCGCCCTGTGAGAAGAGCATGGGGCATGTGAAAATCGTTTTATAAGCATTGCCCATCTTGGCTGCATCAGGTGTGCAAGAGCAGGAGCATGATGAGACAAATATAGCCACCCCACCCCTCCTCCTTGCCTCTGCACCCGTGTGGTGGTGCCGGAGACGGCTCTCCTAGCTTCCGTGCTACGGCGGTGACAGAGGCAGCCACCCCGCCCTCCTCCTAGCTTCCTATATTTCTATGCGATGGCTCTAGAGTTGGCCTTACCGGCTCTCATGCATGCAATGGCTGATATAGATGGGGTGGGTACTCGCCACCGGAAGAGAAAGGGGGGATGCATCCAAAGTGAGGCTAACGTATCGGTCCCATTATTATATTGGAGAGTCTAACACATAGGCTGATGAAGTGAGCACCAAATCTCACTAGGCAAGATTGTAGGAGAGCTAGCCGGCATTTGAAAAACCACACGAGGTATGTCTACTTGGGTGATCACTAGAATGTATGTGCGTGTTCACTAAAGCGATGTAAGTGTTGAGAGACGAGGAGACAAGGAGACGAAAAATAGGAAGAAAAAGAAGAGGAATGATAATTTTTTGGCTAGCAGTTTAATTAAAATATGATTTTTGCGAGAGATGAGTGGGAGATTCAAACTAATTTGCATTGGAATGGTAACTACAATATATACTCTGTATTTATTAGAGACAAGTCTAAATAGATCCCTCTTCGTTATATATATATTTCATTAGAAACAGGTAAGAACCACCTATGACATTCGAAACAAGTAAGATCTAACTATATATACTCACAGCCTAGCTAACAGGGTAGAGGCAATTTGAACCGATGATCCCAAAGCTGGAAATCAAGGACAACAAAAACGCACTGCTACATCTTGATGGATAATAAATTCATGAACATGGACAGCGAATCTGACAGACAAGATATTGTGTGTTAATTCATGCGAATTTATGTTTTCTTTCATGCATGGTTATATCTATCGCGATGTACACAAGATAAAACTGCTTTAGGCCGCCTTAGGAAGTAGTAGAAACTAGGCCTGTTCTCATCCTTTATTCCGTCTTTTTTCGATAGCACGCTTTTCGAATTGTTAAATAGTATATTAATCCATTGAAATTATCTATTTTACAAGTTTTTCTAGTTAATAATTAATTAGTCATACGTTAATAAGCTACCCGGTTTTACGTGCACAGAGGAGGAGATCCCAACCACTTTATCCTAATGCATACTTAGACACTTTTGTAAAGTATTTACTTTCATAAGAAACTAACCTTTCTTTGTCATGTAAAATATAAACAAACCGGCAAACACTAAATATATAACTGACAAAGTTAACTTGAATTTTGGTGAAGCAATAGATCGATAACTACCCTCTATATTATATACTCCCTCCTTCCATTTAGGGCATATTCAATAGTAAAGACGAGTATGGTCTCTTAAACAATACAAGATTATTTAGAGACTGTGTCTTTACAGTAGTTAAAACGACAAGGCTCTAATCATTAACTCAGAAAATATTCCTTTTGTTAATATTCTTTCCATTTTTTTACCCTCATGCAACCATATTTCCATATTATAGTAATTAAGAGTCGTTGTTAAGACGTTGTTATGCATAACAACGATGTTTGTCTCTCCCTCTTTCTCTTTCTTCTATGTTAACAAGTATTCCTAATTAGCAACGCTAAGAGAGCACTATTGACAACCATTGTACATGCCCTTATATATGATATTGGTTTGAACTAAGCAACGTCATATAACCAATTTCATATATAAATGGAAGGAGGGAGTACCAAATCTATTTATTATATACTAAAAGTCCATTAAACTTCCTACAAACACTCTCAAGCCGCCACATGGCACCCTATAAATACTCTCAAGTCGCCACGTGGCACTCTAATAAAATAGAGAAATCTAACCATTGATTTTCATTTAAATCGGTGGACCCATTATTTAACACCGTTAGATCTATCTTATAAAACCAAAACCTCCCACCGTCCCCGCACGTAATGATTTTCATGCCGTTTCTCTGTTTTCTTATCGAGATGCGCTTCGCTCTCCCACTAAAAAAACTGCACGAATTTTAAAGATAAGTCTAAGATTAGAAGGTGCTTAACAGTCTGAAAATCAATTAGAAAGGGTATGTTCGTCCTCGGAGATAATTAAATAATCTCGCATCTGATATCGGTTCCTTCGGCACCAGCGGCCAATACGCTACTACCGTTACTTGATCATAGCCCAGACCAAGAATGCAAATCAGAATATAACTGGAAGAAAAATTAACAATGAATAGGATCATCAGATGGTTCGCCTTGGATGGGAGCATTTCAGACCGTGAGTGGTGTATAGCATGTAGTGTATATGGTATAGTGAGTAGTAGGTAGGAGGGGTGTGAGTGAGTGATAGTAGTGAGTATAGATGTATAATATACTATATATATATATATATATATATATATATAATATATATATATATATATATAAATATATATATATAATATATATATACACATATACACATATACACATACACTATTACACATATACACACATACACATATATATATGTATACACACATATATATATATATATATTAATATATGTATACACACATATATATATATATACATACATAATATATATATATACATACATACTATAATATACATATATATAATATATATATGTATATACACATTATACAGAGGACGCCCACATAGGGCTCCATGGTGCCCAGGCACCATTGATATCTACGTAGGATTAGGTACTGATCGAGCTGATCTTGGCATGGAGTTTTGATTAACGGGTTCACCCGTTAAGTATAATCGGTTGGAAGTGACAACATTTGCATGCATGCAAAATATTTCGGAAGATCAATTGTGTGTATTTAATACCTTTCCAGGCATGCTTTTCGGGTGAAAATTGATTTCTATACACTTGTCAACGGAAATCATGGGTCTGCGGTTTATATGGTAATAATGGTATGAGTTGGTATGGAAATATAATCAAAAATCTCCAATCTAAGTATATGCAGATCTGGAAGCTAAGTATATGAGAAAACGGAAAGGAGGTATTTAGTACTTGGAAATAGGAAGCTAGTGTAATAGCTATGCATGGAATGTAATAGGTACACATTAATTGTGTATATGGTAATATAAATAGAAATTGTGGCAAGTCCAACTATATTCAAATAAGGAATCTAAGTATATATAATTTTGTATCTAAGTATATGCTACGGTATATTGCCATATTTTGAATAAAAACTTGCCCATATGTCGCCGAGTTTGCTCTGCGACTCCGTGATCTTTCTTATACCTATCTAAACTGTTTATAAATCAAACATAACTTTTAAGTACAAAATTTTAAATCTCGTGATAGAAATATACTGTTAAGTTCAGTTATTTTTTCCGTAGTACCTAGCTAAATTGTTGAGTACAAAGTTTTAAATTGCATGAAAGAAATTAACTTGTACCGTGTTAAGTTCAGTTATATTTTTCCATATGTACCGTATGCAGAAAAATATATATGGAAATTAACTTGTACAACGGGATATCGCTCGCGAATTAACTTGGCATCTAATAAAGATAAAATCACATGCCTGGTTACGCTGGCACGGGAATATACGCTAGAATTGGTTGATTAATTTTTTATATGTGTAAGTATAGATTAACCTTACACGTCAGGTATGGGCACAAATTAAAAAATAAATTTGTTATCTATGTCAAAGCATTATACTCATGTAGTCTGACTGAAAAGCAACAATTAATTCGAATAATTCTTGCATCATGCAACAGAAGTTATTTCATACATAGAGGTTTAAAAAAGTATCTTGCTTCATTCCGAAACAGCACTGTTGTATTGCTTCATAAGTTATTGGACGACATCTGGGAGTGTAGCCGCATTAGTCTTCATTGCCATTATATCCATCAGACCTGCTCTGATATTGTCCAATGGATACCTAAGATTCATAAAATAAGTAATTTTGTTAGTAGAATAACAAGTTGGCGCGAGAAGGTAAAATTGTACTTGAAACCAATTGAAAGAGCCCACAGTAATATGTAATAAATAATTACCGGATTAAGTCCTCCCACACACCAGAATTCATTCGAGTTCTTCGTAACATCAGGATGTGTTATATATCCGTTAGGCACCAAAAAAAGTAAAGGTATATTCTAAGTAAATTCAATTCAAGTGTGTATAAATTAATACACACTTGAATTGAATTATTTTAGAATATACATCGGAGGAACATTTTTGCAATTGTTCACTTGTCAAAATTAAACAATTTTGCTCTTGGGTACCAGCTGGCGATTCAACATGGGTTTGGTTAGTAAATACGTGAAAAAAAAAGGGAAAATCAATATACATAGCGACGGGACTGCATGTCAACTTAAACTATACGAACGATAAATTCTGGGATCTAGACTTTTCACGTACTACGGTTAGGCCAAACCTCACGTACGGATGACGGGCGGCGATGGCGAGGAGGCACGCCGCACGCGGACGTCCTGCGCTGTAACGAAGGTGCGGAGGTCTGTCTGCCAACAAGAACCTCATGGACGAACGCCGTCCGTGTAACGAAACTCGTGGACAACCAGCCGCAGCGACGAAGAAGCTTGTGGCCGTCCGGCTTCGTTACGGCATGGTGACGAGAATGCGGAGCTCGCGCGAGCAATGTCGTCGGTGACGGAGCTCGCGCGGAAGGACCAGCAGCAACGACGAAAGAGCTCGCGGACAATGGTGTACCAGTGTGGCCAAGAAAACCGTGAACATGAAAAATGGAATACTATCACGTACTGGGCATATGTATCTACATAGAAAATGGAAGGATAATAATGGCAATGGTGGCATGATAGGGGGCACAAATTTTGGAAACACATTCACGTTCATACTTAAAAAGGAAAAAGGAAAAATACATGCATGCGAACGTCGTATATATGGAAATACCATCGCTGGGCGTATGCATATACATAGAAAATGGAAAGCACTAATAGCAATTAGCGGGCATGAATTAATATTGCAAACAAAATCATGAGTATATGCGTGTGAATCATGAGTCTTATTGGGTTAAACCCGCTAATAGATTATAATACCATGTTTTTGAGTATGCACGGATCTTAAAGCAAGCGAACGGTGGATGGAATTGGAGTATGGGCACCATGGAGCCCCTAACAAATTTAATATATATATATATATATATAGTAAATTTGTTTGGTGCTCCATGGTGCCCGGGCTCCATGATTCAAATGAGTATATACTCAATTCAAATGAGTATGAAATTTTTTAAATGTTTATGGTATTAACATTAACTACTTTACTAACTAGTTCAAAACAAGTTTGAAACTAAATTAAACATGTTTTTGTTAGATTTTGATTCTAGGATATGCATCCAAACATATAATTAGTTAGGTATGTAAATTGTATTGTGAAATAAAGTTAAATTTGAGTGTTTTTTAGGTTGTAAATTGAGTTAGTTTATATGCTAGGTATAGGTATAAATCGAGTTCTTACAACTAAGTATATACTCATAATTTGAAATTTTGAAAAATTTGAACAAATTTTGTGTATTTCATACCATGGTGCCCCAATGAGTGTCCATATATATATATATATATATATATATATATATATATATATATATATATATATATATATATATATATATAATATATATATATATATATACTATATATATATATCCATCCTGCGGTTCCTGCTCTTCATCTTAAATAATGAATTTAAGGCTATTAACTACCCAGGCCAAGATTAAAACTACCATTTCTAAATGAATTTAATCTGATCCTTTCATCTTCTCTATAATACATACAGTTTCCCATGTGAAAGCATATCACAATTAAAATTAAAATTATCTCCATGGGAAAAAACCCACAAATAGACATCATACGCATTAAAATCCATTAAACATCCTATATATATATTTCTAAACCCTTGTGTGGCACTCTTAAATTAGAGAAACATTCAATTACTGGTATCCACTTAAATTAATGGACACATTATTTTACGTCGTTATTAGATTTTTTTTCTTTTCGAAAAAACAACATCCCAAACCTTCTTCTCTTTTTAAGTCATTAAAGCACATAAACGCTATGCTAAGCTGCTATTTGTCCCGCTTAAATTATAGAAAATCCTAATAAATCCGAGAAAAAATTAAATCCGAGAAAAAAATAAAACATTCAACCATCGGAACACATTAATTTAGGTTGTTAGATCAATCTTTTTTTAAGAAAAAAAACATCCCAACCCTCCCTCTCCATTCCCATCCCCCGTGTGCGGTGTGTTACTTTTCTATATTTTTTTTATTTCTTGACAATTAAAATTAAAATTATCTTAGTGGGCAAAGAGAAGACCACAAACGAACCTCCACCTATTAGGTATAGCCACCATATGTCTCTTATGATATGTTTGAACTATCACATTATTTGTTAAGTGAAATCAATAATTTAATAACCATATTGACTATATTTAAATGCTAACAAAAAAGTTAAAATCTACAACCCGCATCCATATTGAGGCCTCCACTAAATATAAGAAAATACTAAAATTTCTCACAATTTTAAATTTAAATTATATATGTGCTCAACATGTATATAGGAGCTATTCATCCATACAATTTGATGTTGATGCTTTTATCAATAAATGATCTTTTTAGAGATAAATAAATAATCTTAAAATAATCATAGCATCTAAATTATATATGTGCTCTATGAAGTCACGTGGTCAGTTGAACATACCGATCATACTAAGAACATCGGTGGAATCTTAACAGCGAAACAACCATGATGTTTCCTTAGGAATATTAAGGGCAATTTTAGATAGTAATTAAAAGATCATGTATATTTCTTTCTTTTTTTTGTAAAACTTGCTCTGGTACATCGTGAATTCCTGACATCTAGCATAGAACAATAAACATATTTTTGTTACATGACACTCCAATTTAGTGGTAATTTGCCAAAAAAAATACTACGACCTCTATTTTAAATTTTCTTACTTAATTAGAGAGATATAATTTAGAACAGATGTATTTACCCCATGCCAGGTTGTAGGATAAACCCACTTATATTTTCATCCCAAATTGTAGATATCAAAGCATTTTAAGGATGCCTCATAGAGTGGAATTTCCCACAAAAAATAAAAGATGAAGATGAAATGAAATGAAATGAAAATTGAACAAAATTTATCTAATACTAAATTTTTTTGCTGGGCTCAAAACCCATCTTAAATAGAAATATTCAAACATTTTGATAGGACTAATAAAATGAATATATCTAAAATTTCAAACAGAATCTAACAAAAAAAAATGGACATTCATAGTAAACACATCTATTGTTTCGACACAAAATTTTATTATTAATTAAAAACTACACGGTTTAAAGTAATTTTAGTTCAGAATTTATATGTTGCAAGGGTAATTAGAAGAAAAATCATAACCATCATTCAAAGTACATTAAGTAAGTTCAATTTTAGTTTAGGATAAAGTAAAATAATATTTTTGATAGAAAGCCACCCACACATGGACATCCGTAATAAAGTTTCATGCATATTAAATAAGATGCCCGCGCATATGCGCGGGCTACCTTTCTAGTTTTGTAAAAAAATATCGTAACAGTTTGCATTACATTTGAGAAAGAAAATACACATATCATTCCCTTGAGGGATCGATTAATGGCTAGAACTCATCTTCCTTCGGCAGACACGCATGGATTGCGTAAAAAAAACTTCAAAACCATTTGCTAGGAGTAGATCCATACATGTGGGTGATAGTACTGAGGATCTTGTGGCGTTGTGCGTCTGCCAGCTTATTGATTTAGGCTAGGGAGATGTGACCACCACAAGAAAAGGTGACCAGGTATGTAAAAGGCTGTTACAACTGGAGTATATAAATACAAAGGTACAAATAAATGACTTTGGTAGAAAATAGATCCAAGAATATGACCTGATCGATCTATATATAAACTGACCCACAGATACCACAAACCGTACCTCCTTAAATCCTTAATTAATTACATAACCATAAGAGCATAATTTGATTTTTCATATTTATCACAGAAATTATGTTGCATTATAAAGACATTATTTAATTATTTAGTTATTTGGGCTTTTATACAAGGAAAAAGTATGAATTACCTCCTGAATTATTAAGCTAGTATGAATTACCCCATAAGCTACAAAACCAGATATTCTACACCCCAAACTTTTCATACCGAACAAATAACCCCCTAACTCAATCCGGAGCGACTTTAATCTACATGTCGCTTATGTGGCAATCCAGTCAACCTAAAAAACAATAAGATTCAGTGGGCCCAATATTTTGGGTTGCGAACCGGGACTAAAATCCCTCCCCCCCCCTCATCAAAAAAAAAACAGTGAGGATGCATGCAGCCCAGCATAGGTAAGTGGTTTTTGTGACGGGTCTATATGTGCGCCCGACAGACAACACCTCTGACGAGCCCGCATATAGGCTCGCCACAAGTGACCTGTAACCTGTGACAGGTTAGTACTATGGCCGTTAGTGGCAAGTTTAATTTTCAGCTCTATACATGTTGTCTATCTAACCCGTTAAAGATGAAAAGTCAATCTCTAAAGGTTTTTTTTCACCCTGTCACTAATAGAAGCCACCAATGATAATTTCATTTTTAATCTCTCTCCACCCTTTCTCTTTCGATCTCTTTCTTGACCTCTCATCTCTCTCTCTCTCGAACTCTCAGCCCACTCTCTTCCTGTCATCATCCTGTGGAGTTAGCTGTAGCCCGTCATATGTAAGTGGTTTTTGTGACGGGTCTATATGTGCACTGACAAACAACACCTCTAACAAGCCCACATATAGGTTTGTCACAGCTGTCCTGTTACCTGTGACGGGTTAGTACTATGGCCCGTTAGTGGCAAGTATTTCAGCTCTTACATGTTGTCTATCTAACCTGTTAAAGATGAAAAATCAATCTTTAAAAGGTTTTTTTTTCACCCTGTCACTAATAGAGGCCACCAATGATAAAATCATTTTTAATCTCTCTCCACTCTTTCTCTTTCAGTATCTTTCTCGACCTCTCCTGTCTCTCTCTCTCTCTCTCTCGAACTCTCGAACTCTCAGCCCACTCTCTTCCTGTCATCATCCTGTGGAGTTAGCGGATGACGGTGTTTACGAAGGCGGTGCCGGCAGGTGCGCGGAGCCGAAGGCGGTGATGGCACTGGCGTCGGCATCGGTGGGAGGTCGTGGTCGAAGGTGGAGGCGGCAGTAGATTTGGGACAAAGCCAGAGCCTGCAGGTGCGTAGGGTCGGAGGCCGCGCCGGCACCTACGGGAGCTCGGGGTGAAGGCTGCACTGCTTGGTGGTGGAGGGGCAGACGAAGATTGAAGCGGAGGGCGAGAAGTCCAAATCTGCCTAGCTCATCATCACCAGAAGGGGAGATGAGGAGGGAGGCGCACTGGGTGATGGATGAGGCTAGGTGGAGGGCTGAGAGCTCGCCGACCTCGTCTTCTCCACCTCCGCTGTTAAATGTGTGATCCGAATTTTGGACCCACAATATATTCGGATTAGTTATCTAATAGGACTCTATTTTATAGGTTTAGTTTCCTAGTATGACTCTAAGTCTTTCCCCCACTAGGACTTGTAGATTTCTCCTATATATATCCCTTGTAAGCCGCACGGGGAGGGTGCGACAGCCCAATATATCCCCTGCGTTTGTATCCAATTCCTCTATAGTGATCATTGCTGGTCGGCGCCCGTGGTTTTTTCCCACAAGGGTTTTTCCATATAAAATTCGTGTCTCCGTTGTGCATCTATTTTTATAGCATTAGGGATCGATCTACTAATCACACAGCCACCGGTGTGATTTTTCGGATCGGAGTATCGATCTGATTGGCCTCGTCGTCGATGCCGCCGGGGAAGGAGCAGCAGCGCACGTCGCGGAGAATCGGCCGCAGCAGCAACGCGTCGTCATCGTCGCAGAAATCAATTCGGTGAGATTGAATCACCGGTGAAGCAAACCCGAAGCGGTGTCGACCAGATCGATTTAAGCAGGTGCTCCAACACATCGATCTGAATCACGTCCATCAAGCAACGCAGGAGAAAATCAGAAGCAGCAGCAGGGTTGAAGCCATTGATCTATTCCGCACGCATCCCGAGGAAGGAGAAAAGTCCAAGCCTTCAGCAGCCTTCTCGGTTCTGTTCATGTGAATTAAATTTCACGTTGGAATTGTTATGTGCACACGCCCTTCGCACCAGGGATTTAAGCCTTGCATTGTTTTGGTTCTGTTCAGGGGAATACAAATTCACGTTCCAAATTGCTATATTCACAAGCCAGTCTACCAGGAGGTTCTGCACGGAGATCAACTTCGTTTTATGCACCCAGAGTGTTTCGCGTTTCTGCTAGGGTTTAACAAATTGTACCAGCAGATTCAGGATTTTATTTCCAATGCGAGTTTGAAGTTTGATCTACTGCTTCTGGATTGAGATGTAATATTCTTGTTATGGCAAGTGAGGTTGCAAGTTGGCACATCTATCATGGAGGAGGAGCTAATACTGTCGTGACCAGTTTATCAGTTGCGCATACATATTTCAGGACACACAAGCAAAGTCGTCGAGAGGGAGCCGCAAGGTTCCTGTCCAAATCACGTGAAGATGGTCAAATTTCCGACGGAATTGCTATGTCCGTTTGCCCAGTATATCAGAAGGTTATAGGGAGATCTGGAGATCTAAGTACTTCGTTTTGAGCACATCAGTTTCGCGTTTCTACTAGGATTCCATAAATTAATGCCAGCAGATTCAGGATGTTATTCCCATGGCGAGTTTGAAGTTTGTGCATCAGTTTCGCGTCTCTGCTAGGTTCACACCGGTTTATACTAGTAGATTCAGGATCTATTCCCAATGGCGAGTTTGAAATATGGTCTACCTCTTCTGGATCAAGGGTGTTATGGATTATAGTCCAAGTGACTATTTGGCGCACATTGATTTTATCATCATGAGGTTGTTTGGAGATTGAAGATTTTTATGCAACAAGGGAAATTCGTATCAAGGTGGAGATTGTTAAATATGTGATCCGAATTTTGGACCCACAATATATTCGGATTAGTTATCTAATAGGACTCTACTTTATAGGATTAGTTTCCTAGTATGACTCTAAGTCTTTCCCCACTAGGACTCCTAGATTTCTCCTATATATATCCCTTGTAAGCTGCACGGAGAGGGTGTGACAGCCCAATGTATCCCCTGTGTTTGTATCCAATTCCTCTATAGTGATCATTGCCGGTCGGCGCCCGTGGTTTTCTCCCGCAAGGGTTTTTCCATGTAAAATTCGTGTCTCCGTTGTGCATTTATTTTCATAACATCCGCCATAATCTCCATCTTCGCGGTGGCTCCCGTGCTTTGGGCAGCCAGATCCGGCGGCCCCCAAGCTCGGGGTGGCCATCGTCTAGAACTTAGGAGCCGTTTGAGATATAGTTACCAATGACGGGCTAGAACTTAAAGAGCCGTTTGAGAGATAGCATCCAGTGACGGGCCAGAACTTAGGAGCTGTTTGGGAGATAGTTACCGGTGATGGGCCTTCACCTGTCAGAGGTGAGGTGGACTTACCACTAACCACTTGTCTCTAACGAGGATAGTACCCATCACAAATGACCATTTGAGCCCGTCAGAGATGATATGGACCGGTGTAGTGAGTACATTTATTTCGATAGGTAAGTTGTGCATTCCTGTATAGCTCTGCCAAAGGGAACCATTGCACGTGCTTCCTTGCCGAGGTTGAGTTCTTACGTATGCAAAATAATTTTGTACCACATTTTATCATCGCACTAGTCAAGTTATTATATCAGTATGCTCATTTTTTAAAAGTTTTTGATGGATCGCACGCAGCTATTAAATCTTATATCGTGAGCATAATTTACGCCCTTTTTATTACTAAAGATATTAGGTTTCATTCGCCATAAAAGAAATATTTCTTTGTGTAGATGAATTAAAGTAATCTACCTGTACTGATCTTCTAATGTACGTACGTACGTATCCGTCATTATTGTGCTATCAATTAGTTTCACCAATGGTACAGTTGGCAATTTCGGGGGGACCAAATCCCAAAATTTTTGAAAGTTCGAAGCAAATAAATAGTACTATTTTTGAAAATGAGATTTGAACATATTTTAGCTAATTTTACTCGTAATAACTTTTGGCTAAATTCAAAGATTATGGAGTGAGCATAACTCAATTTGTTATGTTCCTTGTAGTGTAACCAATCCACCCGAATTTTATCTGTACGTGACGTCGAACTCGTCGATGGTGAGGTGTCTATTGAAACTTCGTCAATTTTAAGATATGTCGGTTCGTTTTCTCAAATGAGAGAGTGTGTGTGCGCATCTTGTGTTTATAGTATGTTTCTAAAAAGGAAAAATCAAAGATTAGCTTAATTAGCCACAATTCTACCGGGACCCACCAAAGTGTGATTTGCGAACCCTGACCAGTACACTGATCGACTGTACATCTCCCTAAAGTCAAGCTAGCTGCCTATCATGTCAGAGAAGAACCACATTCCATATGCTTTCGTTCCAGTACAAGAAGAAAGTGGAGAATTCGCTTCATAATTTTAATTTTACTCACTATAATTCACTACGATCCACGGATCCAGCATTGATGACAAGCAGTGAATTCGGCGCGAAAGTTGGCAGCTCCATCGATCTACAGATCTACGTACTCTGTACCTTTCACCGCCCGCAGATCAAGTGAGCTGTATCATCAATTCAATTTTATCAACATCCATGCACACATTTGCAGCAGGCGATCGATCATCGATCGATCGATGACGCCTATATAAACCCATTCATCGCCTCACCTTCTTCTTCATCCATCACCTCACTCACTACCTCACTAACTCACCTCGCTCTTTCCATAACTCCACACAGTCCAGCAATGGCTGCAGCAGGTAGAGTGCTAGCTCTCCTCGCAGTCCTCATGGCGGTCGCCGCCCATGGCGAGGCGGCGTCGGTCGTCGTCGGCCTCGCCAAGTGCGGCGACTGCACCAGGAAGAACATGAAGGCCAAGGCCGCCTTCAAGGGTGCGTGGTGATTAGATCGTGTCCCCGTTCTTCTTCGGATTATTTTTTATGTACGAATTATTCGTGCCATGTTTTTAAAATTACAATTTCTTTTGAAAAAAATTATACATCAGCACTACTTAGCATTACCTAGGTAACTTATTCTAAATTATTTATTACTCACTCCATGTCTAGATAAGTATAATTTTAGCTAGTCAAACACACACATCTTAAGGAAAAGTTATAAGATTATTATGTCCTTTTATTAATACAGGGAAAAAACGAGAAGGGGTGAGAAAACAATAAAGGAGTTTTATTGGGTCAATGGTTAAAAAAGAGAAAAAATATATAATAGTATTAAAAAGATCTAGTGGACCAATGTAATACTATACTCTTTTATGGACAAATTCTTAGATCAAAACTACACTACGTTAAGGAAGATGAAAGTACATTTATAATAATATATAATATATAATATCGAGGATAGCACGTAGCTCAGCTGGCACGGAGCTGCCAGGAGAAGCGTGCTGGCCTGAGTTTGAATCCATTTGAACGCAGGTTTTCTCACTATTTTCTTAGTATTCCAAACATTTTCAAAAAATAATAATATATAATATCAATTTGTCCCTTTAATCAATGCATCATCTATCATTGTTCTATTGTTAGCTTATTAATTATTAAGGCCCTGTTTGATTCAGTTTAGGATTATTATAATCTGGATTATTAGGACTAACACAACCTACCGATCTTATTTGATTTGCCATTGTTTTTTTAAGAAAAAGGCAAGCTGCCAATTTTCATTGAATAGAGGAGTAAACTGTACATTAAGTGAGATGTATATATATATTTGCTCGCAGGTCTCCGTGTGGCGATCAAGTGCAAGAACGGCGCCAACGGCGAGTACGAGACGAAGGCAGCTGGGAAGCTCGACGGCGCCGGCGCGTTCCGTGTGCCGCTCGCCGCTGACCTCCGCGGGGCCGACTGCGTGGCACAGCTCCACAGCGCAGCGCATAACAACGCGGCGTGCCCGGGGCAGGAGCCGTCGAGGGTCGTGCAGCTGTCGGAGCGCACCTTCGTCGCCGTCGCCGGCAAGACCCACTACGCGTCGCCGGTGTGCGCGTCGGCGACCATCTGCGAGCCCATCAAGAAGCACTTCTTCGACCACTTCCACCACAACAAGCCGGCGCCCGCCGCACCGTCGACCAAGCCAGCGCCCAAGCCGCACCCCGACCAGCCGCCGCACCCTAAGCCGACGCCGACGCCGTCGTACGGAACACCGAGCCCGTACCACCCGCCGGCGAGGAACTAATTGAGCCGTCGATCGAGCTCACACATTATTATGATTCTTTTTAAATTTCAGCTCTGCATTAGCTTAATGCCATTATGATATATTGTTGTCAAGGTTGGAGTAGCGCAGACAGCTTTATGTGTTCGTTGATTTTGAGTTTCTTGGGTCGATCGAATAAGGTTTCAGGTTGATTTGTGAGGTTTGAGTCAATACAGGTGTGTTAGTATCAGGTAGATTTGTCTCAGGATTCGTTTGCTTGTTTGTTGGAATTAATTTAATTAATATGATATTTATTTGTGTATTTATGTTCTTTCCACTTCGTAATAAGATCCCATAAATTAGTATTCACCCAATCTAGAACCGAATTAAAGACATTCTAATATTATGCACTAGGATGTGTTTAATTACTCTGGTCGTAGGTTGCTATATCAAGACTCAAACTTGGCCCTATTAACTTCCAGAATTGCATAAGAGGTACAATTTCTGGGAGGAAAAAGGGAAATCGTAATTTCCATGAAATTTTCTAATCCAGCTGATTTAAGGTCAACTTGAACAAATTTCCACTAAATTAATACATATTCAAGGTATTTTTGCTAGATGCACTTCCTACAAGGACTTACTAGTAAACCCAAAAGTTTAGATATTTCCTGGTTATGCTATACATGAGGATTGTTCTATGCTGTTTCTTGCTGAGCCTTACAGAGGTAGAGGGTGTAATAGCGTAGCTAACCAGCCCACCACTCAACCCAACCCAACCCTAGCCCAGTTCAAACCCTTGGGCCAACCCTATTGGGCTGTGCTCATATGTGCAAATGTGCACCGCTTATAACAGGAAAAAGAAAAAGTCTAGCACTTAGGCATAAAACATGTTGAAGAGGAGAAAAATCATATAGTCTGAATGTTTTTCTCTCCATACTCCACATGGCATTTTACAACCCGACAAACTGAGATGTACACACAAGAAACTAAATACCAATAACACAAATAATAATAGTTTAACCTAACAGTAAAAAACATCTATTATTGGTAGGACATATTGCTAGCTTAAACTTTATTATTTTCGCACAAGTGAAAAACATTAAAACAAATTCTCAGATTCTCACAAGTGCTAAAAAGGTATAAGATTGGAACTTTCAGATTCCATGCAAGGGTTGCTATAAAGCATAGGCATTTTCAGACCGCTGCATTGAAACTACTACTACACTACAACTCAATATCTGACAAATTCTCAAGTCCAGCACTACCAATAATTCTAGGGGAAATTAGAAACTAACTTTTGCATTTTCCCAGGTAAGTATAATGATAGCAAACAGTTTTCAAAGTGGTCCACTTCAATACAAATCAACTTCATTGTGTTTTCTTGGATTCTGCTTGGGGCTTCCAAAGACCAAGACGATACTTGTGAGCGAAACTCAAAATTAATTTCCTCTGCATCACAAGTATAAAAGAGAAATAAGAGAACTTAATAGATCCCCTAAAAATTATTTTCCCATACCTCAACAAGGAACTCAGAACAGATAAAAAATAGTTGATAAATAAAGATACTCTTAGGAAGATGATTCCATCAGCCTAATCCACAGTCAATGTTACAAGTATCGACTAGCTCAGGTGAGCACCCTACCTTTTATGTTCCTGGGTGGGTAATCAACCTCAATATTAGTAGCAATGTTCAGAGTTTTACTTGATATTTAAATAATCAAAAAAATGCTTGTGCCATAGGTTAGGAGAAGCAATATTACCGACAAACCAACAAAGGTGTTCTATATCCTAGAAAACATCATGACATGCTAATGAAGACTCCAGTCTCAATATGCTGGCAGCAAATAATTCAAAGAGATTGGCTTAAGGTATTACAAAAAGGGACGTACTATATTTGATTTGACTGCTTTCCAAAGGAAACATAGTAAATTTCCAAACAATGCATTAACAGCAGACAGCCAAAATCATCCTTAACTGGACAAATACAAATTAGAGAGAGAAGAAACTCAAGGAAGAAAGGAAGAATAAGAAACGGTAAAAACAGAGATCGGGAGGGAGACAAACATGGCAAGGAGATGTCTGACTCATCTCCAAATTTTTATACAGTTACTAGTTAGCCAATGTCTTCACGTTATCTGGAAAATGGGATCAGGTTCCCATTACTTAACAAAAGGAACTGAATATTTCCTTTAGCATGCAGGTCATAAGTCACATGTGTGTTCACTTCAGAATATCATGTAAACCTGAAATTGTATATTTCACAACAGCCAAGGATCCAGCCTAAGTAAAATGCAAAACCGTAGAACTTTCTTGGCATCCAAATATTATAATTGTCTTGAAGGAAAATTTGCGTTATTTTGCACTTCAAATTCTAGACACCTTAGCATTGTCAAATTCACTAAGGCATCTAAAAAAGCATTAAAAAATTGATTAATTTCATATCTTAATTAAGTATAAAAATGTATCGTTGCTGTTGAGTAATTCACTCAAGTCATTCCCGATAACAAAAGGGTATATATCAGCATCTCGGATCAGAGAGGTAAGTTCCCTTCAAGTTCAAAGCATGAGTATGCCAGAATTACTTAACTTTCACTAGTTGGATGCTGAAAATTGACTAAACAAAAGAAAACTATCCATACAACACCTACATATATTCCTTTGGGAAAACATTAACACTGACATAGCTTATTATTCAAAAGAAAAAATGTTTAGTTTTAAAACATAAGGGTTTCCATGGTCAAATGCTTATCCAAAGCAGTCTAGAGACAAATAAACAACCTAGTATAATACTGATTCGTTCAAAGCCAAGAGTTAGATAACACACAGACAAAATTAACATCAGAAAACGTTAACCTCAAAGCATGCCGAATTACATAGCATTTTGGCTAATCTGTTAACTAAAAATAAAGTTGAAATCCACTCAGATGAAATAACAAAAACACTCCTGAGAAAGCGACACTTATAGTTGTTAAGTGCCGAAACCCCTATGGTTTGTGTGCAACTTGGAACACAAAAGCATATGATTCTGTGAAATTTGCTCAAAATTTAATAATGCATTCAACAATTTCTCAAACAAAAATGTAGGCATAATACAACGAGCCATTGTTATAAGCACACACATGGATCAGTTCGCTTCTATGAAACAAAAATAAAGACGACATCTAATAACGGCACCATCATACAACGAAATCTAACCAAAACATATAATCACATTCCGAAATGCTGAATAGCAGAGGAAACTAGCATAATCACAACCCGTTGCTCAATCTGCACATACATACATAAACCAAGAGATTCCACGGAAATGAGCCTACCTGCTTGCAGGGGATGCCGAGCTTCTTGAGCCGCAGCGTGCGGGCGTGGAGGAGGCTCTGGAGGTCGCCGCCGACCGCCTCCTCCACCTTTCTGAGAAATGGGCCCCTTGTGGCAGGCAGGCAGGCTGGCGTTCTGGAGTGGGCTGGGCTGCCTCGGTGGAATTCAGCCCAAAGCTGAGGGGAAAAAAGGGGAATTTGTTTGAAACATTAGCCTGTATAAAAAAAGGATTTTGTTTGAAACGTTAGTGCATTTATATTATATTTTAAAAAAAGGGAAATTATAGCCCAACAGTTGTCCCGTACTACTTCCAATCCTATATAAATCAGTCTCAAACAGAAGCCCTAAACTCTTCCAAAAAATCACTCATTCTCGTCTCCTTAAATCTCATTCTCGATCGCTCCTAATCGCAGAGTCCGTACACTAGCAGGAGGAATATACGACGGTGAGGGAAAGAGGAGGATATGATTATTCGGCTTTTCCTAGTGGACCGATTTTCGCTAAAAAAAAACACTGGTTTTGGGAGGGGTGGTTTTCTTAAATTGAGAAAACAAAATTACGGAAGAAGAGCAGGAGTTGGGCCATGTTAAGATAATCGGGTCTTGGGTTGCTTTGGGTTGAGAAGCTAGCTAACATGCATGCAGTAGGCCAGTAGCAGTTGTAGCGCTAGCGCAGCGAATGAAACAAATCCACTTTGACTCCCTCAAACAAATATAGGTCCAATCTAATTTGAGTATAGACAAATTTAAATTGCTTCTATATATAGCATTGAAAGTTGGTGTGTTAGGTTTTATAGCACAGTAACTTATTGGTCTGTTTTAGTAGCAAAAAAAATGTACCTTCCAATTAGCACTCCCGTCAATTCTCTCTCAGTCTGCCGTTAAAGTTGGCTGTGCCAAACCTATCTCGATCAGATCGAGCGGCAACCTATCAAAAGAAAAAAAAAAGAAAAGACCAAGCTACAGCCCAAGCCATTGCCCCGTGCAGAACTCTCAGCGGCATGCTGAGTCGTCCATCTCTATCAACTATCCCCTCCCCATCTCCCTCTCACCAGCCATCTCATCTCCATCCCCTTTCTCTCTACAGCTCATCGTAACACTCTCGAGAAGCAGCCAACACCTCTTGAAAGCAAGCTCGGTTGTTGTCGCCGCCAACCATTGCTGCATGATAGACATGCCGCATCGCCGGCGATACCAGCAACGCGGTCAGCACAGCGCGCCGCACGGGCGCAAATGGCCATGGGGCCATCGCGCCAAGCTCCAGCTAGGAGTAGCAGAAAGGGACGGGAACGATGGAGCCATCGAGGCACCCACCCATCGGGCTGCTACAATGTCACTTGATTTCATCTCCTGGGCGTATCGTTTGGGTTATAAGGATGGTTTAATCAGAGAATCAGGGGCGGAGCTAATCAAGAGTGGAGGGGGGTGCACCACTATAGTAGCAAATTTTTTTTCTCAAGCTATATATATATTATACTAGTAATATAATGTTTCCGTGCATTATTACCATTAATGATTCAACATAAGTAACAATGGAGTCAGATTAATAATACGAAGTAGAATACTTCCTTTTATTTTAGTCAGGAATATTTAGTGTCTAGGATAATACATTCAGTCAAAATTTTAAGTTCCGACCATCGAATTTCTCAAATACTTAACTAAAAAGTGAAATAAATGGTAGATTTTTCTTGAAAAGTATAATCATCCTTGAGCTTGTCATCTATAAATGGAGATATCAATTGAGAAAAAAATCTATAGATGTCAATTGAGCTTTACACTATAGTGAAATAAATCATCTGCTGTCCCCAATTGACATCATCCATGTCCGGACCTTTTTTTTTTGCATTGCTAGTATTAATTAACCAGAGTTTTTTTTAAAGAAATTCTCCATAAATTCACATCTCATTTTTAGTCATGCAACAATATTTAGATAAAATAAAAGACAATAACTATACATACAATCCTACCATGGTTACATTGCATCATAGTATGTAAATATTTTCTCTCCAACGACAACTATTATCACACAATTCAAAACCTTTCACAGGAGTTCTTCAAATGAATAAAATTAACTCGTAGAATTAGAAAAGGAGAGGAAAAGATAAGAGGATACTGCAAACTGCAACGTAACTCATGTAGAAAAAGAAAGGAGAAAGACATGTGTGCGTATAGCCATACTCATGAAGAACTGCAGACCGCAACATACCTCATGCTGTGGTTACGGACCGTTCATGTGCCTCCTATGGGCTGGTTTCTGATGTAGGGGGTACACCAAGATGGGAGAAGGGGGGTGCCCATGCGGTAAGTAAGGGTATTAAGCACTAATTTTTCCTTTTTAGCCGGGTGCCTAGGAACCCCTAGGCTGTACTTAGCTTCGCCTCTGCAGAGAATGGTCAATTTTGATGGGAAAGTATAGAGAAGTAACGGGAGTGCTAAAAACATGAACGGAAGGGAACTTTGAGAGCTTTTTTTTTGGGGTAAAAGCAGGAGCTCTGCCTATTTCATATAAGGAGAAGAGAGAAAAACCAGAGTTTTTACAAACAAGGTTACTAAAGGATCCCAAATGGACCCCCCCTCCGAGATTGACAGGTAGGAGACAAGAATTTTTAGGTAATGTAAAGCAGCTAATGTGAGGATACGAGAACTACTCATCTAAGTTGTGAGCTCTGTCATAGGCTTTGCACGTGTCGATTATGGACTCAGCACACCCCATTGAAAATCCTAGAATTTCTTTGAGAGCTATTGATGTGAATAGGTAACCTTCAGGGCTATAAAAACAAAAACTTAAACTTTGAATGCCATAGAACCAATTTTGCCTAAAGTGTAGTATCAGATATCTTGGCACCCCAACTATTAGGGCACCCACAATGGTTATCTATAAGCTCTCTACAAGAGATCTATGTCAGCATATTTTCCTACTTGGAAGAGATTAAATGAAGAGAGAGAGCGAAGCTATCTACTAACATGGAGATAGTCTATAGAGAAAAACGATGCAATGGATTAGAGAGCTATAGATACCCATGTAGACATACCATTGAAGTGGTTTACTATTAATCTAGTCTATTGCTGAGATGTACATGTTTTATAGATAGCACCTTACTTTACCATTGCGGGTGCTCTTAAAAATGGTGTAACTTGACTTCCTCAATGGTTTTGAGAGTGGTTTTTCTCACGTAGCACATTAACCTAGTCTAACCAACTAAGTCTGCATGTAGGGCATGCAAGTTGTCCCTTCCTTTTCCTCCTTCGCTCTTCTTTGTTTATTTCTCCCTCCTCCCTTATGCAGCAATGAGGAGAAGCTGATCGGATTCCCCACCTTCTTGTCAACAGGTGGCAACTAGCAGCAGCAAGGCGACATCAATGAAGGAGATGGATGGCAGACATCACCAAGTGCCTCCTCCGCGTGCACCGCCTCACCGCTTGGGCCAAGCTTTGCCACCAGGCACCCACGTAGCTCAGGAAGGAAAGTATGGAGAGCGTCATGGAGTGGCCATGCTCCTCGCCATTGCCGTGACTTTACTAGGAGGAATGGTGGCGGAAAAGAAAGGGGAGAGCACAGTGAGGATGCGGCGGGGCCGACGGTGCTCATGCTAGCTAAGTGGAGACCAACAACGCCGGTGATGAGGATGGGTCGAGGGAGAGGGTCAGGACTCACTAGCAGGTGGATGACAAGCACTTGTATCACTGGAGCACGGAGCAGAGGGAGCTCACGGATGAGCGTGTCGGCTTTCCTCAACATTGTGCTTGTGGATCCAGTAGGCTCCGACCTCTCCAGCTCGACGACAACGGGTACATGCGGACGAGATCGAGCTCGAGGAGACTTGCTGGCCGCCACCCAACTGATCCCTCTCCCCGCCTCCACGTGTTAGTCCATCCTTCCTCTCGCCTCCCACTCCACGTCCTCGGCCGCCACAGGTGCCTCAGTGTCGAGCTCCATGACGGCGCGACCAGGGCCATGCTACTCTTGGCTGGCGGCGAGCTTTGGTGGTAGACTTGATACGTAGTAGTGGCTCGTCGGGGAGTGGGTGCTTGGAGTACCGCTCATCTATCACCCGCCGTCGCCCTAGTACATCCCACCACTGCACTATTGCCAGTCTGCCACCGAGAGGAAAATATGGGGGAGGGAGAGGAGTGGTAAAGGAAGGAAGAGAAGAAATAAAAGGACCAACAGGTGGGCCCCACATGCTAACTTAGTTGGTTGGACTGGGTCAACATGCCACGTCAGCGAAAACAGCTCTCAAAATCATCGAGGGAGTTAAATTACACTAGTTTTAATAGTTGAAGAGTCAAGATATCTGCTATTGTGTTTTAGGAATACAAAGTGGATTATGTATATTTGAGGGACTAAAAGTGCACTTACTCCGCAACGAATATAGTAGCCAGGCTTTGGGCCTTGGGCCAATTAAGTAGCAGCCGTACATCGAACAAGCAATCAGCAGCACCACAGCGACCAATAATATTTGGCCACCTCAAAAAACTAGCTTGAGCAACACTATAGCTTATAAGGATGGAGATGCCCACTGAATAGCAATACCGACATTGAACTTTTTTGAATGTACGAAGCGACTACGAAAGCACAGTCAATAGCTTACATGCATACAACGCATGAGAGCAGGTACAATAAGCTGATTAGGCGGGCTCCAAAACTATGCCACATCATCACATTCCTATGTGGAGGGGAGAGAATTGATGAGAGAGAAGAGAGCGAATGACAAATCTATCACCCGGCAATAGCTCTCTTTCCCATGCGCTACTGCTAGATTGCAGCCCAACTCGGCGATAAAAAACGCGATTTGTACGTGGACCCCACACACCGCAGCCGATCCCCTTCCCCACCCCACCGAGCAAAATCCCCTTCCCCTCCGCCCCAGCACCCAGCCGTGCTCGCTCGATCTCCACCCCTCCTGCGCGATGGAGATGTGCCCGCGCGACATCTCTTCTCCCATGTGCACCATCTCTTCCCTTCCCACGCGCGAAGATCTCTTCCCCTCCTGACACAAATCCGCCCCAAAAAAATCACATCTCACTATATTGCCGGCCTCAAAAATCCGATAAGATTGACACAAATCCGCCCCTACTATCCGTCTTCCCTCTTCCCCTCGCTAATCTTTCATGCCCGCTAATAGACTATTATCTATTAATCTCTGGTATTTGAGTTTTATTTTTGGGAATATTAATTTGAGTTAATGTTATGTATAGTAATAGTGCCTTGTAATTATAGTACTACAGAGATTTTGGTTGATATGGTCTCTAAATATGCTCCTGGCATAAATGGCTACAAGAATGCAATTCAATCTTGAACATACACATTGATATGTGCATATTATAATTAACTATTTAATTATGTGGTGTAGTTGGCCAACAGACAATCTATTATACTAGTAGTTTTAGCAATGGGCTATTAGTTAGCAACCGGCTATACTTTAGCCTTGCTCTAATAACACATTAGGTGTGCCAATCAATAGAGATACAGCACATGCATGTACTTCTGCACGAACTAAATTTTATTCTCACATACATCGATCGATCTTACACAGTCACACCCCTCTCACATCTCACAACTTTTATTTATTCTGCACCAACAAGCTGACCTGTAAATTAATTAATCACGCACTAACCGAACGATAAAACTAACCATGCATGCAATCAAACAAACCAAAGTATGAATTGATCATGATGCATGGGATGGACGAATTAATGGTTCAGCTGTGATGTGCGCTGGCCGGAGGGCTGGGAGACGGCGCCGCAGCTCCGCCACCGTTCGCCGCGCCACCACCGTTCGCCGGCGTCGGCTTCGGCAACGGCGTCGGCTTGGGGCCTTGGGGTCTCTTGTGGAAGTAGTCGAAGAAGGGGCACAGGAACGCCGAGGTGCACTCCGCCGACGACGAGTAGCGCATCCTCTTGCCGGCGACGGCGACGAAGGTGTTAGCCTTATCGCCGCCGTTGTCCGTCGTTGATGGCAGCGGCACGATCTTGGACGGCTCCTGCCCGGGGCACGGCGTGCTGCTCGCCGCGCTGTGCAGTTGCGCGAAGCAGTCGGCGGCGCCGTGGAGGTCGTCGGCGGTGAGGGGCACGCTGAAGGCGCCGTCGCCGTCGAGGTCGCCGACGGCCTTGCTCTCGTACTCGCCGTCGCTGTTCTTGCACTTGATCGCCACCTGGAGACCTGAACATCACCAAACAATTAATCGACGACGGTGATATATCGATCGCAATTAATTATCGATGAACAAATCATCATCATCATGAGATATATATACCCTTGAAAGCATCCTGCGCCTTCATGTTCTTCCTGGTGCACTCGCCGCACTTGGCCTGGCCGACGACGATCGCCGCCGCCTCGCCGTCCGCAGCGGCGGTGACAGCCATCACGAGGGCGGCGAAGAGTAGTGCTCGTGCTACAGCTGTTTCCGTGTCCAACTTTGACTGTCCGTCTTATATGAAATTTTTTTATAATTCATATTTTCATTGTTGTTAGATGATAAAACATGATTAATATTTTATGCGTGACTTGTCTTTTTAATTTTCTTCGTAATTTTTTCAAATAAGACGGACGGTCAAACATTGGGCACGGAAACCAGGGTTTGTCTTTTTTTGGGACGGAGAGAGTACAACGCATAAGAGCACGTACAATAAACTGACTAGACGGGCTCCAAAACTATGCCACATCATCATATTCATATGCGGAGGGGAGAGAATTGATGAGAGAGAAGAGAGCGAATGACAAATCTATCAGCCGGCGATAGCTCTCTTTCCCACACGCTACCACTAGATTGCAGCCCAACTCGGCCGATAAAAAACACGATTTGTGGACCCCACACACCGTAGCCGATCCCCTTCCCCTCCGCCCCAGCGCCTACCCGTGCTCGCTCGATCTCCGCCCCTCCTGTGCGATGGAGATGTGCCCGCGCGCCATCGCTTCTCCCATGCGCGCCATCTCTTCCCTTCCCGCGCTCGAAGATCTCTTCCCCTCCCGACACAAATCCGCCCCAAAAAAAAATCACATCTTACTATTTTTGCCGGCCTAAAAAATCCGCCCCAAAAAATCACATCTCACTATTTTGCCAGCCTCAAAAATCCAGTAAGATTGACACAAATCCACCCCTACTATTTGCCTTCCCTCTTCCCCTCGCTAATCTCTCATGCCCGCTAATAGATTATTATCGATTAATCTATGGTATTTGAGTTTTATTTTTGGGAATATTTGAGTTAATGTTATGTAGTAATAGTGCCTTGCAATTTTTGTACTACAGAGATTTCGGTTGATATGGTCTCTAAATATGCTCCTGGCACAAATGGCTACAAGGATGCAATTCATCATACACATTGATATGTGCATGTTATAATTAACTATTTGATTACGTGGTGTAGTCAGCTAACATACAATCTATTGTACTAGTAGTTGGCTTTAGCAATGGGCAATTAGTCATCAACCGGCTATACTGTTAGAGCAAGTTCAATAGTATAGCCAATTACTAGCTCCAATTCATCTATAGCCAATTTAATAACTCGTTCATACAATAGTTACATATTACACTATTAAACTTGGTCCCACCTGTCATACACATACTGTGTCTTGGAGTCCGTGCTACTGCTACATTCTCTCTTTTTATCTTCTTAAAATATATTTATAGTTGGCCTATAGCCTGCTATTGTATCTGCTCTTAGCCTTGCTCTAATAACACATTAGGTGTGCCAATCAATAGAGATACGGCACATGCATGTACTTCTGCACGAACTTAATTTTATTCTCACATACATCGATCGATCTCACACGTACACAGTCACACTCCTCTCGCATCTCACAACTTTTATTTATTCTGCACCAACAAGCTGACCTGTAAATTAATTAATCACGCACTAACCGAACGATAAAACTAACCATGCATGCAATCAAACAAACCAAAGTATGAATTGATCATGATGCATGGGATGGACGAATTAATGGTTCAGCTGTGATGTGCGCGGCGGCGGCGGCGAGGTAAGGGATTCAGGAATTACATTGCTAGGGTTTTCATGATTACCAACCATGATGATATGACGAATAAATTCTAACTTCTAGCACAACATAGCGGCGTAGTGCAGTGGTAAAGCGCGCCGCTTGTGACTTGGAGGTCTCAGGTTCGAATCTCACGCTGGCACCCAATATGGCAATGGCACATCATGACGAAACTAAAAACGTCACGGATTTGGTTCAGCTGCGCAATTGTGACGGGTTCTTGAATTTCGTCACAGAACCTAAGCCCAAGTTTGGGCTTCAAGAGAGCCATGTCTGGTTTAGGCAATCCGTGACAAAAAAAAAAATCTATCACTAAAAAACTGTCACAGATCAACCAAATTCTTGTAGTGTGGGGGAGTGGGTGCTTGGAGTACCGCTCATCTACCACTCACCGTCGCCCTAGTACATACCACCACTGCACTGCTGCTAGTCTGCCACCGAGAGGAAAATATGGGGGAGGGAGAGGAGTGGTAAAGGAAGGAAGAGAAGAAATAAATGGGTCACTGACAGGTGGGCCCCACATGCTAACTTAGTTCGTTGGACTAGGTCAACATGCCACGTCAGCGAAAACAGCTTTCAAAATCATCGAGGGAGTTAAATTAAACTAGTTTTAATAGTTGAAGAGTCAATATATGTGCAATTGTGTTTTAGGAATACGAATCGGATTATGTATATTTGAGGGAGTAAAAGTGCACTTACTCCGCAACGAATAGAGTAGCCAGGCTTTGGGCCTTGGGCCAATTAAGCAGCAGCAGTGCATCGAACAAGCAATCAGCAGCACCACAGTGACCAATAATATTAGGCCACCTCACCAAACTAGCTTGAGCAACACTATAGTAGGTCTATACTGTAGCTTATAAGGATGGAGATGCCCATTGAATAGCAATACCAACTTTGAACTTTTACGAAGCGACTACGAAAGCACAGTCAGTAGCTTAGATGCATACTCCCTCCGTCCCTAAAAAAGGCAAACCGTGGGTTTCCGTGTCCAACTTTGACTGTCCGTCTTATATGAAATTTTTTTATAATTCATATTTTCATTGTTGTTAGATGATAAAACATGATTAATATTTTATGCGTGACTTGTCTTTTTAATTTTCTTCGTAAGCGGTGACAGCCATCACGACGGCGGCGCAGACGACGACGGCGCCGAAGAGTAGTGCTCGTGCTACAGCTGCCATTGCTGAATCGATCCTAGCAAACTCTACCGCTTCTACTCGTTGCTGATCAGTGGATGAGTGCAACAAGAAGCAGATCAACCATGGGTTTATATATGATCATGCAGACGAAGATCGATCGAGCAGAAGCTGGATACTAGTACACAATTAGCATTTGGCGCCGAATTTGCTGGTTTAAAATGAATTAATTAACGCCGTACATTATTTGATGATTTTGATCAGGAACCAGCTTAGCTGCACTGCATCGATCGATCAAGAAGAGAGTAGCATATGCATACAGCAGGGGCACTGTGTACGTAATGCTATCCCATTGGTGGTGTTTAGCAAGCAAAGGAAAGCTTTAATTAAGTACTCGCCTGTCTCTAGTTAGGTGAATGCAAAGCTAGTACTGTACTAGTTTGTTTTTATGAAAAAGGGAAAATAGTAATATAGCTTGCTGCCTGCACAGCCAAAGTACTGCATGATTGATTGTTCTTAATCTGTTTGTCTTCATTTGGCTTTTGGACCATTATTATTTATATTACCAGGTTTTGTCTGTACATATAGCTATATGTATATGTATAAACATGGAGAGATGTTAGGCTAGTTTCTTTTCTACAAACATAAAAAATTATGTTATGGATATTTAATATCTCTTTAAGAGTTACGGCTTTGACAATATTTTTCTATTTATTAGTATAATTTTGATCTCGTAAATTATGATATCAAAACTATACTAATAAATAAAAAAAATATGGCCTAATTAAACCAGCCGTATCTGAGAGGTTGTTGAAAGAAGGGACCATTTAAAAACTGCTACAAGATTTTTAAGTGAAAAGGTTTCAAATGTATCTATACCATATGATTGTAGGACAATTACCCCATAACAATACTATGACTATATATAAGTATTAAAAAATGCATGTAAATTCACATATAAGTTAAGTATATAGAGATTCATAGTTATAGTGTAATTACATTACAATTATACATGAATACAATTACACCATAACAATGGTATAACTATATTATAAATTTCATATAACTTGTTTATAAGTATTAAAAAACTGCACCTAAACTCACATAGGTGAGTTGGATCGACGGGGACATCGAGTTGTGCCCTGTGTTGCCCATGAGAGCTATGTGTATGTTTACTACCACATTGCTAATTTAGTAAGGGTGAAACCAACTTATAAGGGTTGTCGCTCTAACCATTTCACTCTCGGATTTACCCCTTTGCACGAAGCGATCGCAAAAGTATAAGTGGGGTAGTATGTGTAAGTGGGTCCATCCGTCGGATGGGCTAGACTGCGTGGTTCTGCAGGGAGGGGCTGCTACACATCATTTGGATAAATAATTTACCAAAAGTCCGTGGTTGAACAAAACCACACAGACATCACACATGTTCCAAGTTTCCAACTTCGAACTTATCAACAATAGGTTGTCATTAAACATAGGTTCAGTATAATAATCCATACTTCAATACAAGTAGGTGTAATAACATTTAGCATAACTAGTAAAACTGCAAAGCAGAAAGGGCACATGTCCATCATTTTTCATCTAGCACAATTACATATAATAATCCATACTTCAATACATCAACATTTAGCATAACTAGTAAAACTGCAAGGCAGAAAGGGCACATGTCCATCATTTTTCATCCAACACAATTACACATAAATACAAGTATAGCTTGACTGAAGCTGAAATAGAGTGAAGTTCAGAAGCAACTTCACTTTCTCCCACCCCATGCACCCCTTCCCCTGTAACCTGCATGTAGAGAAATTAGTAATGTGATCTGTTCGATTTTTGTTTCTCAAAAAATCTGTTGGATTTTATTCGTCTTTTGCCTTTTTGAAATGTTTCATATCGAAAGTGGAATGCAGATTGCAGAGTATAATATATTGGGTCAAAATCAGAAACTTAATATAAGTGCCTAAGTTGCTAAGTGCCTAAGTTGAATATAAACTATAGTTACTAGTTTCTTGCCACCACACAATGGGGGAACTCCACTATTTCAATGTCATAATCTCCATCTTCTCCATGTAAAAGCAGTCCAAAATAAGCAATTCATACAAAGACTTGACAAAAATAAAAAAAACAAAAAATAAGCATTACATTACATACACAAGAAGGTGCAGTATTGTCATTTTTAGAGGTTTTTATCCAACTTGATGCATAAACCAAAGCATGGACCGTTTCTCGTTTCAAAGAACTCCTATAATCATCAAGAATTCTTCATCCAGTGCTAAAAGTGGACTATGATGACACACTGTTAGCTGGCATAGTCAAGAACCTTCTTGCCATGTTGGACACAATAGGAAACCATGGGCCTAAAGAGTGAGAAGGGGTTAAAAGGGGATCAAGAGCTAGGCTTTTGATGTTCTTGGGCCTTATGAGAATATGGGTTGTGACTTGCTGAGGTGTGGGCTACTCTAGCTCGTTAAGGCTCGCGTGCCAGCTCGAGCTGGCGCGTTACCCGTAACAAGCTAAAATACTAGCTCCATAGGCGGATCTAGAGGTGGTCCTAAGACCACCCAAAAACATCCTACCCCAATACATATATACACATGTGAAAAGGAAAAAAAAAACAACACCCTTATTACTATATTATGATGCACATTCGATCAATTCATACTTCTATATTATGACGCATATTTGATCAATTTATACTTCTAACTCTTGTTATATTTAGGATATTTAAAATTATATAAATTGGACCAGCTATATAAAAATCCTAGATATGCCACTGGCCAGCTTGGCTCGTTAGGAAAACAAAATTAGCCAAGCAAGCAAACGAGCCATGAGCTTCCCGTCCATCCAATGTCAGAGTCGTGCATGCAGGCAGATATGCTGAAATTAATGTTGCTAGGTTGCTTAGGTGGATTCAATCAAAGGAAGGAATTTTTTCCCATTATATAGATAAGATGCGCGCCGTCACCACATGCACACACATCACACTCACACGCCCATGACAACGTTCTTAATTGACATACGCTAAAAGAGACGAGATAAACAATAACAATTTACTTAAACTTCTACAGGCTACTATTTTGCAAATAATTTTGTTATATATTTATCGACAATTTTCTTCAAAAATTTGACAAATGTAATTATTATATAGTGTAGTTACATTGTAACTTGTATGTAATTATAATGTAACTTTTATAAAATTTTTGTAACTTTTACAAAATTTTAAATCGTTAGATTTGTTTCAAGATTCGTGTAAGTGAGAAAGGAAAAAAAATATAGTACACGCACATGTGAGAGGATTCGCTCCCCTACGATGTCCATTTCACGGAAATAGCATGTTTTGAAGGGATTTTTAAAAGTTACATACAAGTTATATCATAGTTGCATGCAAGTTATGACGGAAATTACACAACGATTATACTATAATTACATTTGTTAAATTGCTGGAAGAAAATTTGTTGATAAATGTGTATATATATATGTGATCCTTTCTGCAAATACTAGTAGGTATGTATATGCCGACAAATTTAAACATCAAATGATCAAGAGCCAACACAATAAATATAAGAAGAACAGAAGTATCTCAATCATGCAATTTGGTTGGAGCTGTCCTATACTATAGAACTATTATATTTTCTGTAAAACAGACTAGTACGTAGTACTATGCACTGCAGGAGTACCACTCGATTAAAGCATATAACTTTGCTTGTTAAACTAAACACCACCGATGCGCATCAATGGTGAAACACTGCATGCAATGTGCACGTTCACAGTGCACTACTCTCAAATCGATCAAATGTACCGCATTAATGATTTTAAACCTGCAAATTCGGCGCAAATTGCTAATCATGTTGTAATATAATTAGCAGACGCCTATATAAACCATGCATGGCCTCTGCTGCTTCTTCACTCATCCACACAGACAGCACTAAGATACTCCAAATATCAAGGAGGATTTCGCTAGGATTGATTCAGCAATGGCAGCTGTAGCACGGGCACTACTCTTCGGCGCCGTCGTCTCCGCTGTCCTCGTGATGGCTGCCACCGCCGCTGCGGACGGCGAGGCGGCGGTGGCGGTCGTCGTCGGCTTGGCCAAGTGCGGCGGCTGCTCCAGGAAGAACATGAGGGCGCAGGATGCTTTCAAGGGTATATATATCATGAATTCATGATGATGATGATGATATGTTCATCGCTAATTAATTAATTGCGTGCTCAGCTCGATCGAATATATATATCACCGTCGTTGATTAATTGTTTGGTGATGTTTAGGTCTCCAGGTGGCGATCAAGTGCAAGAACAGCGACGGCGAGTACGAGAGCAAGGCCGTCGGCGACCTCGACGGCTACGGCGCCTTCAGCGTGCCCCTCAACTAATGTTTTATTGTTAGACTTTCTAATGATTGATTATAACTTCTATAGAGCCAAAAGATGGGAATCTTATCCTTTTTTTTTTAAAAAAAAGAAGATCTTACACACTAAATCATGACGCCACCAGTCCACCGCCTTCATCGTTTGTGACACAACTGATGCACGGAGCAAGTGTTGCATGCTCACAAAACCGATCGAAACCTCTTTCCGTACGGTGTTGAACATAAGTTTTCGTTTTCACTACCGAAGAACTGATCTTTACTTGGATGGTAAAAATCATATTTATCCCGATTTAAATAGGAACCGACACTAAAAATCATTTTTAGCCACAATTCATAGCTGTCAGGCCATGTCAGGCCCCCAACGATCTTTAGTGGACTAAAGACTAAAAATTGATATTTAGTTTCAGTTGGTGACACCAACCTAGACTAGAGATATTTTTAGTCCCGGTTGGTGTTACCAACTCGGACTAAAAATGTCTTCAGGGTTAGTTTAAAAAGAAAGCATCTCTATCTAACTTATATGTGTGTAATAGGTGGGATGGTAACGCGCGTGAGGTCTCAGGTGAGAGATCTTGAGTTCGAATCCCCCATCTTTAGTCCCAGATTGTGCGTCCCGGTTGCCGAACTGGACTAAAAATAGTTGCGAACCGAGACTAGCTGTGTTTCTATCGGTTTTACTAGTTTTCATTAAATCAGTGAGGAGCGGTTCCAACTCCATCCATGCCCACCACGAACCTCTCCGGTGAGAAATTTTCCGGCTCTACAATTTTCGGTTCTGTTTTCGGGGAAAATATTAAGTACAAAACGGTTAATATAGTTTTTCTACCGTTTTCATACGAGCCTTTGTTCAGGGAGGCTATCATAGGAGGGAGTTGAATTTCGAAAAAACAAGCAAAGTAAAAGTGCGAACTAATGTTTTATGCACAAAGGAGAGTATAGTATATCATTGCAATTATTTAATCGCCTTCCGAATAAATTTAAGTTAGATTTTTTCTGACAATTACAGATGCAAATGAATAAATATGTTAAAATATACACGAGGAGGATATATGATATTGTTTAGTTTGAATATACGTAAAAACTAAACCGAGAACGCTCTCGGTATACACTCTCGGTATAGAGATAACATGATACGCTTGCGTGCATTTTACTTTCATTTTAGAGTAAGCGTGATATACCCAAGCTGTCAAAGCATCGTCTGATTTTGGAAGCCACATGCATTTGATCATTGATCGGACTAATTAGATGGCAAAACGGGTAATGAAAGCAGATGGCATCATGAGTTTGCAACCTATTTGTTAAACTCATGATGCGCTTCATGCTAAGGATAGAAGTCCATATCTTGTTAATTAATTACCCATAGAAACAACAAAGGATGTAAAATAGTTATAGGCCCAGTTTGTTCGATTAGACCTACATGTTTTAATCCCATCTTCTTAATTATCTCGTTGTCTCGATTTCTCTATTGAATTTATCCCCGTGTTTATATGGGACTGAATAGGTGAGGATTTCGCTGTAGTTGTTGTATCTTTGATTCTTTTGTAAAACTTATTTTACAAACAAACTCATGAGAAAACTTATTCTTAGATTATATCGGTATTAAAGCCTTCAACGTGACGATAACCCAACTTGTTCTAGTCATCTATCTATATGATTGAATATTAAATGGATTACGATAAATAATCAATTGTCCATTCCACTTGTCCAAATAAATGAACCTGTTGAGTGCATTATTAAACTAGGCCGGACCAACAAAATTTTCGCTATTGTGAAAGGAAAAGGAGAAGATAAACAAGTCAATTACTCTGTATTTTAGAGAAACGACAATAACTATAGGTGGCATGAGAATCAGGGTTATTTTTCTATTGTACAGTTGCCTCTGTTTCATATTATAAAATGCTTTGAATTTTTCTTAGTCAAATTTTCTTTAAGTTCAGTCATCCATATAGAGAAAAAAGTAATAACACTCATCTACAGCATCAACAAAATTAGTTTTATTAAATCTAACAGTGATATATTTTAATAATATATTTGTTTGGTGTTAAAAATGTTGTTACGCTTTTATCAAAGTTAAAGAAATTTGAAAAAAAAAACTAGACATTTATAATATGAAAGTACAAGTTTTTGACAGGTTACTGGAAGAAGAACCGACGAATGCAAGTTGTTGCAGTGACTAAATCTCAGAAGAAAAGAAGACATATGCATGATTAACAATACAAAATACTCCCAAATTAGAAAATATTAAGAGCGGCGGAAGGGGCGCCCACTCGCTGCGTCCACGTAGGATAGCTACAGTGCGCGGGCTGGTGATTTTGCGAAAAAGCCCTCCGATTTGTTCGTAATTCTATTGAAGCCCCTAGCGAACAGTTCATGTTAGGTGGTACTATACGTGGAGGCCCTTTGGAAATCCAGATATTGCACGTGAAGGAGAGAAAAACCGCGAATAAGGACTGCGCTCTAAAATTCGGAAGACGAGGGGCTTTTTCGCAAAAAAAAAACTCACTAACGCGCGGACAGTCCCCCAAACCCTATCCGCCGCCGGCGCCCACTCACCCTCTCGTCTCTCTCTCCCGCGCCGCCGTCCACTCCCTCTCCCTATCCCGCCGCGGCCGCCGCCTCCACCCCCGCCGCCCGCTCCCTCCCTCCCTCTTCCTCTCCTTCCGTCGCCGCCACCACCGTCGCTCACGCGTTCTCCTCACTCTCGTCTCTCCTTCTCCCTCTCCTGTCGCCGCCGCCGCCTCCGCCGCCTCCGCCTTCCCTTCGCGTCGTCGCCATCGTCGTTTCCTTCGGCTCGCGTCGCCACCGCCACCGCCTCCCGCGCCTCGCGCCGTCGCCATCGTCGTCCCCGTCGCTGGAGGCCGGTGAGCGTTGATGGGGCTGACGGCGGTGGAATAGGGGTGGAGGTGGCGGCGGCGACGTCTTGGAGGTCGGGTGCAGCCTTCATTGTCGACGAGGTCGGAGTGTCGACGGCTAAGACGACGGAGACTGCTACGGGGTTTCGGTCGCCGCAACCTAAGGGGGAGACGACGGAGGGAGTGGGGGCTGATGGAGGCTTGGATCTAGAGGCGGATATGGTCTTCGTCATCTTGGTGCTAGATCCGAGCGCCAGGCAACGACGAGGGCCTGCAAGGAGGTACATCCCGTGGTGGTGGCGCAGATGGGTCCCGCCAAACCCAGGTGAGGTGAAGGTGCCCGTCCTCCGCCGGCTGCTACACCTTCCTCCGCTCCTCGCCGTCCCCGTTGCCGGCGTCGCTGCGCCAGTGGCGGCCGCCGGCGCAGCGCAACCTGCGAACCATTGGTCGCGCCTGCTCGCCGCCATGGCCCGGTCGCTGTTCGCCGCCGCCGACGGCCGTTCCCACGCCTTCACGCTCGTCAACTCCCACCTCTCCTGCAGGCAAGTCCCCCCTCCCTTTCTCTCCACCGCCATGCTCCGGTATTTCCTTGGTTTTTACTAGCTGACGATGGCGTGTTACTGCGTGCCACAGGTACATGCAGGGCATGGATTTGGGGGTGCTCAAGGACATGCCGGGGATCCGCGAGAAGGCTAGCGGTAACCTTGCGCACAGGGAGGTTCATCGCCATCATTTCGGTGAATTTTACCAATGAAGTGTTGTTTATTTATCTCCTGATCTGCCCTGCTATCTTGCTTTGTTCAGGAGCAATGCCAGAGCATGCTTGTATCGGCCTACAGGGAGATGGTAAGGCTGTGCTTGGTCGAAACCCACTTTCTGTCCAATCCAAGATTGGATGAGACACAAATTTTGGCCGGTTCATGTGATAATTATTGTTTCACCTGTCAACAGGTCCTTGCTACGGCCGAATTGGTTAAAGCTTCTCACTCTATGCGCTGTTTTTCCAAAGTAGCCATGAATAGCCCGTTGATATGGTTTACTGAGCGCCAAGATGATTTGAATGGTTCGGGGGATGGAGGAGGATCCCCTGTATTCAAATGGTTCTCCGTAATAGAATTCGGTGGGTTATTCATTTTGTTTCAGTGCAAAACTTGATTAAGTTAGCATACCCCCTTCTTTTACTCTCTGCTCGACATGACAATCATTGTCATTTTAAAAGTTCGGGAAAAGAGTTTTACTGCATAATTAGCAAACTGATTCTTAGTTTGCATATAATATTCAGTTCAACAGTTACCCATTGGATCAGTATCTAGCTTCTTATGTTTGTCCTGGTTTTCTTTACTGAGCAGTCCTCATTCAGATCCTCCCAATGAAAATACATTGCTTTTAATCAAACAAGATAAACTTCTGAATTTAAATTTGTTTATTTGTGGGTTATCACAGAGAATCTTGCTCAAGAACTTGCCGATATGTTCATTTCAGAACTGCAATTGAAGGTATATCGAGAGTTCTTTTTCTATTGTTCTGTGATGATGCTTATTGAATCCAGAAACACCATATGCATTTACTTTTAGCTTTTTTTAGCCAGTACAATTATTGGGTTTATTATACTTGCCTGCTTCCTTGTTACTTTTGGGGACCTTCCTGACAATGGAGATTGTTTGCATATCACAGAGATTGCTTGTCTTGGAACTCCTCTCAGTAACCTTCAAGGAAGGTGTACAACATGATGCATCATTAGAATGGTCCGATGAGCTATTTAATGTGGAGTTCAATGAGTTTCAGAGCAATGGCCTTGTTTTAGGAGATAGCTACGCACTGGCCAAAAATTGGATTGTTGATGTCTCACGGTCATGGCAACCTGGCCAAACCCCATCCCATGAGGTTTTACAGGTACATGTTGATGTTAGTTATATGTATAGGGTCATAATCTGTCCCGAAATAGAAATAAGGTGGCATTCTATACATAAATTAATTACTTCTATGAGTTATAAATATGCACCTGGGATCAAATCACAAATGACAAATCTGGTTGCATGTGTTAAATCTCTAATCAATATAGTAAATAGTAAATACTGCAGCCTAATCTTTTCTCATGATGGTCTTTCAGGAAATTATCATGTCTTTTCAGTGGTCTTCCAGGAAACACAACTAGCAGGTGGACGGCATCGAAAAGTGGCCGAGATAAATTCTTTTCTCATGATTTAGGGCAACCATCTCCCATTTGGTTTTGCTTGGTTTCGGTCGCTGGTGATGACAGCTGAAAATAAATCTCATATGTGCAACTTCATGTTTCTCCTGGTGGGCAATCTGTTTGTGTTTGGATTTGGAGTTGCGCTAGAGTTTTAGCAATACAGTCTGTGGTTGATTGATGGCAGCAAAACTGAAATATGATACTAGCTAGGGTACCTATGATATGTGATTGAAGGAGGCCTGGCGGAAGCCTAGCAATTTTAGCAGCTCAAATGATGGAAACCCAAAATATTTGTTTAGGTGCATGTCTATGTCTATATTCTTTCATCATTAAATTGTTCAATGAAAGTTCTTCTACTAATTTTCTTCACCATTGCTGCTGCAGAGCATCAGAAGAGTGAAACAATGATGCACACAGGAGAAGTTTCGACGGTGGTAGCATTACCAAGAATATTGTGGTTGCTCATAAATATTTAGGTATGCCAAATTAATATGCCAATCATGTATATGCAGTATCATGTATTCAGGTCGCTATGATTTGGGTATTAATCACTTCAAAAGATTTAGTGTGTTTTCATTCTAGCAAAAATAAAGGCAGGCATCATCTACAACTCTTTTTAGTAAAAGATTATATACTTATGTTGGGTTCCAGCATAAGAACCAAGACGGATCCGATGGCGGCGAGTCCGTGGCTGCGTGCAGTGCGTTGCTCTACTCCCGCGGCGACCCCTTCTAACTCGCGCGTCTCGAGGAGGAGGCGGCCAACCCACCCGGCCCAGCTGCTCCGCCTCACTCTCTCTCACTCGCAACAGTGGTGGGCAATGGCGGCGCCGGCGCCAAAGCAGGAGCTGCTGCCGCACGCGGTGAAGGACCAGCTGCCGGCCATCTGCTACTGCCTTACCAGCCCTCCCCCATGGCGTCAGTGCCCATTCCTTCCCTCATCATCTCTTTCTCTCTCAGTGTGTGCTGCATTCCAGGAGTGGATCGATGGATCGATCTCCATGGTTGGCTGCTTGACGGAGCCTTCGTTTTTCTTTTTTGCAGTGGAGGCCATCCTGCTCGGATTCCAGCACTACCTCGTCATGCTCGGCACCACCCTCAGGTAATGACAATTTCTAGATTTCAGCAGGTAGTTCAGTTTTTCCCTAATACCTTTTTCTGTGCATACTGCATAGCTTTATGTTTTTGAGGTATTGACTTCAGTGATGGGTGGAAGTGGTCTGCTCCATCAAAAAAAAAAATACCATGCATACAAGTCAGCTGATGAACGGTGTTTCAGATGTGTGGTTCTGAGGGATAGTCATTGACAGGCGCTATTGTTTTTTTTATCAGAAAGGAAAAGAACTTTCCGTTTGTATCAGTGCCACACGTTTATAACGACCCACCTGTTACATTACATACCCCTAATTGACATCCCCATCAGTTTAGCACAACTAACACAATATCTACCTCACACTTGGGTTTGCACCAGCAATTTATGCATTGGACTGCTCTTTTGAAGGGGCAAACAACTGTACTATAGATAAATTTTGAGTTATTAGTTCTCCATGATACAGAAGTGGTAACTCCTCATATACTGCTTATAAATGAGTATGCAAATATTTTCTTGAGAGATACAAATTCCTCTACAACAGATTCCCCAAAAAATTGGACTAACCCAGATAATCATAAGCTGCTAATAGCAAGAGTTCTTTTAGGGTTATGGTAGGGTTTTTTTATACTCTTTGTGATTTAATTAGGTTTTTTATCAGAAGAATGGAACGCCATCCGATGGCCCGCTTCTAATAAACCAGCCTGTGCTGTGCATCCTCCAACATTGGGGCCCTTGAAGGCCACCTACAGGTAACTGTCAACCTCTATCACTTTTCTTTGAGAAGATCAATCATACCTGTTTCTGTTGATGGCTTTGTATCCCCTTCCATTATAGGCCTCTTTTAGTGGATATTGTCCAACCAGGAGACGTAAAGGAACTTTGCAAGCTGCTTCTGTGCCTGCCCACATGCTTCTGTGTCCGCCGCTGCTTCGGACCACTTTATCTCCATCTCACTTGCTTCTGTGCCTCACTCATTTGGCTGCCAATGGATGCAGGAGGAGAAGGCGCGGGTGATCCAGACACTGCTGTTCGTTGCCGGCATCAACACACTGATCCAGACCTTCCTCGGCATGTGCCTGCCCGCCGTCATGGGGGGCTCCTACACCTTCGTCCTGCCCACCATTTCCATCATCCTCGCCGGCCGCTACAATGGCATTGCCTATCCCCGCGAGGTCGCCCTCCTCACTCCACACCCACGCATTGCTCTCTTCTGTTTGACTTCTTGCTATACTGACACGAACAAATGTGGCGTGCTGGGTTCGGCATGGCGTTGCAGAAATTCGTGCGCATCTTTGTCAATGTAGCTGGTATATTTTTCTTCAACGATCTTCATGCGCATCTTTTGGAATAAAGGGCTGAAGAGGTCACAAACTCATGCAGAGCACGGCATTTCCAGCCATAAGCTTCTTTCAAGTTTCAAGTAGTGAAAGCATTCCTGATGCATCTATCATGAAAGCTATAGGTAGGGACTACACTCCGCAAACATGCACTTTTTGTTGTTTAGGTAAGCCAGGCGGTAGTTTGAGCAGTTGCGGTGCATGGAAGCCCCATATATTTTCTATTTTTTTCACAGTATATATCTATATATATGACCCCTTCTACCATATAATTGCTCCAGTTAAATTCCTCTAATCATTTTATTCACCGATGTTGTTGCAGATCATTACAAGAATGCATCAATGATGTACAAAACTAGTTATTCTAAAGGTATAGTACCATTACAATGAATATTGTGGTTGCTAATAGATATTTAGGTATGCCAAATTAATAAGTCAGTATTTTGGAGATCAATCATTCCGAGGTTGCCTTTGTTCCAAATCATATTACGTTCGATTGAGATTTGCAGCGCACACGAAACAAGAAAGCTCATTACCACATGATTAATTAAGTATTAACTATTATAAACCTGAAAATGGATTGATTTGGCTTTTTAAGCTACTTCTATATAGATTATTCTTTTTTGTAGAATATGCACGATTTAGCTGTTTGAAAAGCATGCAGATTGAGCCATTAAACAAAATACACTTATGTTCTGCATGGTTATCAATGGTTGACAATATATACTTCCATGATTTTTTGTTTGTGTAGATGTAATCATATAGGTACTCCTATAGGAATGCAATTATCTGTTCACTTACTTGGCATCATTTCTATTACTATAAGATGTGTTCCTTTGTTGTTCTTTTTTACGTTATTAAGATGACAGAAATCAAATTTGGTGGCAATGCTGCATTTAATTCATGGTAACCTATATCTATCTACTATTTGGAGATCTCAAAAAATATTGAGAATGTTCTTAGCTGAGGTATTTTGTTACAATTATTTCTAATATTTTCTTGGTTCATGAGAAGGTGTTGTTATAACAATATTCATTTTTCTTCAAACATCATGGTCAATTAGTTGGGTAATGGAAATTGAGTCAAGGATTGGAAATTATCACTTGGTCACTTAGATATGCGACACGATTGTGTTTTTTTACTCCCGAGATTGAATTAACAAATGTGCTTTCTTCTGCACGTAATGGCTCTTCTAAGTGGTTTGGTAGGGGTGTACACAAAAGCAAGTAACTTTTTTACACTACTGCTTCCCCCTCATAATTATCAGACTTAGGAAGATTTATTTGATATGGATTGTTTGTCCTTGATCAATCAGGCATCATATTTTGATATATCTCATTCTATCATCCATTTTAACTCGATTGTGCAATCTAATGCAGATGATTTCTTTATGGCTACTCATTTATTACCATTTTGGTGATTCTTATCCATTTTGAAACGTAAAAGCGTACGCATTGCAGCACATTCAGAACTTCAAAATATTCTGTTTTACACACAGGATTATATAAAACAGATTTGAGGTTGAGAAAATGTGATGATGCTTCGATTTCAATTTAAACAGTACTTGAGGCAAACTCATAATCTGTTCAAAATTTAAGAAATTTTGAAGATGACCATCTCATTTACAAAATTGTAAGACATGTGAAAACTGATGTTCAAAAACTTCAAAAATTGTTGTTTAAGTGTGGTTTCAGAAAATGTTGAAACTGAAAGGAAGAGAAAATTCCTATATATTTTTAGTAGCTAACACTAAGTTATTCAACAAAAGGTAAGTTTAACTACCCTAAGAATTGCAAGCCACATAGCCACATTTAAGTTGATTTCAAACGTGAATGCTTGTGAATCCAAGATCAATTTAATCTTGATGAATTATTCATCAACATTTGTCATAATAATTCATGTGATTGTGAGAAATAGTTAATTTTCCTCTCATTTTTATATATTTCTTGAACTTTCTTTTCACTTACTATAGTGTTTTAACTAATTCACTTGCTACTTAAGGTCGCTATAAATTAATGGCAAGGATCATTTCTGAATTTCCTGTTTCATATAGTTAGCACTTCTTGCAGTCTACATTTTCACAATGCCTTTGTTCTTGATGGGTCTCTAGGTTTCTAAGATACACACTTCCTTTCTTTTGAACTTTCATGCAACCCTGTTTAAGAAGGTCAGAAAGTTAATTTGGTTTCAAAATGGTCTGAGCAAAGCTTTAATTTTATGGTGATGCTACAACAGTAACATAATTAATGTAGTCTTGTTCGCAGGCAGAAGCTATATTAGCCCACACAATTTGTACCCCTCGGCTTAGTTTTAAATGCTGTGTTTCATTTTGGACAAATGAAGTTGCATAAATACTCATCGATTCATGGAATGCCATAGTTTACACATGAGCGCTCTTTACACATCTTTGAGATTTGACAATAGCTTGTGTAGCTGAATCAGTAATATTGTACCATAGCCGTGGTGAATACAAAATGTTAGATTGGAAAAACTGACCCTCTGACAACCTACAACATCTAATTAGCTTTGTTTCTGTCTTTCAGAGATGATGCTTTCGAACCTAAAGCTCAAAATCCATAAACTTTAAATTTATTTCTCAACTATTGTGAGGCTCTAACAAACAGATTGAAAATTGTTGCAGCAACTCTTGGAAACAGGTTAAGCTTCAGTCAAAGGCTCAAGCTTACATTGGTTGCATGAAATTTGGTCCTGTGCTAGCTCAGAAGAAAGTTCCCCTGTTGGCTATTGTTGCTATATCTTTCCTGATATTTTTAACTAATGACCAAATGGCATATTCCCCTAAGCCTGAGTATAGGAAATTTGGCGAATGGGGGAACATGGTGCTTTCTATTTCCAACAATTCAGTTCTATGTAGTCTGCAAGGATCGGCTTCTTACATATCAATTCAGCCAGTAAGGTGTTTCTTCAATCATGGTTTTATCTACACGATAAATTTGTTTTCTCATCTAACATTTACCCATCATTGACCTTGAATAATGTTGTCATTTTAGGCATTTTCTCTAACAAGTCTCCTTGTTTTGGAGTCTGGCTTTGTATATCTGCTAGCTTTTCTGCCTCAGATGCTTTAGTGTTACTAGAACATGGTAGTATTTTTCATAGGTATGTCAACAAAGTAGTTTGTATGTATATCTTTAAATTGCTTGCTTAACAAAGATGCGAAGAATATTGCTAATGCTTCCCTGGTCACTAAGAAATTATGTAAACCTTAGTCCATCGACTTATTTTTTTGGGGCCAGTCCATAGACTTGTTACCTCATAAAACGTTCTCTCCCTAACGGTTTCAATTGGAATATTTTTTTCCTTTACCAGCTGTTTGTGTCATTTATAGTTGGTCGAGCTCTCATTTTCTTTTTGACAGAGTCCATTGTTCTAATCATCTTTTGTTGTGTAGTGGCCAAACTATCTGTGCTGGATTGTTATGGGAGTATATTATACGTCATTTTTCCATCTTTAACAGCTCTTGTGCCATTCATTTATTGCTCCAAAATACATGGATATGCCGCTTCAGCATGCTATAATGGACCCCAGGAGGTGCTTGCCTTATGATCTCTTCACAAAGTTTTAAATTTTCTTTGTCGTGTACTCTATGTACTTTTCCTCTTACGCCTTGATATATATTTGGGGTGCCAATATTATTGGGAACTTGTCATTCTGGTTGGCAGGTTCATCTTTGAAGGAGCTGTAAATAGGACTAATTATTCCCATCTTGAATTGTACCCTAAATAAATGTTTTACTTTATTGTTAAGTAGATTAAGATTTCTTTTGCATATGCTTATATTCTTTTATTCTTTTATGTGGCCCATCTTTCTTTTCCTTTTTTGGTTTGCCAGCTATTTGTGTCACACCATAATTCTCATATTAAGATATAATAATTGTTCGTGAAATTTCAATCAAAGGCATCTTTAAAAATGATATGAGAAATCATTCATTATATCAATCTTTATTTAAGGGTTGTGCAATTTAAGTCGCTTATTATTCTACAGCCATCTAACATAAATGTTTTTTTATTTTAACAACGAGTTATCTGAAGTAAGTAATTCCATATAGGTTGTTCCACATGTGTTCTAAACTGATTCGCTTAGAGTTAATACAATTATTGGTTGAAATGTAAACACACATATATATATGCGACGTTGGTATCCGTCTCTTCCATCTCCATTTGCGAGACCTTACACATGGAGATACACCATCAGAATTTTATGAGTCGCCCTTTAATCTTTTGAGTTTGTTACTAGACCTTGCAAGCTACGGTGATCACAAAATTGTATTTATTCAACAATAGCTTAAATTTTAGGACTAGGACATTTCTTTTCCTGGATTATGTGCATACCTATTGTTTGCTCGAATATGAAAGTAATGTCATATGATCTTGCTTCCTAGATTTTTTTTTAAAAGATGAGCACACCACGTTCTTGGATATGTCGTTAAAGAGGTTTCATCTGTAAGTGTTTGTACTCTATACATGGGAAGGGCCCTTGACTATTTTTAAAAAAAATCAGGATATGGTTTTAATTATTGTACATCTGTTTCAGGTGAGATAGAAGACCTTGTATTGTGAAAGATTGTTTCAGGTGAGGTAAAAGGGTATCGTACATTATGGAAGAATTAACATAACACTCTTGTTTGCTAGGTAAATTTTTGCCCTACTCTCCTTTCATCCCTAAGAGTGTATTATTGTTGCCTATTCAGACATTCACCTGTTTGAGATTAATTTTATGCTTGATTTTTGTCTGATGTTACACATGATGTTGATAATGATGATATACAGCCAAAGGCATTACACATGATGCAATTTTTTTTTATTTTCTAGGCATATAAGTGATTAACGTCAGGTCTTGAATTCCTGACAGTTTTGCTTCTCAAAAGAATTTTTCGGCGTTCTGTATGTTTTCTTCTTGTCATAAAAATACTAATAAGATATAGGTAAATTTTCTTCTTGGCTTAATAAGAGTATTGAACTAATGATATTGATGGCCAAGTGAATAGCTTATTATCTTGTTGAGAAGATTTGAAAATGTTATTATGCTATATATGTCGCATATTATTGGTGCCAACCATTTACTTATAAGTGATTATTGTTGACTACAATGTTCCTTTTGAACATTTATGTGAATTTTGAAGCCTGCATGCGTTAGGAAATCCGAATATCTCCTTTTCGTTTCTTTGAAAAAAAATCCGTATGCAACTTTTTTCCTTAACAGCTATTTCATGTTGTAGAGGTTGCAGAGTTTGAACTTGTTGAACCCATCTAAATACCTAAAGGAGATAGTGGAGGGGGAGGTGGAGGAGGGCACTAAAAGTAAGTTTGATAATTGTGAGTTGTTATTTGGTTTACTATGTGAACCGAGACAAACCGTGCAATAAGCTTTTGCTCTTTTCTTATGCATCTATGCTACAAGCAAATTTCAATCTTGCATGCAAATTAATGAAGCAATGCATTGACAAACCAGAGTAGTATAAGAAGTATGTACGTATATCTTTTATCTATGTTTAAATCAGCAATCCAACCAACAATAATATGTTTTTACAGAACTTCAGCAAAAAGTATTCCTGAAAATACTTACTTTGCCACATGTGCGCCATGATCTGTCAAATCAAAGTGCAAGCACCAACAAAGAATTTGAAATCTTATACTCTTCACAAGTCAACTTATGGTCACTGCAGGTTAACACAGGGATGGAGAGCTTTTATGGCAGCCAATGAAATAAAGTTGGCACAATCTGCTTATTCCATTTCTACATTAGGAAGAAGTTCAGGCAACACTGTATAGTCTCTAGGCTTCGAAGATATCGTCTTTATACAAAGTACTTATCAGTATCCAGTT
>CM020187.1:11462927-11475851 GCA_009805545.1 Oryza longistaminata | reverse complement strand
CATGTCCTTGCCAAGTTTACTTTTTTTATGTGCAGTGGAACAATGATCACCCTATATTGCTTAGAACTGTTGTCTCTGATCAACTCATTGCCATTGGAACTTTTGTTGTAATTATAGCCAAAGAACAATGATTCTGCTGTAACTATTACTACTAGCATTTAAGTGTCTGTCGTGACCTTTGCTAGAATTACTATCATGAACAATGATTTGTATTAATTATAGACAAACGGCAATTATGCAGCTGTTTATGTGCCCTTGAAATTTTACTAATACCTATACGCAACAGGATTTTACACAGGCGGCGCGCCATTGGCGCGCCCCATCCTCTAGTGTAAGTGAACTTTCACCTCTCTCTTCTCTTCCCAACAACTTGCCAGCAGGGAGAAGGCCGACGCGCCGGCGGGCCCATCTGTGAGAGACAGCAGTGGCAATGGGAGGTTAGTGACGAGGGGGCTCGAGGTGGGGCATACCTGGCGAGCTTGTTGTGGGAGGCAGTAGCGGCGAGAAAGGTTGGCGAGCTCTATAAAACTTTCATTTTCATTCCCAGAAAAAATAGAGAGTTGTATGAGTAGTTAACAAGTGAGACTATGTCCCTTTTCTCTTAAAGAAAGTTGAAAGTTGGTCCAAAAGAGTCTCGTAAAAAATTCATTGTATGATTCAAATCTTTTTAAAATTCCTCGATTTTTCTTTCATTGCAAGGAGCCCTAAGAGCAAGTTTAATAGTATAGCCAACTACTAGCTCCAATTCATCTATAGCCAATCTAATAGCTCATTCATACAATAGTTACATACTATACTATAATATCTGGTCCCACCTATCATACACATACTGAGTCTTGGAGTCCGTGCTATAGCTGGGTACAAATATGTAGTCCGCTACCCTTCTCTCTCCTCATTTATCTTCTTAAAATATGTTTGTAGCTAGCTTATAGCCTGCTATTGTACCTGCTCTAAGAATAATAAAATCCACTAAAACCAATCATGAAAAACCCTCCAAATTCATGGATCCACATGCGTGTCGGCCTTAGGAGGAATAGCCCATTAAGCAAAGCCCAAAGCCCAAATCTACTCCCCCTTTCGGCTTCGGTGGGTTCTCTCCCTCACTTCCATTTCTCTCTCCGCCACGCGGCGCCCCACGGCCCACCGGAGATCCGACGCCGTCGGCGGCGAGCGCCGCTGGCCCCGCATCCAGGCGAAGCTCGCCGTGAAGCCGCAACCCCGGCGCCGGCAGCGGAGCTCCCGGCCCGCGCCGCGACACGCCTCTTCTCCTTCTAGCGTGACGCGTTCGCTACCCGGAGGTGAAGGAACGCCCTCTTCCCCAATTTCCGTTCATATATGTAGTGATCTACTGTGAATCTGTGATTACCTAATGGAAACAAAGGAAGGGGAACTCACCTGGATGCATGGATGGAATCCTGCGGGTGGTTAAAACTGTTAAAGATGCAAGCGTATTGTGTTTTTCTTTTTTAGAGATTCACTGCGGCTAGGTTTACTGTGTGTCACTTATAAATGGGGAATAGAAAGGCATATATGTTTTGTGAGAGAGAATACAACAAAGGAAAAGCATATAATGTGATTTGCTAAGATGTGGTTGGTTCATAGTATGTACAAAATCTTCATGGCAAGGATCAAACAGAATGCCAAGCTTTGTAATTGGCAACATTATGATTTTATTTTGGCTAGCCTAGATGACAAGGAGTAGCAGAATATCTTGCATCTTTTGATGCTTTATTGGCACGGCTGGTTGCTGCGCATCAACAGATTTGAATGCCTTGATGGATTGTCGCTCCTGCTCCTTGCAACTCCCTGTGGAACTTGTCTCTTATTCTTTGCAGCTCTTTCAGGGCATCTCCAATTGGCACACGATCTGTTGGTGTCTCCACTGAACAGGAAACTCCAACATGCAGAATTGAGGTAATGCAAGCATTCTCATTTCTCCTTGTCTGGTTAGATATTGATGTGCTTGCTTCGCTATCCACTGTCTCTGCTAGTAAGCTCAGGTCTATGACACTAGCTGTCCTGTCTGGCAATGCCATATCAACATACTTGTGTGAGGCTAAGGAATCCTTCAAATTCGTTTGTCCGTTGGTCTCTTCCCGCTAAACATCCAGCAACAGTATGCCATAACTATATACATCAGCATGGATTGAAACTTCGTTGCCCAGTCCAATACTCTGGTAATAAATAAAGGAATTGTGAGAACTTGACAAGACTTTTCATGTGTGTACTTAGGGTTATTTCTGCAAAATCCATTTTCTCCTTTTCTCCTTTCAAATTTCTAGAAAATAAGTAGTTCCGTCAAAATTGCATATCTAGTAAAATGAAGTATCAATACATTTTACTTACATTTGGTTGAATCCAGCATAGTAGGATATATATATTATATATAATATGATCAAAAGCTACAATTTAGGATCTTACCTGGAGCAGCATAGCCAATTGTGCCTCTCATTGATGCCCAACCACTCGATTTCTCTGAGTCCTGTGAAGAAATCTTGCAAGCCCAAAATCGCCAACATGAGCAACCATTTCATCATCAAGAAGAACATTGCTGGCTTAAGATCACAATGAATAATTGGCAGTGGATGTGTTGGTGTAGATATTCAAGTGATGATGCCACATCAATTGCAATTTGTACTCGTGTGATGAGATCTAGTGCCCTGTGTTCACATCTTCCATGTGATTTTGGTGTAGCCATTGATCTAAATTTCTATTTGGCAGGAACTCGTATACAATGGCCTTGAAATCATGGCGCTGAAAATCAATACTTGAGGCATACTGTCAATACCTTCACAAGGTTCCGATGTCGAACACATCTTAAAGCCTCACATTCTGCTGTAAAACTTTGAGATGCACCACGCTGCTTCAGGTTGAACACCTTCACAGCAACAGTACTTGCTGGTCATTGATTCTTCATCTTCCTTGTACACTGAGCCAAAGCTTCCTGCTCCAATGAGGTTCTCAGAAGCAAAACCATTTGTTGCTTCGGCCAATTCAGTGTAAGAAACCCTCATATGCTTGCTCTTAATAAGTGATGTTTGTGGGTCTGCATTTTTCTTCTTGGCCCGTTTGTGGAACATGAAAGATGTGGTTACTACTGCCATAAAAAGAACTGCGCTGCATAAAGAGATTACCATGGCAAGCTTCCATTTTGCTTCTTGCTTCTTGTTGCCTGATGAGAGCAAGGTGGCAACTTCAGTTCAGGATTCCATTGCATAGGCCATTATTCCCTGGATCAAAGCAGGAGTTGCATTGCTAAAGAATTCCATCTTTTGGACATCACCCTCAAAGTTGTTGAATGAAAGATTCAAACTAGCAAGCCCTGTCATGGTACTGAGGAACTTAGGGATATTTCCGGATAAATTATTATGGGAAAGATCAAGCACCAGGAGGCCCTTTAGTTGATCTAGTATGGTGGAATTTCCCTTGAAGCAAGTTTCCCGATGTATTGAGATACTGTAGACTCTGGCACTCACCAATGGAAGACGGGACTCTCCAGAAATCCAATTGTTAGAGAAATCAAGTAATGCAAGGTTTGTTAGATTACCCACTTCAGAAGGCGGCCCCAGTTAAAAAATTATGTTCTAATTCACAGAAGCAGACAAGGCAGAGATGGAGAAAAGTTTCTTTAGGAATTAAACCAGTAAGATTATTGTATGAGAGATCCAACTGTTCCAAAGGACAATTGCTGAGACTGGGGGTATTTCTCCACTAAGTGCATTGTCCAGAGATAGTAACATTAGCATTCGAAGTTTGCCGATACTTGATGGAATGGATCCTGAAGATGTTGTAACTGATAGATAGTTTATTCAGATTCTTGAGTTTGCCAAGAGAGGCTGGAATGTGCCATCATGAAAGGTTACTACTCATGTCAATGAAACTTCAAGCTGGCCAGATTCCCTAATCCCTTCAGGTATTTTGCCAGTTATTACTGTTGTAGTTGGTGATAAAATACTCAAGACGTGTGGAAAGATTGCCAACAGAAGTTGGTAGCTCGCCTGTTAAGGTTGTTGTCACTCCACAGCATAATAGCGCAAATGCTGCAGTTGTTAGACTAGACATGAAGCCCCAATCATAGTTATTTCTTGTTTCAAGCTGATTGTCTTCAAAAGTTACAGAATATAAGCTCTTTTGTTTGATTCCGAGGCATTGGGAATGGTTCCTGACAAAGAATGCTTACTGTTTGGATCCATCTAAGCATAGTGGCATTGCATAGAGGGTGAATTAAGCCATGAAATTGGTTGTGAGATATTAGGAAGAACTGGAGGTTTGGCAGACTGTTGCCCAAGTCAAGGGAAATAGTCCCATTTAGGTTGTTGAATTGTAAGTTGAGTAATTCAAAGAGAAAGATTGAATATTGTAGAAGGTAAAGAACCTCTAGTCATTATGACTCATATGAATCTGCTTAATGGAATGTAGGTTTCCAATAGTATCAGGTACAGGGCCCAGTAAGATTATTATCTGATAGATAAGAACTGTAAGCAGCTTTAGGTTCCCCAGTTGATTCAGGGATGTTTCCTTCTAGTCTATTGTTTTCCAAGTACTACCAAAAGTAAAGACGAGAGGTTTCCCAGCCAAGTTGGGATGCTTCCTTTGATGTTGTTCTCCCCTAGTTCAAATTTTTGGAGAGATGACAAGCGTTGCATTGGTGGGATGCTTCCTGACAGGTTATTAGAGAAGAAACTAGAAATTGCAGTGCTGAGAGATTTCCTATTGAGGCAGGAATCGATCCTGAGAGTTGATTATAAGCTAATCCTAGAACGGTGAGATGGCCAGTCTAACCATGTCTGACGGAATTTCTCCAGTAAAGTGTTCTCTTCTAGGACTAGAGAATTCAGTGCTGAGAGATTTCCTATTGAGGCAGGAATCGATCCTGAGAGTTGATTGACCTAATCCTAGAATGGTGAGATTGCCAGTCTACCTATGTCTGATGAATTTCTCCTGTAAAGTTGTTCTTTCTAGGACTAGAAATTTCAGATTCACAAGCTCCCTATGAAGGGAGGATGCTTCCCATAAGTCTATTTTCCCCAAGAACGAGAGCCTGAAGATTTGCAGGGATGCATACTCACTTGGTATTTGGCCCTGCAGCTTGTTGCTGTAGAGCCAAATGTTCTCCATTTTTCTGCAGGTTGAAAGCGTCGCCGGGATTGGCCCTGGATGAGTTGTGTAGCTGATGTTGAGGTGTCTCAGTCCGGAGATGGCCGAGCTCTGGCGGTATCTCACCATGGAGGCGATTGTTGTGGAATGGAGCCGCCTCAGGTATGTTGAGGTGCCGAGCAAAGGTGAGATGGCACCAAGAAGGTTGAGCTCGGTGAGGTCCAGCGCCACCACACGGCCTGTGCGGCGTCCACTCACTCCACACACCACACCACGCCATTGGCACATCGGGATGGATTGGTTGCCCCAGGATGCGAGTGCCTGCGTCGGTCACTCCTTATAAGCGACCTGAATGACATGAGCGCATGGCCGGTCGTGATTTTGGTGGTGGACTCTTCACCAGGATGGAGAGCGAGGTTGAGACACATAGCTAGCAAAAGCATGAAAGTAGGATGATGGCAAGCAAGAGAAGATCGTGGATATGGAGCGGCACCATTGCTGCCATTGTTGGTGTTTAGGGAGGCTGATGGTTTTCTTTTCTGTTACAGCATGAAGCTATTGAAGTTTTCTGTGATTAAATAGCTGGAGGGAGCACTTGCCACTATGTTTAGTTGACTCAAGTCAAGCAACAAGTGGTGTTGCACTTGGAAGAATGTTGGAAGTATTAAAAAGACAGCTGGCAATGGCGGATTGGAAATTCCCAATCTGTTCTGGCGGCTTTATGTGGGGCCCACGTGGGTCCCACGCTGACTCAGCCTCCACGTAGGATAAAACCGGGTACAAAACCACCGAAGGACCTATAGTGAACGGTTTTTATAAGTTGAGGGATGTCATATATCTGGTTTTGCGGATGAGGAACGATTTTGTAACTCAATGACAAGTTGAGGGACCTTCGGTGTACTTTTTCCATCTCAAGCCGACGCCTTGACCTCAATATGATTGGACCACATGGCATACTTAAACTCTGGGAATAAATCCAGGATTTTAATAAGGTAAAAAAAGAGAGAGATAAAAGTTGCAGAACCATCGAAAAAAATCATAATTATATGAAGTTTAATTCGTTAACGTGAAATATGGAGTAATGATATTCAGCACAGTTCTCGTTCCAACTTGTCACGTCTCGATCCTGACCTCCGCAACGAAGAAGCTTCTCGTTGTTAATTATTCCGGAGAACTCCTACACCGCGGTACGTACGTCCGTACGTGCCAGCACGACACGCGAAGGAAGCATGCGCCGGTCAGCCGGTGCGTGACCGCGTGCATGGGCAGATGGGGAGGGAGATCCTCGGACGGAAAATCAGAGGAACGTGGTGACTGCGGGCCCACCTGTCAGTGACTACGTCAAAGATAACTTTACGTCATAGGATCCTTTTCCGGGCCGATAGGCTATCGACTCAGTCGAGCTGGACCGGTGTTTTTTATGGCTCCGCTCGGGTCAGGAAATGGGCCCTACCCAAAGCCCAAAAGCACAGAAACTCCAGCACGTACACCCTGAAACAATTATTCATCACTTTATCTAGTCCCAATACAATTATTCTATAATTTCATAAACTCCGATACAGTTATTATTTTAGAAAAAAAAGTTATTTTGAAACAAATTAAATGAGATAAAAAACTAAACTTAATATGGAACAGAGGAAGTAATCTAGGACTCCCTCCGACCTCCGTCCCATAATATAACAACCTAGTGACGGATGGCCACTTCATAGTACAGCGAATCCGAACATACTTCTTGTCCAGATATATTGTACTATAAAGTGTCACATCCAATTCTAGATTGCTATAAAGTGTCACATCCTATAACACCCGCCTCACCTCGCCGGCCGGCCTACAGAGAAGATTGAGAGGAGAAACCGAGGAAGCAAGAGAACAGGGGGAAGAGAGGGTGCTGACGCGTACACCCTGACATGTGGGGCCCACGCTGACTCAGCTGTCACGTCGGACAAAACCGGGGTCAAAACTACCAAAGGATCTAAAGTGAACGGTTTTGTAAGACAAGGAATGTCCTATATCTGGTTTTACGGTTGATGGACGATTTTGTAGCTCGATGACAAGTTGAGGGACCTACGGTGTACTTTTTCCTTTTATTATGTGATGTTATACTCATAATCATATTTCATATAATAATAATTCCTAAATAAAAGAACACAGGAGAACGTACATATTATTTTTATTCAAGTTGTAGCAATTAGTGGTACTGTATACTACAATAATAACAGGAGCATTCGGGTTGTTGTTTATTGCAAGCCAAATCATTATTTATTACTATCACGTTTTTTTTATCCATAATACAGGAGTGGAATCCACCCTAAACATGTGCCAATGATGATTACAAAATAAACAATCCAACAAAGAAAGAAATAGGGGAGCCAAATAAATAAATCGGCTTAATTAATTTTGTGACGGTGAGCAACCCACCGTGTCGGAAGGCTGCACGCACGCGACGAGTTGACCACCCCGACCCAGTCGGCGTGGCGCGCGACGTGGGCCCCACCCCGTCAGCCTCCCACCCACCCTCCCAACGCCACGTCGAACTGCGGCGCCGTCGCCCTCACAACCCACGAGTCCACCACCCGACGCGATGCGATGCGATGCGGCGTTCGTATGCTTCCTCCTCACCTTTCACGTGTTTCTTCGTGCGCAGCCCAGCCCAGCCCAGCCCACGCGACCCCACCTCCCGCCTACAAAAGCGAGGCCCCCCGAGCCACCTCGCCAAGAAGAAACAAACCCGAGATTTTCTCCGAACACCTCGACGACCCCATCGAGAGCAAGCAGCGGCTGGTTGATTTTGATCGATCGATCGATCGATCACCGGCGATGGCGGCGGAGCGGCGGCGACGAGCAGGTTCGCGGCGGCGTGCGGCGCGCTGAGCCAGTACGTGAGGGCGGCGGACAGCGTCCACAGGGCGCGGACGGCGGCGGCGGCGGTGCGGCCGCTCCCGCTCATGCCGGGGGCCGACGTCGCCGGCGACGAGCGGGAGGAGGAAGGAGGCAGCGCCGCGGCGTCGTCGTCGTCGGCGGCGGCGCAGATGACCATCTTCTACGGCGGGCGGGTGCGGTGCTCGACGAGTGCCCCGCGACAGGGCGGCCGCGCTGCTGCGCTCGCCGCCTCGTCCAGGGGCGTGCCCCGCGGCGATCTCGCCGGCACTGCCGCCGCCGCCGCCGCGGAGTCGGCGGACCTGCCGGTGGCGAGGAAGGCGTCGCTGCAGCGGTTCATGGAGAAGAGGAAGGCAGGCTGCCGCCGCCGGCCCAGCCGTACCGGCGCCACGCCGCCGCCGCCGCCGCCGCCGCGGCGCGCGGCGACCACCTCGCGCTCGCGCTCTGATCAGTACACGTCAGCTTTAATTTCCATAATTAACGAGGCCATGAGGATGTTTATGCTTGCGATGATCACATTTGCTTGCAAGATTTGTACAGTAGACGATTATTCTTATCTGTCACAAGTAGTAGTAGTAGTTTTAGTTAGTAAATATGCTAGGGATCATATAATTTTATTAGAAAGAGTTGAAATGTACAGAGGAAAAAAAATGAAAGAAAGATGATGGAATTCAAACATCTCTATGTTAAATTTGATCTCTTTTTCATGATGGGTGGATGATATTATGAAGGACCGATGATTAAATTATCTGTCTTCCATCAGTCATGTTGGTAATAATTTGGAATAATCAAACATTCCTGTAAAAGGAGCACATGGAATAGTCCAATCTGTTTCTTGAATTGTATCGATGCGCATGTGCATCCGACCGGCTATTGGGTAACTTCTCTTTCAGATTTGAAAGAAGACACTGACCACTCCATCTTCCAAGTTGGAACAGAGTACTTAAAGAATTAAATATCTATATTACCATGAACTTTTTGAGTTTTGACCAATAAATCAATAATGAACTTCAACCTCGTATCCGCTTTTAAGCACGTGAATGAATTCTACTAGTAGTACTACAGTAGTAGTATATACTACTCCTACTCCTAAAAGCACAAGAAGTCAATAACAAAAAGACTATGGCTAGAGCCATTTCAACTCTTCCTTCCATAGACCCCATAGTTACATGTGACACAAAATACAAAATTAATTAGCCAGAAGTGGTCCAAGGAGGCTGTGATAGCTTATTTAATCAAGCTGCCTCGAGATGTTGGTCCATGAAGTGGACCTACAACCAGGGCCTCGGTAATTTTAAAATGCAAAGAGGTTTCAGAGAATTGGGATGTATCACTGATTTTCGTTTCAGAGCATTTGCTAGGGATCATATCTGTGAAGGTGTGAATATGGTGTTGCGTGTGCAGTAGTGTGTATGCATGTGCGTCTAACATGTAACCGAAAAAAAAAATCTAAGGTTTCCATCCGAATGTTAATGCAAGTTTTGAAATTTGGGACAGTTAATTGTATTCTATCTGTTTTAGATTTTTTTAAAAAATTGAATATTTTTTTAATCCATAGAAAACTTTTGTTGTAAGATGCATCATGAGAAATACTTTCGTAATATAAAATTGACATGTTAAACTACATAAACTTTTTTTTTAAAAAAAAATTGATTGTTAAAGTCAGGATTGGTTGGTTTAGGACAAAGCTAAATTGCCAAGTGTTTTAAGCTGGATTCGAATAAACTTTTTGTTAAGTTCAAAAATTCTTTTCTCTCCTATCTTCGTTTCGAAAATGTGATAAAATGAGTATTTTCCAACAACAAAAAAAAAAAACCCTGCCCGCAGTTAGTAGCCATCCTGATCTCCTCGCACAACACGACACGCCTCTCTCTCTCTCTCTCTCTCTTGTGATTCCCTTGACCCTTGCTGAGACCGACATTTCGGTTGGGAATTTTGGCGAATTAAGCTAAGGGCGAGAGAGCATATCGCGTCCGCTTTTGGGCGCCACGCCGACCTGCTCGCCCTGTTTAGACTTTTCGAGCGATATACTACGCTGCACGCGCCGTGCTCCCCCGATCACGGCGATCCCAAGCGATCGTACGCTGCCTGGCTCGTTGCCGGCTAGCAGTAAGCAGTTGCAGTTCATATGGCCACACTCCTTTTTCCCTCTGGTCGATCGCGCCTGATCTCTTCCCTTCCTCAGACGTATCGAAAAAAACGGTAGTAGCTATCATTATGCCGTTCTGTGTTCATATGAAGAAAAAACGCGGAAAAAGATAAAAAAGAGCGGTTCACATTGCACCGTCATGATGACCAGTTAGAAAAATAAAGACAGAAATACGTAAATCACCTCGTTTATCATATTTGTTTTGAGATCCCACCTTCATAATCAATTTTATTGCAAAAACCCACTCAACCCAACGCTTCAGATTGAAGTTCTCCACTTCTTCCCCCCTGTTTGTACACATGAGCAGTTGATTTGGTTTTCTTTTTTTACTTGATTCTGTGCCTGGCCATATCAGCCAAAACTTGTCCAGTATGACTATATGATTAGTCGGACTCATGGTCGTTCTCAGCCAAAGAATAATGGAGTATTGCTTCTAGCTAACAGCAAACAAAACTGTCATCCGACCTAGCTGATATGCTCCGTTGCAAATCCATATAGGAAGAAATGGATTGAATGCCGCAGAGGGGGGGTAATTTCGGACCGACTATATTGGGGTGGATACGTTTTTTTCAACAAAATTAAGTTATGGATTAAAATCTCAAAAGAAAAAATTATATATAATTAGGGTGGTTTATGTAATTTTGTCTAGAAATAAAGAAACTTCGGGGAAAAAACCAGCAACATGCATGGATATATACCTTCCACTTTGATTATTTGCGATAACGTTTTCGTGGCGAAAAGGAATTTCGGCGTGTGTTTGGTTTGGTTTCAGCATGAGCTGCCGGTGCCTGTGGGTGTGCGGGTTTAGCTAGCTAGCAGCCTCGCTTTTTGTGTGCTCTCCCACAACGTGACGTGCTTGGACTGTCGATCGGTCGTCCGTCCAAGCGAAACAACCCCCAGCGGAAAACATGCGTGCCGTTGCCCGTTGCTTGCTCCGTCCCGGGTTTCTTTTGTTATGGAATATATTATCTCCCGGAGAGATCAGGTTTTTTCTTGTGAATCAATTTGAATTGGAGTAGAGAATTTTTTTAGATAATAAATAATATTTTGGCGTTTGCTCAGCGAGTTACAGCCAATTATTATAAAATCCACACGTAAACAAGCTCAGCACACACTGGCATAACTATGTAAATGTAGAAAAACACAAACTAATAGATACTAACACAAGATAAAAGAACCCTTAATCGGAGTAGAGACAAGATCTCCTCCTAAGACCACATTTATATACATGTATACGACCGGGTAAGATACTAAACGTTGATCTATACTCGAGATCAGATCTATAATAAAGGGAGGGTTCCACCCTATATCTATCATCTATGTTCATTTATCTTATGAGAAAAAAACAGTGAATGGATCCGATGATCTGCTAATATACATTTTGGTTTACATCTTTCACCCAGAAACGGTTCACCGGCGATCCGCGAACGTCATGAGCATCTCTAGCTTGCCTGCCTCGATTCGGTGCGTGCGTCGGGCGTCGGCCCGGCTAGCTTAGCACACACCTTCTCTTTCGTGCCATTGGGACGCTAGCAAGTTGAAGGTACGTTCTATAGATCAGTATGATTTTGAAAATATATATGACGGGAACGGCTTGATATGATTGTCGGCCTAGCTTAATCGGATAGGCTAAAATTAAAGCTTTACAAAAATTCGACTTTTCAAATGTTGTACATATGGACTCTATGGATCCACGTTACCCACTTTGGTTATCATAATTTTTGACAGAACCACTGCAAGAGAGGTACTCGTCAAAACCCAATGCATTTAATTGTACGTTCTGGTTGAATCCGTATACAGAGTGCTATATAGAGTGCAATGTGTTTAGTTCGGGTGAGGCTATTGGGTGAACGTTTGTTTTCCGTCGAGCCGCGTCAAACACGTGTTCGCATTTAAACAAAATTTTCTATGCATAACCTTTATGTATAAATGGAACGGTGTATACATACATTTTTGTTGTACAAACTTTAATTTGGTGCTTTCGCTGTATAAACTTCATAATTGTTATGAAGTACTACCTCCGTCCCAAAATATAAGCATTTTTAGCTATGAGATCGGCGGTTAGACGAACACAGGAGGATAACGGTCGGACAGACATAGGAGGACGGTGATTGGACTGACGCGATAGGATGATGATCGATTTGGCGGATGCGGGTTGTCGGCATCGGCTGGGCAGAATAAGGGTGGCGGTCCGGTGGCCGTGGTGGACAAGGGCGCCCAGCAGGTGGTGTTTTACTACGATTGATAATTTAACTCAATTTTTATTAGCACGATTTTCAAAATGTTAAACGATGTGTTTCATACGAAAACATTCTATACAAGAACTTGCTTTAGAATATCAAATAAATCTATTTTTAAAATTTTAATAATTAGAGCTTAATTAATCATGCGCTAGCTTTCTTTCTTTTGCGTGCTATAAAACTTATCTTCATCGTCATTAGAAAAAGAAAACACTACCTTAAAAAAATGGCACGTTTGTACCCACTTCTCAGCCTACGGCTGGCCATGAACACACACAAGTTCACTGGGGCAACGTAGGTGGTTGGACCTCCTGTCCTGTCTCTGCTGGCCCTAACCTTAGCCCCTTCAAGTTGGTGTCCAGCCCACATGCAAACAGGTTTCGGCAGCAGGGCTTTGCTGTGGGATAACATAAGAAATAAGTTCACTTTTGCTCCTTCAATTTGTCACCGAGTTCGAAATTAGTCTCTGCACCACAAAACTAGATACAAGGCATCCCCAACTTACAAACCATGCAAACGAGGTTCCTCGGCAGTATTGTCCCTGGTTTTGGCTGACGTGGC
>CM020187.1:11322009-11462134 GCA_009805545.1 Oryza longistaminata | reverse complement strand
GCGCCTACATGGCACTTCCTTGACTTAGGTTTTCGTCCCCACTGTGATATGACGTGGCCGGCTTACTGCGGGGTGTAATTCGATTCGAAAAAATAATAAAATTGTGCGAACCCACATATCAGTTACCACACAAATGAATAGGAAATAAGTAGTGGGGCCCATTGTGGCCCCACATGTCGATCCTCACGGTACTCCCCTTCTCCTTCTATCCCTTTCCCTCTTAAAGTTGAACTTATTCCGTCACTGCATTGAGAACGCTGATGTTCTTGGCTGTGCTGGCCGTACGCCCCAAAGCTTTGTGTGGCCTTGTGCGGCTTGGACGGACACGACTCCTCTAGCAGTTTTTCTAGAAAAAAGTACATCCCAAGCGTCCCATCAACTTATCATCGGATTAAAAAACGGTTCGCGACCGCAAAACGCTGACATGCGGGGGGTATGGGGGGTCTCAGGCGCTAACTAATATAGTAAACCGGTTCACCCAAAGTTGCTTCTGGTGTGTTTTGACTGGCGGTTTTCGTTGCGCTGAGTCGAGCGTGGACCAGGGTTGGGCCCCACATATCGAACCGTGCCACATCATCACGCATCTCTCCTCTTTCCCTGGTCGTTCCTCTCTCTCATCTCTTGCTTTTTCTCACACGGTTGTTTCCTCCACTGGGCGCATTTCCTCCTCCTGCGTCGGTGCAATGCGGGGCCCCGAGGCTGCGTCCTGGCCGGCGCGGTGGGCGGTGGCAGCAGGCCGGCTTGTGTGCTGCGCCGACGATAGGGAGCTCACCCGGCTAGTAGGCGCGGGCGCGAGGCAGAGGCGATGGGAGGCTGTGGCGGCGGGGGGCGGGGGCGATGTGGTCGTCGGCTGTCCGGGAGCCAGCGTGGGTCGGGGGGTCTGCACGGCGAATTAGAGTGTTGGTGTGCGGCTTGGGGCGGGGCCAGGGAGATGGCGGCCAGCGTGCAGCGTGCGCCACCGACGGCGGCGGGATTGTATAGGCCTGGCCCAGTGCTCTTCTCCTATGGCAGGTGCTCAGTGTGCGACCGGAACTGAGACGGCAAAGCCCACCGCCGCACGCAGAGGCGAGGGAGGGAAGGTGAGTAGGATCCGACGTACCTTGCCTCATGGCGGAGAACGCTGGAATCGCGCCATGGATTTTTTTTCCGGACTGTTGACGCGGAGGGGAAGTTGGAGGCGGGAGGACGCAGCGTTGTGTTGCTGAGTGGGCACACGGTGCTATTGCTTGAGGGATACGTCGTCCCGCTAGGAAGCTGCCGGGTGCCCGGCAGCCTCATGCAGGATCAGCGCGGGTCTGGGTGGCGCGTGTCGTCGTCGTCGGTTGCTTGGTGTTCGGACCGCAAGCGTGCACCCATGCATTGGAGCCCTTGATGCAAGAAGCGGCTTGCGGTGCGGGCAGCTCGACTGGCGAGGCGGACAGCAATGGCCCGAAATCCAACCACGCCTTCCTTTCGTCTGCACGATATCATACTGCCCTCAAACCAATCGCAGAACTAATTAATCAGTTAGTGAGCTGTCCCAAACCCAATGCGTAATGCGCAATCCCTGGCAACGATTGGCGACGATCCGCCAGTGCGATTGGCACGCGCGGTACGCTTGGGCTGCGGGCGAAGTCGATGGTGTTGTCGACTTCGTTCCTTCTCCGCGGCGTCCCCTTCTCGGCCCGCCGTGTCACCGGCCTGATATAGACGGAGTCGTCCTAGGGCCATCCGCTCCCCCATCCGCGGCCGTCCGCGCGCTCGCACGGCGCGTCGTCCGTCGGCCGTCCCGCTCAGCCCCGGGCTCGGCGCCCGCTCGGTTTTCTACCTCCGCCACCCTCGCCACCCGTTCGCTGGCCTTGCTGAGCGAAGAAGAGAGAGAGAGGGAGGGTATGTTGAAGGAGGAGAAGAGAGGGAAAGGGGGAAGTTGACATGGCACGCTGACACTGTGGGGCCCAGTGGTGAAGGTCCCGCACGCGCCACGTAAAGCTAAAAACCGGCAGGTGGGAATACCGAGGTCCGAAGACCTATTGTAATCGGTTTTTGTATCGCCTTAAGGATCTGTCGAGTATCTGCGCTTTTGTGATTCGCAGGGATGTCTTTGTATTCCGGATGCACATAGTTGAGGACTTCCGGCGTGCTACTTTTCCGTCGTTTCTTCTATTTTAAAAATTTTCATAGCCCTGTCGATTGCGTAGCACTGGCAGCGAACATTCACTACCTTCTAGCTAGGCCGTGGATTCGGCTACGTGTGTGGCACAGGAAACAGGCCGACTAGCAATGTTAATCCTTCTTTTGGGTAAAAAATCTTGCTGACAGGTCGTTTTTGAATTTTTTTCTATTATTTTATTAGTAGTTCTGGGTAGTAGTAGTCTTGAGGATTTGTGGCATATTTTGTATGAAGCCTCGTGTTTTGCGAGGTAATTCATGCGAATGAAAGTCCATTTTTAGGTGGATGAGAATAATTGAATAAGGAAGGAAAAGGAGCAGTGAGTCTTACCGGCGTGTTTATAAGAAAGATCTCGAGTTTTGATAGTCAATATGGGCCTCAGCATCCCATATCAAAGGTGGCAGTGGTGGGTTTCTCGACTTTGATCGTTACTCTTCCGGATGGTTGGAGATGTAGTTATGATTGTGAACCGCATATGTAGGCTATTTTTAACACATGGAATGAAAAGAATTCACGAATAAAATACCGAAATCTATGGTGGGAGTTGTACAATACTTACCTTTTAGGTGTTGTTTAAAAACAACGGGTTTGGCGAATTTATTTTAAAGGCTTGCGTTGATAATGCAAGAGAAAAAAACTCTTCCCGGGGGGGGGGGGGTTGCCGGAGAAGACCCGGTATCCCGGCCCGCCGACGCCCTGTGCCCGCAGCCGCCTGGTGATGGCGCGGGGCCTCCACACCAGCTTCACCACCACCGCGATGAACGCCCACGACGCCGCCGCCGCCGCCGCGGCGCGCGGCGACCACCTCGCGCTCGCGCTCTGATCACTACACGTCAGTTTTAATTCCATAATTAACGAGGCCATGAGGATGTTTATGCTTGCGATGATCACATTTGCTTGCAAGATTTGTACAGTAGACGATTATTCTTATCTGTCACAAGTAGTAGTAGTAGTTTTAGTTAGTAAATATGCTAGGGATCATATAATTTTATTAGAAAGAGTTGAAATGTACAGAGGAAAAAAAATGAAAGAAAGATGATGGAATTCAAACATCTCTATGTTAATTTTGATCTCTTTTTCATGATGGGTGGATGATATTATGAAGGACCGATGATTAAATTATCTGTCTTCCATCAGTCATGTTGGTAATAATTTGGAATAATCAAACATTCCTGTAAAAGGAGCACATGGAATAGTCCAATCTGTTTCTTGAATTGTATCGATGCGCATGTGCATCCGACCGGCTATTGGGTAACTTCTCTTTCAGATTTGAAAGAAGACACTGACCACTCCATCTTCCAAGTTGGAACAGAGTACTTAAAGAATTAAATATCTATATTACCATGAACTTTTTGAGTTTTGACCAATAAATCAATAATGAACTTCAACCTCGTATCCGCTTTTAAGCACGTGAATGAATTCTACTAGTAGTACTACAGTAGTAGTATATACTACTCCTACTCCTAAAAGCACAAGAAGTCAATAACAAAAAGACTATGGCTAGAGCCATTTCAACTCTTCCTTCCATAGACCCCATAGTTACATGTGACACAAAACATGGAAAATAACAAAATTAATTAGCCAGAAGTGGTCCAAGGAGGCTGTGATAGCATATTAATCAAGCTGCCTCGAGATGTTGGTCCATGAAGTGGACCTACAACCAGGGCCTCGGTAATTTTAAAATGCAAAGAGGTTTCAGAGAATTGGGATGTATCACTGATTTTCGTTTCAGAGCATTTGCTAGGGATCATATCTGTGAAGGTGTGAATATGGTGTTGCGTGTGCAGTAGTGTGTATGCATGTGCGTCTAACATGTAACCGAAAAAAAAAATCTAAGGTTTCCATCCGAATGTTAATGCAAGTTTTGAAATTTGGGACAGTTAATTGTATTCTATCTGTTTTAGATTTTTTTAAAAAATTGAATATTTTTTTAATCCATAGAAAACTTTTGTTGTAAGATGCATCATGAGAAATACTTTCGTAATATAAAATTGACATGTTAAACTACATAAACTTTTTTTTTAAAAAAAAATTGATTGTTAAAGTCAGGATTGGTTGGTTTAGGACAAAGCTAAATTGCCAAGTGTTTTAAGCTGGATTCGAATAAACTTTTTGTTAAGTTCAAAAATTCTTTTCTCTCCTATCTTCGTTTCGAAAATGTGATAAAATGAGTATTTTCCAACAACAAAAAAAAAAAACCCTGCCCGCAGTTAGTAGCCATCCTGATCTCCTCGCACAACACGACACGCCTCTCTCTCTCTCTCTCTTGTGATTCCCTTGACCCTTACTGAGACCGACATTTCGGTTGGGAATTTTGGCGAATTAAGGGTGTGTTTAGTTGGGGAAAAGAAAATTTTTGGGTGTCACATCGAACGTTTGACCGGATGTCGGAAGGGGTTTTCGGACACGAATGAAAAAACTAATTTCAGAACTCGCCTGGAAACCGCGAGACGAATCTTTCGAGACTAATTAAGCCGTCATTAGCACATGTGAGTTACTGTAGCACTTATGGCTAATCACGGACTAATTAGGCTTAAAAGATTTGTCTCACGATTTCCTCCATAACTGTGCAATTGGTTTTTCTTTTTATCTATATTTAATGTTTTATGCATGTGTCGAAAGATTCGATGTGATGTTTTTAGGAAAAAATTTTAGGAAACTAAACGGGCCCTAAGCTAAGGGCGAGAGAGCATATCGCCTCCGCTTTTGGGCGCCACGCCGACCTGCTCGCCCTGTTTCGACTTTTCGAGCGATATACGCTGCACGCGCCGTGCTCCCCCGATCACGGCGATCCCAAGCGATCGTACGCTGCCTGGCTCGTTGCCGGCTAGCAGTAAGCAGTTGCAGTTCATATGGCCACACTCCTTTTTCCCTCTGGTCGATCGTGCCTGATCTCTTCCCTTCCTCAGACGTATCGAAAAAAACGGTAGTAGCTATCATCATGCCGTTCTGTGTTCATATGAAGAAAAAACGCGGAAAAAGATAAAAAAGAGCGGTTCACATTGCACCGTCATGATGACCAGTTAGAAAAATAAAGACAGAAATACGTAAATCACCTCGTTTATCATATTTGTTTTGAGATCCCACCTTCATAATCAATTTTATTGCAAAAACCCACTCAACCCAACGCTTCAGATTGAAGTTCTCCACTTCTTCCCCCCTGTTTGTACACATGAGCAGTTGATTTGGTTTTCTTTTTTTACTTGATTCTGTGCCTGGCCATATCAGCCAAAACTTGTCCAGTATGACTATATGATTAGTCGGACTCATGGTCGTTCTCAGCCAAAGAATAATGGAGTATTGCTTCTAGCTAACAGCAAACAAAACTGTCATCCGACCTAGCTGATATGCTCCGTTGCAAATCCATATAGGAAGAAATGGATTGAATGCCGCAGAGGGGGGGTAATTTCGGACCGACTATATTGGGGTGGATACGTTTTTTTCAACAAAATTAAGTTATGGATTAAAATCTCAAAAGAAAAAATTATATATAATTAGGGTGGTTTATGTAATTTTGTCTAGAAATAAAGAAACTTCGGGGAAAAAACCAGCAACATGCATGGATATATACCTTCCACTTTGATTATTTGCGATAACGTTTTCGTGGCGAAAAGGAATTTCGGCGTGTGTTTGGTTTGGTTTCAGCATGAGCTGCCGGTGCCTGTGGGTGTGCGGGTTTAGCTAGCTAGCAGCCTCGCTTTTTGTGTGCTCTCCCACAACGTGACGTGCTTGGACTGTCGATCGGTCGTCCGTCCAAGCGAAACAACCCCAGCGGAAAACATGCGTGCCGTTGCCCGTTGCTCCGATCCGTCCCGGGTTTCTTTTGTTATGGAATATTATCTCCAGGAGAGATCAGGTTTTTTCTTGTGAATCAATTTGAATTCGAGTAGAGATTTTTTTTAGATAATAAATAATATTTTAGCGTTTGCTCAACGAGTTACAGGCAATTATTATAAAATCCACACGTAAACAAACTTAGCACACACTGGCATAATAATATAAAGAAAACACAAACTAATATATACTAACACAAGATAAAAGAACCCTTAATCGGAGTAGAGACAAGATCTCCTCCTAAGACCACATTTATATACATGTATACGACTGGGTAAGATACTAAACGTTGATCTGTACTCGAGATCAGATCTATAATAAAGGGAGGGTTCCACCCTATATCTATGTTCATTTATCTTATGAGAAAAGAACAATGAATGGATCCGATGATCTGCTAATATACATTTTGGTTTACATCTTTCACCCAGAAACGGTTCACCGGCGATCCGCGAACGTCATGAGCATCTCTAGCTTGCCTGCCTCGATTCGGTGCGTGCGTCGGGCGTCGGCCCGGCTAGCTTAGCACACACCTTCTCTCTCTCGTGCCATTGGGACGCTAGCAAGTTGGAGGTACGTTCTATAGATCAGTATGATTTTGAAAATATATATGACGGGAACGGCTTGATATGATTGTCGGCCTTAATCAGATAGGCTAAAATTAAAGCTTTACAAAAATTCGACTTTTCAAATGTTGTACATATGGACTCTATGGATCCACGTTACCCACTTTGGTTATCATAATTTTTGACAGAACCACTGCAAGAGAGGTACTCGTCAAAACCCAATGCATTTAATTGTACGTTCTGGTTGAATCCGTATACAGAGTGCTATATAGAGTGCAATGTGTTTAGTTCGGGTGAGGCTATTGGGTGAACGTTTGTTTTCCGTCGAGCCGCGTCAAACACGTGTTCGCATTTAAACAAAATTTTCTATGCATAACCTTTATGTATAAATGGAACGGTGTATACATACATTTTTGTTGTACAAACTTTAATTTGGTGCTTTCGCTGTATAAACTTCACAATTATTATGAAGTACTACCTCCGTCCTAAAATATAAGTATTTTTAGCTATGAGATCGGCGGTTAGACGAACACGGGAGGATAACGGTTGGACAGACATAGGAGGACGGTGATTGGACTGACGCGATAGGATGATGATCGATTTGGCGGATGCGGGTTGTCGGCATCGGCTGGGCAGAATAAGGGTGGCGGTCCGGTGGCCGTGGTGGACAAGGGCGCCCAGCAGGTGGTGTTTTACTACGATTAATATTTTACCTCAATTTTTATTAGCACGCTTTTCAAAATGTTAAACGATGTGTTTCATACGAAAACATTCTATACAAGAACTTGCTTTAGAATATCAAATAAATCTATTTTTAAAATTTTAATAATTAGAGCTTAATTAATCATGCGATAATGCTCTTCGTCGGTCGACCGACGGGGGAGCAAAAAAAAATCGGGCGCTCCCCCGCGGCCCCGCACCCACGCGCAATGATACTGTTAGGCCCCACCACATTACCTGCCCCCACCTGCAACAAATCAACCACATATTTTGTAAATCCTCTATTAAAGGAATTTGGTTTATTTTTGGTTGCACCAAAAATGTTTCACCTAGTGTACTCATAATGAGTGAAATAGATCTAATGTTGCAGTGAACGAAACATTCCATTGCAATAAAATAACCCACATATTTTGGAACCCCCTATTAAGGGAATTTGGTTTATTTTTTGTTCCACCAAAAAATGTTTCACCTAGTGTACTCACAATGTTTCACTATGTATATATCTAATGTTACAATAAACTGAAACATTATTTCGCTATTTGCTGAAACATTGTTTTTATATAAAGTGAAACAAAACCTGATTTAAACGAGTGAAACATTTTCGATCTACTTAGTGAAACAATTCCGATATACCTGGTGGAACATCGTGAAACATTTAAAAATAATTCAATAATAAGTTAAAATAATTCGTCGGAATATATATCCATGTGCGGTCTTGTTTTGAAGATATTGCAACGAATTTAATGGTGCAATCGAATTATGATTTGGATAAGTAATTTAAGAAAAAAATCAGTTTAAAGTAGTTTTGCACGTAAATCGGGTGCTGACGTCATGCTGACGTCAGCGCCCGATTTTCCCTGCTCTCCGTCGGGCGACTGACGTGTAGTCGCGTCCTTAATCATGCGCTAGCTTTCTTTCTTTTGCGTGCTATAAAACTTATCTTCATCGTCATTAGAAAAAAAAATTCTACCTTAAAACAAGTTTAAAAAAAGGTTTGTTGGAACCATGCCACCCTATATTTGTAAAATTTGAAATATGCCACCCGTATCTCAATGACATATAGGACCCACATGAGTCAATGACATGTCGGTCAGGGTGGCATATCACAAATTTTACAAAATTCGTGTGGCATGGTTCAAATTGTCCCAAAAAAAATGGCATGTTTCTGCACGCAAGCGTTAGGGTGGCATGGTTCCAACAAAACCTTTTTTTCTTAAGCTTTGGCTGTGTTTAGTTCAGCGTAAAGTTTGGATTTTAGTTGAAATTGGAGATGATGTGACTGAAAAGTTGTGTGTGTATGACAGGTTGATGTGATGGAAAAGGACTGAAGTTTGGATCCAAACTTTGGATCTAAACACAGCCTTTGATATCCCCCCTTCACAGCCTACGGCCAGGCTGGCCATGAACACACACAAGTTCACTGGGACAACGTAGGTGGTTGGACCTCCTGTCCTGTCTCTGCTGGCCCTAACCTTAGCCCCTTCAAGTTGGTGTCCAGCCCACACGCAAACAGGTTTCGGCAGCAGGGCTTTGCTGTGGGATAACATAAGAAATAAGTTCACTTTTGGTTCTTCAATTTGTCACCGAGTTCGAAATTAGTCTCTGCACCACAAAACCAGATACAAGGCATCCCCAACTTACAAAACCATGCAAACAAGGTTCCTCGGCAGTATTGTCCCTGGTTTTGGCTGACGTGGCCCCTACATGGCACTTCTTTGACTAGGTTTTTGTCCCACGTGATATTAACGTGGCACTTACGCGGTAATTCGATTCGAAAAAATAATAAAACTTGTGGAACCCATATATCAGTTACACACACAAATAATAAAAAATAGTGGGACCCATGTGGCCCCACATGTCATCCTCACTGCTCCCCTCTTCCTTCTATCCTCTTCCCTCTAAAGTGAACTTATTCCGTCACTGCATGAGAACGTGATGTTCTGGGCTGTGCCTTGGCCCGACGCCAAAGCTTGTTGTGGCCTTGTGGGCTTGGACGGACACGACTCCTCTAGCAGTTTTTCTATATTTAAATTAAATTTTTTTCATAGCCCTTTTCATTGCTAGCACGAGACATCACACCTTCTAGCTAGGCTGTGGATTCGGCACGTGGGTTGGCACAACACAGCTCGCTACAATGTTAACCTTTTTTTGAAAATCTTTGTACAGGTCGTTCGAATTTTTTTCTTATTTTATTAGTAGTCTTATAGTAGTCTTAGATTTTGCATTTTGATGAGCCTCATTTTAAGGAATTCATGGAATAATCCATTTTCATGGAATAATGAATTAAGGAAGAAAGGATATGAGTCTACCGCTTACAAGAAAAGATCTCATGATAGTCAATATGGGCCCTCAGCACCCATCAATGCATGGTGTTCTTCGACTGATCGTTACTCTCGATGGTGAAGATGTTATTGATTGTGAACCCATATTAGGCTATTTACACAGAGGAATGGAAAAAATCGGCAAATAGGAAAGCTACTTAGGCAGGAGATAGGGGAATTCCTTAAGAAAGAAAAAAGAATAAGAACACAGATACATAACATAAAAAAAAGAATAAATAAGACGAAATTCGACCTCCCCCTACATATTTAATTTCTTCTCCTATACAAAAACTAGCAAGACCTACTCCATTGGTAATTCCATCAATGACACCCTTGTCGAAAAACTGCGTTAGTTCGGTTAATCCTCTTATACCCAAGGTAAAGGTCCTAGTATAGAAAATATCTATATAACCGCGATTATATGACCAACTATATATCTTTTTTTTTAGTTGATGGAAAAAATACTTTTTCGGACCCCCTTTTACAAAGGAATTTATTAAATCCAAATTCTGAAAAAAAGAGTAAGCAGATCCATAAAACATATATGCTATGAATAGACCAAAAATAGCTAGACTTACAGAAGAAATTGCATTAGTGATAAATTCATATGAATTTATGGAAGAATTAGAACTTTCTTGGAAAAAGTTGATTGAGGGAGTTAGCCACTTTGATAATATGGTTAATTCCCCTATTTCATTATCAAAATGGATTCCTATAGATCCAATAAACAAAGTACAAAGCAGTAATATAAGAAGAGGAAATAGCATAGTATTTCCCGGTTCATGAGGATAGACAAAAGTGTTTTTAGTCCCCAATGAAGTACTAAAGGACCCTATCCTATTTCCTGTATTAACATGAATTTTGGATAGATTTTGTGAAAAAAAAGAAACTCCACTCTTCGCTGTTGATAAAACGAAATCTCTATTGACTCCTTTAGATATCCTTTTTCCCCATAACGATATTGAATACAACGAATCCTCTTTAGTACTACTGTAATTTTGAAAATGAACACGCAAATACCCATCAAAAGTAAGTAAATATATATAAAATTACAGTCCTATATAACTAAAATTACATTTGTAAATTCAGTTGATATGATAGGTAAGTGCACTGTAATTTTGATACAAATGTTACGTAAGTAAATATGTATTATTTATTTTCTTTAAAATATAAAATTACAGTCCTATATAACTAAAATTACATTTGTAAATTCAGTTGATATGATATGTAAGTGCACTGTAATTTTGATAAAAATGTTGTGTAAGTAAATATGTATTAGTTATTTTATTTAAAATGTAAAATTACAGTCCTATATAACTAAAATTACATTTGTAAATTCAGTTGATATGATATGTAAGTGTACTGTAATTTTATAAAAATAATGTGTAAGTAAATATGTATTTATTATTTTCTTTTGTAGTCCGTTGGATATAAATCTAAGGGTAGAAAAAATCTGGGTGATTTTTTACTAGAAATCACCCGACAAATGGATAGACAGTCCCTGAAAATATAATTTGCGCCCCACGACAATACACCACTAGCCAGATCGAAGGGGATCAAAGATGTAGAGCTACTCCTCTTCAAATCTTCCTCAGTCCTCTTTAGTAGGAACTTCTGTGTGTCTTTGCTTAGTGTTCCCAACCGATTTCTCTCGTGTTTCGCGCGCACGTTTTTCAAACTGCATGTTTTTATTTTCTATACGAAAGTTATTTAAAAAAATCATATTGATTCATTTTTTTAAAAAAATAGCTAATACTCCCTCCGTCCTAAAATATAATAACTTTTAGCCCTCAAGATTTATCCCAAATATAACAACTTCTCCACCAACATTCTCTTCCCAAGCAATCACAACTCTCCACCATTCACTTTTCCCACCTACCACCACTACTTAACCAATCACAACCCTCCATCATTCACTTTTATCTACTTTCTTAGTAATCGTGTCCAACTCTAAAAATGCTTATATTCTGGGACGGAGGGAGTATTTAACTAATCACGTGTTAATGGACCGCTCCGTTTTCTGTGTGCAGGAGATGGGTTCCCAACCCATAGAAAAGAACACAGGCTAAGAGTATCTCTAACAGCCTACTTATTCCACTCTCCAAGTTAAATTACAGCGCTGCTATACATATGAATTATTTTTTACGATGGTTGTACGATCAAACGGATCCGTCAGTTGAATTTTTCATTTTTAAATTTTTATTTTTTAATATTTACAGAAATATTATACCATCCAAAATATTTACAGAAATGGCCCCTCCCGTCCAAGTGGAGGGCGACAAGGTGTGCGCATTTTGCACTGAGATCCCTTGCCGCCCTCTGCAAGGGCTGCAAGGGGGCAAATGCAATTTTCGCCCTACCAAAAATGCATTTTTCTAGTTTTTTTTCATCTTGCCCTGTCCTCACGTCACTCTGCCGCCCTTTCCGAGAGGGGCAGGGTCTACTTCTGTAAATATTTTCGCTGGTACAAAATATTAAAAAATAAAAATTTTAAAATGAAAAAAATTCTCCGTCAGTTGATCCCATATCCAAGGCCAAGCTCCCGACGTCCTGGCCTGCTATCTCATTGGCTTGCTTTGACAGCCAACCAAAGCAATTTTCTTTTCAATCATATCTTAAACAATATTCTTCCTAATATCTTACTGTAGTAATTGTAGCACTCAACATTGAATTTGTCATGTGGCAGGGTTAAGCAAATTACGCTTACAAATATGTTCCTTGCACCTTGGACAGTGATAGTGTCCAACCCTAGTTTCAGATTAAATTAAAAATAATGCATATGTTTGCAAAGGAAAATTTTAGATTAAATCCATAATAATAAAGAAAGCATTTCATGGCCATGAACATTGCCCAGGAACAAAAAAAAGAGAGAAATAATGTAAAAAAAGATGATCGTGAAGCTAAAGGAAATCAAGTAAATAAGATGGCATACCTTCGTCTTCGATGACGTATGCTATTGGATTAGTTTCACACTTGTAGATTAGATCGGAACATGAAAGTCAGGTTTAGGGTTGGAGTAGTGAACGTAAAGTCAGGTTTAGAGGTGAACTGGGCTTAGGCCCATAAGTACGCTTAGACCGCCGCGTACGCGTGCGCGTGCGCTCACGTTAGGTTCTCCTGCCGTCCGTGCCGTTGTGTCTTATCGCAACAAGATCATAAAAAAATCGTATGTGTTGCATTTTCCGTTAAATTATAGCAATTTGGCTCAAATTTGCCCTTCAATAGACTGACCAACCGGATGGTCAGCCTTCCCCTCATCGGTGATCTTCTCGAGCACAACATCGCCTACTCAATCTTGATCTCCTTGCAGCGCTCCCTAAACGATGAGGGAAAACAAGTAGCAGCATGCTGTTAACGGTGAAAATTGGTAATCGGCAAAAAGACGTCATTCAGCTTAGAATCATTATCGGCTGCAATCAGCCGATGGAGTTATCAAGTTGCCAATAGTCGGATTCCTGCTATATTCGGTTAAGGAAATCAATCTACTAAAGGAAGCTTATCCCTAAGTGACCGAGTTTAAAGAGGATGCAGCATGGCAGTTTATCTATTAATTAGGAATAGCTTGTTTAGTTTCCTTTTACTTTAGGAAAGTGTGTTTGTACCGATAAGGACTTTATGTTTTCCTTTTATCTTAGGTTAGTTTCTTTCTTGTCCGACAAGGACTTGTATCAACCCAAGGTATAAATATGTACACCTGGGTCTATGTAATATATCGCTACGATCAATACAATTCGGCGCATCGCCACCCTTTTTACTTCTACTTTATTTATCGTCCGGCAGGACTTGGCACCCGATGCGGGGCTGCATCGGTGTTCGATCTCCAGCGGAGGGGTAAGTCCAATGTTCCGTCGGTCCAGGCAATTATATCGTCTACGTCGGCATCTTCAAGGCTGCATCAGTACATTCGACCTCTTGGATTGCTCTGGTTTGGATGATATATTTGCCTACCTATTTATCATATGTCTCTGTTAATCTAGTCTTAGCATATCAATTTAGCTCTATCGGCTGCTTCTCGTTTTAGAGTTTCTGCCGGTACCGGCTAAATCGCGTGTGCGATTAGATTAGCTTAGACATCTACCACCCTGAAAACTCAGTCAACGGCTTGATTGTCTAGATATTATGTTTCTTTTCATACTTAGTGCTGCATCAGTTAAGTTTGATCTACTAAGTCGTGCTTAGAACCATAATCTCTAGCCTGCTTATTGATTGCCAATAAGGGTTTCATCGGGGTTTCAGCCGGTGAGTTATCTGGACGTTGCATCGGCTCATGAGGATTGCATATACATATAAGTTGGATTTAGCCGATGGCAACAAAGGTTTCATTGTTTAATCTAATCTTGTGGATTTCATGACATCGGACCTCCAGCTGATGGGTGCTTTAACCTTCGGATCAATACTTGTTCTACTATATCATATTGTTAGCCGATTGGTTTATACATGGATTATATTGCTATATTACATCATCATCAGCCGATTGCCTTTATATCATCATCTACATTGGACATATAGCGATTGCTTAAACCCTATCGCTATCGGCTGGTATCGCATCAGCTATTATCGGCTATCAGCTAACTAATCCATCGGCTTGTTAGCCGATCGCTATTTGATCTACTATTTGCAATATTGTCAGTTGCAGGATCAAACTGACTGGCACGCCTGCATCTCATCAAGATTTGGACCCACAGGAGCTAAGCAGATCTCCCAAGCCGGTGTGTTCGATTTTCTCGTCAACACATGCAGACTGAGCCCTCCTCTCAACTCCCTCCGGTTTATTTTAATTGACGTTTGGATAATAACACGGTCTACAATATATATCTTTGACCTTATTTTTCTATTATTATATATACTAAATAAATGTATATTTACTTTATTATAGTGCTTTGAAAGACAAATATATATATATGTTGTTATAGTTTCTTTAAACTAAATATTTTTAAAGTTATGAAAGTTTGACCTTAATCTCTATCAAACATCAATTATATGAAAGCGGAGGAGTAGCTCACTCTCGTCGCCTGCTTCCGTGCAACCAAAATGATAGCATGAGTTGTGGCTGGTCATGCATGCCAGTTTAGGAGGAGAAGAGGGTTAATTACCTCTTAGGTCTTATTCGGTTCGTATCTCCACCAAATAGATTGAGGGGGGGGGGGGGGGGGTTTAGCAACCAATCCTCTCAGATTCTCTCCTCATGATTAACTGAACAAATCCTTCTTGTTTTGTTATTCATGTGGTTGGGCAGCCTAACTAGATTGCGGAGACATGGATCATACTAGCTCACTTAGAACATCCATAGCTTATAGTCCAGGGATAAGTCTTAATAGCAGGTCAACTTGAGAATGTACTAGTACTTGCTAAAAGTTGCTCACAATGCTGTGAATTGATGGATGTGTTATAGTGTGCCCTTCTTATAGTAAAAATAACCACTACAACTCCTCTCTCTAAATCTACCCGAATCATCTCTTGCTGTTACTCTAACAAAGGACCATGGATATTCTCTCTCCTATGAAGACGGTCATTTGTCTACCCTCCGTTAAAAAAAAAAATAAATTAGGACTAGATGTGAATATGTCTAGATGCGTTGTACTAGAATGTATCATATCCAGTACTAGGTTGATTTTTTATGGGCTGTTGGTAAAGATATATGGTTGTAAATGAAAATCTTTCACCGGTGAAATCACCTCTAAAAAATATATGTAATCCATCCATGGAAATCACCGTAGTGCTGGGCAGCTGCCACTGCAGCCCTGCTTGGCTCGCTTCTCAGCTGACCCAGCAGAAAGGAGACTGACGCCTATAAAATCCCTCAACCCCGCAATACGCCAAAAATCAACCAAATTTCAAAACTTCAAACCAATCCCAAGAATCCCGCGACCAACGGTCGACGACCCGAGAAGGAGCCCCGAACCCGCCACGCCATCCATGGCCGCCGCCCGCCGGCCGCCGACGACGACCACCGCACCGCCCTGCCCCGTGAGGAGGACGATGGGGAGGAGGAGGAGGGATCGGAGGAGGAGGTGGAGAGCGACGAGGAGGAGGGGGAAGGAGATGACTGGTCGGAGGAGGACGACCCCGAGGCCGCGAGCCTCGCCGACATCTGCGACCCCGACGCGGGCTCCGACGACGACCCCGCCGCCGACGGGGACCTCGAGGTGGACGCCGTGCTGCGGTCCAGGATGGCCCGGATGTCACTCTCCTCCGCGCGCAAGGACAGGTTCGGTTCGGACGCCCACCTCCCCTCTCTTCCCCTTCCACAATCCACACCGATGAATGATCTTGGGGGCTTTGTCCAATTTCTGCGATCACAAATTGGGAATCGGGATTTGGTGTGCGAATTTGGGATTGGTTCCTCGTTTCCGTGAATCTCGCTTTTTTTTTTTTATTTTCCGAAGGGGTTGATTTAGGTTTTGGTTTTTGTACGAGTTTCGCAATTTTCAGGAAAGGATCGCGGATGCCGAAGATGGGGAAGGATGAGATGGATCTTCTAGCCATGGTGGACAAGCTGATGCATGGTCAGTTCTTTCTTCGATTACCATTGTGTGATCAGCAATGTGATGCAAACTGGTAACAGGGAGGACCTGAAATTTTGCCTGCTAGTGTTATCTTGTGAAGAGTGTGACATGAGAGGAAAGAAAAACAACTTAGCAAAAGTTAAAAACAAAATTGTTTTGTTTTGTAACGCAATTTGAGATAACTGGGTAATGTGATACAATGTATGTTGTGCACGACTGGTTTCATTCTTTCTACTTCCAAAGAAATTTGATCAGTAGTACAATTTTAGAATCGTCATGTTTTAGCCCTTTCAGGTAAACCTTCATTTCTTAATGTAATTTTAAGCCGAAGCAGATAAATTGTTTGCAGAAACTGTATCTTAGCATTGCCACAGTTTCATGGAGTACATTGTCAAAAGAGTAAATTTCCATGTTGTTACTGTTCATAACATATTCTTATTGTTGATCATATGAGTGATGTGCTGTTGCAATGCACAGATGGTCAGTTGGAGAAACTAAAGGTTTATGAATGCAAAGCATATTTGAGGATGCACAAGCTAAGATTGTCAGGCAACAAGGAAGTGCTCCTAACTCGCATCAGAGAACATATTGAGTATGAGCTATATCCTTTATGTAATCTGTCCTTCTTCTTTATATGTTACTTGTCAACTTTGTTGATATTTTGTAATGCAAATGAACTGCTTTTGTTTGACCACTTTCTTGTGCTTCAAAACCAGGGTGAAAACTATGGGAGAGGTGAAGTATCCAGTGTCAAGTTTTGTTTTGAACTGTCAAGGTGATCAGTCTAACATCCATGCTATAGTTGCACAGTGATATGAATGACAAGAAAATTAGAAAGCTTTCTAAACTTGTTTCAGTTAATGGATGGTCCGTAGTTCATGTACTTAAGGTTGTCTGAAATAACACCGCCCACGTTGAAGTATAGTTCTGGTCTTCTGGTAGAGTTGTAGTTCTCGAATACATAATTTAATGGCATTTTCATTTGCAATACCTTTTTTTTTCTTTCTACAGTTTGGACTGTTTAAGCTCTAACTTTTTGCCTTCTTATGCACCCCTTAAATATCATAGGTGATTCATGCAAAGGTGATGTTGTGGTCTTTGAGCAAAATATTTACAAAAGGTAATGGATATTAGGCAGAGTGTTAATTTACTGAAGTGATGGGCATGATTCTCCAATCACAATATTTATATATAATGTCCTTTTTACTTTGGCTGTTGATTATCACTGCAGGAAAAAAGGAGCTCCTCGTGGTGTCAAGGGTCATTTATGTGGTCAAAGGACAAATGCAGGTCGAATAATCAAAGAAAGCTATGGCACTAAGAAGCAACAGCACACGTTCACTGTAAATTCTTACTTCTTTTTACCAGCATAAGTTTTTGCCTTAAGCTACAATAATCATCATAGACCGCTTAAAACCAACAGAGAAATATGCAAATGCAGATTGAGATTTTATGGAGTAAGGGATACAAACCATGGCCTCCCCTCCATCCACTCCTCATAAAGGGTAGAAATCTCTACAAGGATAAGACCATGAGACAGGTGTGTTCTTAAAGGTTCATTTTGTCTAGGGAAAGCAGGACTTAATTATTGAAGCTAATTTCTGTTACACTCACAGCCATGGCTTGATGAAGAGGAAAGAAACAGAGCCCTCCAAGAAAAACATGCAAGAGGGTATGTGGCACGTAAGACAAGGGAAGTCAGGATTAAGGAGAAAGAGAATGAACGGATGAGGAGATTAAATAGGTAAGCCTATTAACTGTGACATGCGTTAGTGATGATTATAATATAAACCTTTGTCATGGTGTGTATGCATCTCAATGAGTTCTTCTGTTCAAAAAACTATGGTAAGAGGTCATATCATTTAAGGGCCAAAAGAGATAAACTATTCTGTTCAGAACCAGCATGAACCAGCATGAAAATTTGCTACTTTCAGGTCATCTGATCCTGCTTATGAAGTTTACATCCAGTCCATTGTTTAAACATTGGAAATAGATTCTGATTGGGAAGATGCAAGTAGGCAGTAGACTAATTAGAAAGTTTGAGCTGATTCTAGATTTCTAGTTACAATGTGTTGGTCATGGTGCTAGGATATATCAAACATATGACTGATTAAGAAATCTAACTGCTTTTTTTTTTGAGGTCCCAGCTATGTGTCCTAATTTTCTACAGCACTTTCTCTGAAACTTAACTAAATTAGAATGGTAGCACATGCTATGATTTTTTTCCTCTAGTCAGTAGCAAAGTATGTGGCTTATTTAATTATCTACTACATCTTAAATTTGTGGTCAGAGTTCATATCATGGTAAAAGAAAACTTTTGACTTCCAAAATGTTGTTATGATTAATAGGAACAAGGAAAACAAGAGCAAAGGACAGGACAGCATGAATAAAAAATCATCTCAAGAAGTTCTTCCGCAACATACGGTGACTACGAATACTGTTCAGAAAAGGTACTTCTGAATGCTATCACTTTCTCATGTTAGAAAAAGTGTGATTTTGCTTCATTGTTTAGTATATTTTTATCATGATTACTGTTGTGCATTGCCATCTAAATATGGCATTTACATAGGAAAGAAAATGCATGCAAGGAATTCTCCATCATTTTACATCTAAACTTATGCAGTCGTTTCTCTAATGCGTGTGTCTTTCATGTACTAGAGCTGAGAAGATAATTCCTTCACTCCAACATGGTGAATCTGGGAACTCAAGTCAGCAACATTTATCATCAAAGCAAACTTCCACAGAGCAATTGCTCCATTACCTGCCGCAGTTCCCTCATCCTCAACAACACAACGAAGTGCTTCTCCAAAAGGGAACATCAAGAACTAGCACGGCACAGCTCACTAACCATCAGGCTCCTTCCCTCCAACATGCCGTAAAAGCGGAAACAACACAGCAGCAGCAGCAGCAGCTGCCAAAATCAATCAAGCCTGCTCCTATACAGCAAAGTTCTGCATACCCACAGCAGTATCCCAAAAATCAGCACCACAATCAAGAGCTTCCGCGGGTTCCTCCTTCGCAAGAGCAAAGGGCTGCAGTATCCCAAACATCAGCTGCCAGACAAGATTTTACCAATCACAAGGCTCCTCCATCCAGGCAACATGGAGGATCAGAGAACATGAGGCAGCAGGAGATATCTTCAAGACCTACTCCTACTCCTCCTACTCCTCCACAGCAAGCGGTCATGTACACACAGCAGCAACCTCCTAATCATCAATACAGGAATGAAGCGTTTCGGCAGCAGGGCGGGACAAGTACTTCAGGAACAGGCTTCATGGATCGTCAGAGTAACAATTGGGGCTCTACAGACCATGATAAACCAGCCTTCCAGCCTCGCATGACGTTCACTCAGAAGGCAAAGACATACCAACATGGTTCCAATGGCTCCGGTCATCACCAGGCTCGCGTCGATCGCGAAACGCATCAACCTCTCAGGTCAAGAAACCAGGATTACTATTGGGAGGACCAGAGTTATCATCACCAACAGAACCATCATCAGAATTATTATTATGGTCACAGGCAAATGTCTCAAGATCAGTATCATCACCAACAGAACCATCATCAGAATTACAATGGTCGCCAGGGAATGAACAGAAACCAGTACCATGACAGGCAGAATCATAACCAGAATCCCCGGAGGTTTCGACCATGGAAGCCATGCTTCATTTATCAACAACAGGGATGGTGCCCGTATGGGGAAAACTGCAAATTTGTGCATGATTTGAGGTAGTAAACTTAAGTAATACTACTTTGATGCGATGCTTGACAATTGAGAGGGGAAAAACTACTGTCTTTTGGGTGAGTAATCTGGTTGGCCAAGCGAGTCAACCTGAGGTAGCAAGTAAAGCTTCAGAAAGCTACACGTTTTTTTGGTTTCTCACGCTCTTGTATCAGCTGTCCAGCTGATTTATTTGCACAATCATGTGCTGATTTGCATACCAAAACATGAATACCAGGCAAGGTTTCGTACTTTCTTGGCCATGGTTTATGAATGGATTCTGCAATCGAACACTTTTATGTAGTGCAGTATTTGGAACGAGAACAACCTTTTAATAAACGCTGTGTTTGTCGATGTAGGTCTTCATCGACTTAGGTCTCAATTTTCTAGAATGTTTCGTTTCTTCGGATATTAACTTTTTAACCATCTCCTACCCTCTCACATACATGTATACATGTTAGGGTCTGTTTAAATCCTACCCTAAAATTTTACACCATATCACATCGAACGTTTAACATCTGTATGAAGTATTACATATATGCTAAAAAATAACTAATTGTACATATTGCGACTAATTTGTGAGACAGATCTTTTAAGCCTAATTACTCTATGATTTGATAATATGTTGCTACAGTAAATATTTGCTAACGATGAATTAATTATGCTTAATAAATTCGTCTCGTGGTTTACTGATGGATTCTGTAATTAGTTTTTCATTAGTGCCCAAATACCCCATATGACACCCTATCCAATATTCGATGTGACATGCTAAAACTTTCCACCATTAGATCTAAACACACTCTTAATCTGCACTTAGGCAGACGTGATGGAAAAGTTCATATAAAAATATTTGTAATATTTCATATCAACTGTTGGATCACGAATTGGCAATCTTGATCAAATAGAAAATATGAGATGATGAGGCGAATTCGATGTTTTCATGTGAAACACCAATCTCGACCGTTGATCCCAGATCGGACGGTCGAAAAGACGGGACTCATCTGCTTATTAATTATCACTTTATCAGTCTCCAACGTTTACCATTTCTACTTCGCATCGACGATTTTATAAATTTATTTATTTATTATACTTCACTCCCTCCGTTCCGCGGCGATGGGGAGCTCGCCGGCGGCGGCGGCGGCGGCGGTGGTGGAGGAGCTGAGGAGGCTGTACCGGGAGCTGCCGCGGAGGCCGTGCGCCGAGGAGGTGGAGGCTGGGCGGCGGCGGCGGTGCTGGCTCGGAGGCGGAGGCCGAGGGCGACGCCGCGCGCCTCGCCCGGGCGGAGGCCGCGGCGGCGGAGGGCGGCGTATCCGGGGAGCTCCTGGACTTGCTGCGTGAGGCGCGGGCGAACGCCGTTCTTCCGGCGATCGGCTTGCTGCGGCGGAGGAAGGAGGCGGAGATTGTGATGGAGGTGGAGAGGAGGTTCAAGTGTTCGACGGATTGCTCGCGCGGGCGTCGCGGGTGGCGGAGGCGGGCGAGGAGAGGGTCGACTCCGCGCCGTCGGAGCCGGTGGAGGAGGCCGTGAGGAGGACGCCGCGGGCTTCACCGGCGGCCTCGACGACGAGATGGTCCTGTGCGAGATCCTCGAGCGCCTCCCGGCGAGGTCCGTCCTCCGCTGCCGCGCCAGTTGCACCGCCTGGCGCCGCCTCACCTCCGACCCGGCCTTCCTCCGCGCCCACCACCGCCGCCAGCCGGACCTCCCCCTCATCTACTTCCGCCGCGGCGGCAGCGACCGCGTCGGCGCCATCGACCTCCATGCCGCCCAGCTCCGCCCCGTCGTCGACTACACCTGGTCGCCACTCGGCTACACCGTCATCGCCTCCTGCGACGGCCTCCTGCTCCTCTCCTCCGGCCGCTTCTACATCTGCAACCCGGCCACCAATCACTGGGCCGAAATCCCGCAGCTCGTCGATGCCGATTTCTTGGGGCTTTACCCGCACAACCCCTCCGGTGAGTACCGGGTGCTGTATGGTGAATTCCATGGAGAAGAAGAGTGTGCCTACCACATCCTCACATTGGGCTCCGATGAACCAAGGCGCATCACAATGACAATGGGATCAGAGACTGTGGAGCAGCCATTGGCAAGGGAATTTCTGATGCATGCCCGTGGCGATCGGTCCGTGCTGGTGCGCGGCAACCTGCACTGGTATCTGAGGCACAGAGATGAAGGCTGCAAGATAATGGTGTTCGATACAGTGAGCGAGTCATTCCAGTGGATGCGCCACCTGGTGATTCCCGGTTGGGTGTCTTTGTTGGAGATGGATAACACCCTTGTCTTCTCCGCAGTTGAATGTACGACAAGGATCGATCTTTGGGTGCTGCAGGACTATGAGAGGAGCACTTGGGCATGCGAGCACCGCATCGAATTGCCAATGGCGCAGATTAGGCGGTTCCCGGAGTGTAATCTTGAGCATCTTGGCTGGTCTGCGATGGTTGTTTCTGTGGAGGGGGATGTGCTGGTCAGATGCTCGAATCGGATTTTCCACTGTGATAGGAAGGGCAATGTGTTGGCTTCTTTCCAGTTTGATGGTCAGCTGCCAATGAATTGCTTGCATACGCTCAAAGAAAATCTTGTTGTTCATCCATTCTTCCAGATGTAACATAATAATGATGTGGGCTTTCAGAATGATATAACTCTGAAGGTACGTCACCTGTCATTTTGAGCATTCGACCAAAATTGAGTTTGTCCTTCTATATAGAACCCATCGTAGTACTGACACTTGTCATTTCCTAGGTGTCCTGCCAAATGCTGTTATGGTGCTCCTTCTGATGGTATTTGCTGGGCTTTGGATATTTTGTCTGATAAGTGATAATTACTAGGTTTGTTTGTATACAGCTTCCAAACATCATTTACATGTGCAGTAGACCTGGACTTACAATAAGATGGAGTTTTCCGTGTACCTGTGGTGATCTGCCTATATAAAGAGCTATAGGATATAGCACTTTTTTTTATATTTGCTACTGTCTACCCTGTATCTTCTGTATTTTGGTGATCTTTATGTACTCCAAAAATAAATTTGCTCTGAGTTCTACTTTACCAAAAGCAGGAGCTTTAGAGTATTTGACCCTTGTAGTATCGGATTGAAAATGTTTACAAGGAAAATGAGAACAGAAGCAACACTATATATCTTACTAGAACAGAGATCAATTACTGTAAATATTGACATGACACTTTGAACCGTCCTAATTATGTTGTCTAAATTTTAATAGCTAAGTAGAGGATAGAGCTTTGGCTAACTGCATTAGATGAATTTTCCAAGCAGAACTTGCTGCAACTTACCTGATTTTTATGACAATTCTCTTATTCTAACTAAACATGAAAAGAAGAGCTCTTATATGTTAGAGTTCTCTGATTCTTTTCTTTTTGAAAATGAAACTTGTAGTGCTTATGAAGATTGTTCGGACCAAGTCGTAAGATTGACAACCCAATAAGCAAGGACAGGATAAACAGCCAACATTGCCCTTTCAAGTGAAAGTCCATTTTTATTTACAATCATCTTAGACATAGGTTGAATGGATACCCTTCCCTCAAGCAAGAGCTTTGAACATGCAAGTTTGGTTCCTTAGTGAGATGGCCTATCTTATTGATTTGTGTTATTTTGTTTTAAAAATGGATACATTTTGCTCAACATGGTGATCCTAACCCGGCTTTTTCATGCAAAGTTGTGGTACATCCCATCATTGGGAATTGGAAATCAGAGTGGCCAGACGCAACAATGATTGAATTCATCAAAGGTTTTGGGAATATGTTTCCTCTCTCCTTATAGGAGTTATTTTCTTAATCAACTATGAGCATCTGGTCCGTACATATGATTTTGATTCCATGGAAATAGAATGTGACGCTCGTTTGGAAATGGAAATCGTTTGCAAAAATGAACTTTTATTTCATAAAGAACTGAAATGTGATAAAGCTCTAGAACCTGATGTGTGCGTATTGTCAATCTGCCTGCTTTCTTATGGCATCACAGATCGTTATCAGCAAAGACAAGCTGCAGTTACCAATATAGATGAATTAAACAATCATGAATTTTATCTAGAATAAGCTCCTGCAGTCCTCCAATATATTTAATTTTAGGTAGTCGCTTCATTCACTTGATAGTAGAACAAGAAATCTCATGCAAGTATATGGAGTAATTGATAAGGCCCTGCTCCAAAAGCTCCATGTGAGTCTGTCTTGGACTGGATTTTATTTATACGCTCAAATCATGAAAAAAAGAAGGAAGTAAATTTACCTAGAAGAGTTGTGCACTATGAATTGCTTCACATGTAATCCACTTATTTTGACTCCATTCAATTTTCTCCGGGTGTGCTGACCAAGGCTCACTATTCCGGAACGCAATATCTTCTTCCAAGTTCCAAATGAAGCTGCTTTGTGAATCCCAATACTTATGGATTTATGGATTACATCTTGTCTAATGCATACATGCACAATAATTGTAAAGCATGAATGAAATATGTAAAAGAAATAGCAGTAATATTTACACTCAAATGCCATAATTCAGGCTTCCAACATCACCTGGGAAATAATTGATACACTGTCATTTTTGGGCATTCTATGTTGCATGAACAGCACAGCACACTTCTATGACATTACACATACTTCTATGGCATCACATGAACTGCTATGAACAAGCCGTCTATTCTTCCACCAAAATCTGTAGTAATACAAAATATGTAGACAGCCCAAACAAAACCGCAGTGTTATACCAGATTATTACAAGAAAAGCAGGGCAAAATTTCCACAATCAAATGAAGATACTTATTAATAAGCACCACGGTTACGTAGCTATTACACAAACTTGATAATTAATTTAAACAAGAAAGAAAGTAGTCCCATTGAACAAAACTTTCATCAGTACCAATCCCCTAAAGGTACTAATTTCATCATCTAAAATCTACAACATCAGAAATCCCTGCGTAAGGCTGATCCTCCATAATATCTTCATCTATTGGCTATAACTTACAGGACACCTAACTTTAACATCATTTACCACAACAAATAAGAAAAAGTGCTGATCACTGCCGATATTTATACCTTGCATTATTTTGTATGTCCATCACAGAAACAATTATTTGCCGTCACTACATGCTCCCTGGACCTCCTTTATTGGCACCTTGCAACTGCTCCATTGGGGAGTTTGCGATGCTGTTGACCGACCCATGGGTCTGTGAGCTGAGCTGCGGGCTAGGAGGAGGGCCTGGTGTGGCTACGTGGTTGATAACATTGTTATTCACTTGCTGCATGGTGCCTGAGCTCAGCTGTGGACTCATCGCGGCCATTTGCTGTGGGCTTATTTGCTGATGCTGCGACATCACCAATGACTGCTGCGAACCAGCAGGTGAGCCCACCTGTGCCGCCTGCTGTAACGGAGAGCCCATTTGTTGTTGCTGCTGCTGAATTTGCTGCTGCTGCTGCTGCTGTTGCTGTTGCTGCTGCTGCTCCACATCCGCATCTACAACAAGTCCGTCCTCGAGTGGGAGATCACTGCCAGCCTGCGCTACAACAAGCCAGATACCTTCGTCAAGGTTCGCCCGCGCTGCGAGGCTCCCAAGCGCGACATACTCTATCCTGCCAACCACACCCCTTGCCGCTACGTCCGCATCTCTTGTATGCGCGGCAACCCTATCGCCATCTTCTTCATCCAGGTAGGAGTAACTACTAGTATAACTTTTACTCTTCCTCCGGATATATTCCGAGTAATAAGTCACTCTTCTTCTTCAGCTCATTGGAATCCCTATACCTGGACTGGAACCTGACCTCCAGCCTCTAGTCAACTACCTATTGCCACATATCACTGCACACAAACAATCCTCTCAAAATATCCACCTCCAGGTTTGTTTCTTCTTCTTCTTCTTACTTCTGTCTGTGTCTTGGCAACATATAAGTTTCTTCTAATCATGCAATTTTTTTGATATTAGTTACTCAAAGACATTGCAAGCAGGCTACCACCATTTCTGCCCCAGATTGAGGTAAGCTTTCCGACTAGCATGCATCTCCCCATGTCCATGTATGGTATGTTGTGCCTTTGTTGTTTCCCTTTAATCGCCGCTGTCTATCTGAGTGCAGGCTGACCTCGCTAGTGTCACAGACACTCCAGACAGCAGTGTACACTTTTTGGCTCTGCTTGCTGGGCCATTTTATCCAATCCTCCAACTTACAAATGAAAGGTGCCAGTTCCTTGTTCAACATTCAACTGCATATCAATTATTTTTTTTATACTATGCTGTCCTAGATTATTTTTCGGACAGCTTATGTGTTTGTGCAGGTTGCTGTACAGACATGTGTGCGCACACCTACATGCAAGCACTGCTATCTGAAACACCTTCTTATTTTACAGGGATTTTACTAAATCATTAATTAGCTCTGCTGATTCAGATGCTCTGAAAAGTAGTTTGGCTTCTACTCCAACGGTTTCTTCAAACTTTGAGGCATGTAGTTTTTTTCTTTCCAATGTACTTCTACCGCCTTTCTAGTTTCTGCATTGCACTATGATAATGTGAAATGTTATAGCTGATATATGCTGAAAGAGTGAAAGCTTTGATTAAATGGTGCTGTTGCACTTGCTGCTTTAGTAACACACAATTTTCATTTGTGTGAAGTGTCTGTAAGACCTAACCTTAATCTTCAGCACATTGTTTTCTCGAGAGACTACGGGAATTCATAGTGCTAACTAAGGGTATAGACACCTGGCTCCTTTAGACCTTACCTTGAACTATAGGAACAGAAGATAACGGCAGGATGCATCCCACAGTGACATAATAAAATTAGATAGGTTTTATGGTTGGATCCAATAGACAAAAAGTCCTTCATGACTATTACTCTGTAGGCTGCAATATCTATGTAAGATTTGACTTAATGAAAACTAAGAAACACAAGTTGTTTCTTTTTTGAAACCAAAAGTAGTATCATGTAAATCATCCACATTTTCTTATATTTTACTGGAGCTTTCTGTATTCCATAAAAACCATCATGTAAACCAATAAGACAATTTGGGATGGTTGGTCAATATTATAAATTATTCCCTACATTCCAAAATATAAGGCTCAACCACCCTTAACCCAAAAACCAAGATATTATCACATCATAGTTTGGATCATCCTAATCCTATATACTTATAGTTCATCCCCACTAAGTGTAGTTAATGCTATTTCTCTCTTCTCTCATGAAGCCACATCATCTCAATTATTTCTAGCCTTTGGATGATAGATCTATGGTACACATAGTCTCTTCTTTCTTCTCTCATAAAACCATGCAATCTCAATTTTTAGGCTCAAAATTCATAAGTATCAATTACATAAAATATGTTCACCTTGCACTATATTGGAACCATTTTTAGGAGGTCATTTTGTTTTGGTTATAAAATATATTGTGGCTTATTTGTACATATTATACAACTTAATTTCCCACAGAAAGACGGCGGGGTATTTATCTAGTAAATATCATGCATGCACCCAACAGAATTAAAGATCTTGAGTATGGAGGATTTAAAAAATAATAATTTAGTGGGAAAGAAGTGCTAGTTAATAGCATGCATTCATTCCTTATATTATGAAACATCTCGAAAAAGTAGTTGCGCCTTATATTATGGAATGGAGGGAGTAGTAAATTATTACTACCTCCATCCCAAAATATAACAACTTCTGGTTATGTATCTTGGGACAGAGGGAGTAGTTATCACCTACTTCCTCCATTTCATATTATAAATCATTTTGGGTTTGTCCTAAGTCAAACCTCTTTTGTGACCAAGCTTATAAGAAAATATAGCAACATTTCCACAAAATAAATATACTACAAAAATATATTTAATGGTGAATTTAATGAAACTAATTTGGTGCTTTAGATGTTAGTACACTTCACTATAAACTTGGTGAAACTTGAAGAGGTTTGACTGGACAAAACCGAAGTGACATATAATATGAAACCGAGGGAGTATTTAGGATTTATGCGTTTTTCATATGCTCTGAAGCATTTCTTCTTTCTTCAAGTCCTTCTCACCTGAAAAACGAGGATTCTGCCACTGTTGCATGTTTCGTGGGCCTGCTTGCTGTGACAAATGTGGGGCCTGAGGTTGTTGTTGATCCAGCACAGAATTTTCAGGTGCCATAGCTTGCAAGGTGTCTTTTGACTTGTCCATGCCATCCATCTGCTCTTGCTTAGCTCCATATCTCATACCTAGCTGGTTCGAATAAATGGAAGCTGGTTCTTGCACATGAGGATGAGTATATCTCTGCCCAACCGAAGCAGCATACTGCATGCCCTTGACATCTAATTGCTGCAGCTGTTGATTCTTCCACTGCATCTCCTGCCCACCAAGTCCAGCTGGCTGATGCCTTGTTTGCTGCTGCTGCTGCATATCATCAACACTGACCGTTGTTTTTACTCTCTTAGGGTCTTGTAGTGGGGCATCTGCCATTTCTCTCTTCACAGATAAAAGGCCATTGGTTGTCTCATTGTAAGCCATCAAGTTTTGTGGAGATGAAATGCTTGAATTGATTCCAGCATAGTTCATAGGAGTCCCTGCCCCACGATCATTACCAATAGCAGGATAATTGACAGTTTGCTGGATACCGGTTTGGGACAGCATTGAAAAATTAGCTGGTCTAAATGTCTGAGAGCCACCTGACATATTTTGGATGGCAGTGTTATCAAGGCCTTGATGAACAGCATTGCCACCTGAAATACCCATCTCATCTGATTTCATATTTTCAGAAACCCTGTCTATGAACACCTTTTTACCATGAGACATGTTATTGGATGTGACAACAACTTCAGGATTCTGCCTTAGCCTTCTCTTTTTTCCAATACCAAGGTTCAGCTGCAAGATATGTAAGACACTTAGTTTGAACAGAGGTATTATACCTCCAGTAGCAGTTATTTCTGGTTTCTAAGCGTTGTACCTTATGAGGAACAGGATCCTGACAAAGTCGGTCCAACTTAGGAGTAGGATCTAAACAAAGTGCTGGTTGTAGAACTTTCACAATCCGTGCCTCAGCTTCCTACAAAAATAAACATGGCACCATAAAAGATATGTTTCAGATAAACAGATTAGATTAAGTTATATTCCAGATCCTTCTTTTGAATAACTTTACGTGGGTACTTGACTCTACATCCATTTTGCCATGTTGTTCCATTGCCATAAGTTGTTGGTGATGAATCAGTTTGAACAAAAGTAACTAGGCAGTACCAACTTTCATAAAAAACTCATGGGCTCACATACCCAGTTTTCAGTTCAGAGATTCAATTATTTTATATTAAATGCATGGTTTAGTTATTTGATATTAAAAGAAAAGAAAAACACAAGCATAAGTCAATCCATTTTCAGAATAAAACAAAGGAAACAATATACTTACCATGAAATCTCGGTAACTCCAGGAATCATCAGATAGCCGAGGAATGTCCCTTACAACATTTTCAAAAGTCATTTGCAGCCTCACTTTATTCACAACAGGTAGTCCTAGCTCAGCAGATGGTGCAGGTGCTTGATTGGAAGCATGCTTTCGATAATCACGTATCTAGAAAGAAAAACACTTCTTTGTGTCAGTGAGCACATTAGAAAGCAAGTATTGCAAACCAACAATCACTCATATCTTAAGAAACCGGGCACCAGTTAGTTTAGATATTGAGCATTTGAGCACAAGATTCATGTGGTTTCAGAATATGATTTGATTTGTTTTGTGGGAATTAGTTTTAATTTCTGCATTACTACTTGTGTTCTAGCCCCAAGTTGTTTGGAGTTTTCCGAAACAAATGGTGGATGGTTTAAGATGTAAACTGGTCATATGAGCAAAAGAACAACAAATGACATTATGTAGCATAAGGACCACTTAATTATTACAGAATAGTTGTTTTAGTAATTGCCATTAGATACATAACTTCTATGGTAAATTGGCCTGTGAAAAGGGTATGCAATCTTCTAGACAAAATTTATTATCTCTATCATATAGGAAAATATATACTAGCTGTAACTCGGAATATAGAACATAAAGCAAAATAAATCAGTATAAGGCTTGTGATAAGATTTTTCAACAATCCTTTGCCTTACATACATTAATTACATATCATGCCTCAAGTCTGATAAAATAACCAACCTCACAGATGACTGATCCATTGTAGTACTTGCTTGGTATCTCATCAAGTATATCTTCAGGCAGTCTCCCAGATTCAATTGCCTGCAGGTGATGAAGCAAAACGGCTTATTAAAATGTATTGGCATTAATCGTGATCAACATGGCATAACTGTTTCCAGTGATTTTAGCAAGCAAAAAGGAGAAAATTGATCAATCCATTAGAACAAAACAAGTAGCATTGCTGTTATTTTGTCCACGAACCCATTGTTGAGAAACACTGACACAAATTGCCAATTAATATGACGATAATCAGCTAAAATAAAAGTTCGTAAAAATCCATAATCACAACATCTAACACAAGTTTATATTGGGATATGTGATTTGTTCTTACATTAATACATTCTAGTTTGAAAGGTAGAAGAATAGATTAATTTACTGAAATCCATAACTGTAAAGACACATGGTATTGAACCAAGAAGCAGTATAAATGGATGAATAAAACTTAGCTTTCAAGTTTACTCAATGACATCGATTATAAACTCAACAAGAAATTTGTCCAAGCCTGGGCAAGCTTCTAAGCTAGAGCTTGGATTGGCAAGTTGAAGCTACTCAAAGCTTATGCACAAAATCATGCTTAAAGCAGTCATGCATTATTCAATGAAAATGCATGATCACATACAGTATAGGTGTATCGTTGGAAAAAGCGATAAGATAACAATTACTAGATTAATGTCTGCATTAGATAGAAAAGTAAAGTGTTGCATTATCAAGAAAACTAAATAAAGGTTATTGTCTTTCAAATTGTTTCTGCCCACGCCATTTATGTACAAATACTCATGATATTAATCTATTCTCCTCTTTCATCAGTAACAATAAGACAGCGAAGGCTGGTGAATCAGTAAATATGCAGGCAAATTGATGTATCGTATACATTGAAAATCACATGGTTAAATTTCATGGACATCTCATACATGCAACCTCAAAGCGTTCCATCCAATAACCCACCATTGAAAGAATCTTGATCAAATAGAAAAGACCATCTGACATAGGCTACCAGATGTAGAACTACAAAAGAAATACAACATACTTACAGAAAACAATTTTTCAGACGCCTTGTCATAGGGATGAAGTGTTTTTCCATCCTGTATTGATGGCTGGCAAGGATCCATCTGAATAAAAAGGAATTTAGATTAAAATAACATATTTCTGTTGAACCTCCATATGATGAAATAGTAATTTTATAATTCACTACAGAAAATTATAGTTGGGGAACACACCGCTGCTGACTTTGCAATGAGATAGCCTCTATCATACAGACTGAAAGTGAAGGAAACCTCGTGCTCTGCACACAATGTTGACCATTTAGTATCAAATGTAGATAAACAGAATGATTTTGGATAAACATTTTTGATTGACAATACCTGGCAAAATTATCCTAGAGCATGCTGGTGAAATCGTGATGCCATTGGCATCACTAGCTCTTTCAACAACACCATCCTACATAAAGAGCACATGTCAGCATTTCATGGAAGATAGGAAAAATGATTCTTAAGGCAAGTAAGTTGCATACTAAAATTATGCAACAAAACAAAAACCATAAAAATAATCTCCAGCCGGACAAAATTCGAAACAAACAAGATATATCACAAACTGAGGCCTTCCTAATTTTTAGGAAGCCAAGTTGAGCTAAGGAAACACCAGGGATCAAAATTTGAATTGTCTACTGCCCAGTGAAAATGGAACGGTAAGTGTGTTGGTGTCACACCTAGAACTTAGCCTTCATCATCACATTACTTAAAATGATTAACCTCAAAGGTCTAGATGTATCCACCAGAATACCAGATGGATTATATGATCCTACGACAACTAACCAATGTGGAAACTGGAAAGAAATCATATTTGTATTCAAATGAGAAGGGATTTTAACATGCTTAATTGTGCATTTTTTTTCAAGACCAAATCCTCCCAAACTACATAACAAACCACAAGTCCAATAAATATCCATGGTCAACAATGTTAGGATCTAGGATGAAACAGAAAAATAGTAAACAAAAAAGAAGGATTATTTAGTCCTTATCACTGACATGCTATTGCCCTCTAAATCCATTAACCCTAAAGATCAAGCTTCCGTGTAAATGCTTCCGAAGAAACACGAAAATATTTCGATTTTTTTCTCACAAACTGCTTTGAACTCGAGAAAAATTTAAACCAATTCGCAACCAAAGAGCACTCCAGATACAATCTCTAACGCGTAATTTCACTTTCCAACCAATCCATTCAGGGTAGGAGAAAAAAAACCACAATTTGGAGTGTAAAATCCTCTACGCGGGACCAAAAGCACGAGGTTTCGAGTCAAAAATCGCCGGAAAAACCCGACCTTTCCGCGACGACGACGACAACAATCACACACAACCCAAATGGGCGCAAATTCGCCACGAGATACCAACCAATTCCAACCAAATTTCGAAATTTTGTTTACCCCCCAACTCTTCCACCCACAAAAAGCCCCCAGATCGCCGGCGCCCCAACGCCTCCACCGACCATGTATCGACCAAAACCCACCCGAGCAAGCAACCAGAAACCCTCCTCCTCACCTCGCGCTTCGCCTCCTTCTCGGCCGCCTTCTCCGCCGCGACCGCCGCCGGCGCCGGGGCGGCCACCCGCGCGGCGGGGTGGACCCGGACGCCCACCTTGGACAGCTTGAACGAGATCCCCATCTCCGCGCGCCCCGAGGGGGCTCACCTCACGTCCTCCCACCCCGCCCGCCGCCGCCACCGAGGGTTCCCCCCCTACGCGTCTCTCCGCCACCGCCGCCGCCGCCGACGACGAGCTCTCGTCGGGGGAGTTAGAGAGAGAGAGAGAGAGAGAGAGAGAAGAGGTGATGAGCTCGGTGTACGGGTCACCTATGTAGAGAGAGGAGCGGTTTGGGCGCGGGGGACGAGTCACTGACAGGTGGGGCCCCGACGCGGGCGGACGAGTCGGATTGGTGTACGGTGTACGGGGGTGGTGTGGTGCGGCCGGTCCATGGGAATTGGGAAGGGATGTGCGTGGACGTGGTTCACGGTGGAACTTTGGTTTGGAACCGATCGATCCGATGTGTCCAAAGGCGGCCCAACCCAACCTCCGATCGAGATTTTCTGCGGCGCAGATGCACAGTACTCCTACGCTACTACTCGCTCACTGATACATGGTCCAAGGGTTTATGCGACACATGTCATTTGATTATTAGTATATTCCATCTCAAAATGCTTTGTGTACATTTGCTTTAATAAATGTAAATTAATCGCTTTTTTTAGAAAAATATAATTGTCAAAAACCAACTAGTTGACAATATATATCATTAGCATTACACCATGACATGTTTTATACATTCATATATGGTGGATAGTACTAACCAGTTCAAATTCATTGACATAAGAAAGGACCCACCTTTTTCATGTAGCTATATAGAAGAGCTTAATGCATCTTTAAATTCCATCGCACATATTTTGTAGTATGCATGCCTAATGTTCCTTTGTTTTCGTGAACTATGTAATGTGCGGGACAAATATATCTAGTGTAGTATTTGCTACGAGGCATACATTCTCCTATGGATTGTGGGGTCCACTTTGGCTAGTTGGGCATTAGATTTGGGATGGATGGTATGAATTAATTCCTCCTTACAACTATTGACACGTCCAATTATTAAGGAAAAATAATAATTATTAATCGTACATTAAATAAACAGAAAAACAAGGTAGGATTATCCATCTCCTCTCTATCTTCTCTTTCAGGTCTTTTGGAAGCTGACCAAGTTAGCCAAACACTTTTGAAACAACCTTCACCTCCTATATAAGCTAGCTTTCACTAAAACTGGAGTTTGAAACTGGGATATAGAAGATAGAGCCATTCCAAATAGTCCCTTAAAAGGAGGAAGAGGGGTCAGAGAAGGAGGTATGGTTTTTTTTTCCTCTTAGTGAAGGGTTAGGGAATACATATTCTTTTGCAGTACCGCATTTTGGAATGGAAGTAGCTATATTTATGGCGTTATATTTTTCACCAAAAAATAGTCAGCATGTATTTACATTGTAAGTCCCAAGATTACATAGTAATTACATGTGTAAGTGGTGTGTAAATGAGATGTAAGTGGGGTGTAATTAACAGTGGCGAATCTAATGAAAATTAAGGTGGGGCTTATGAAAAACTACTACAAACATATCTACCAGTCTATCACCAATCAAAACATCAAACTTGTACCTAAAACGAAAGAAAACAAACTGCACTGTGAAAATGTAACAAATCTACAAGGCTCTAGTATGTTGCCATCGGCCGTGTGTTTTCTCACCTGACCCAAACTACTGTTAGCTGACTAGAGGACATAACAATGCCCAAGACGGCGTCAGGATCTTCTCAATCCTCCCGCTGCATCCATGCCCTTTCTACTTCATACCCTTCTTTGATGAGATTTGCCTAATTAACTGACCCTGGAGTAGAGAAATACATTGGGCATTAATGTGAATGGAGCTGGGGCTTAAGCCCCAAGCCCCCAACTAGCCCCAACGGTAGATTTGCCCCTGGTAATTAACTTCGTTAGTCATCTCTAATAATTACACTTAATTAACACATTACCTGATAGAAAAGACGTGCACATATAGGTCTGTAGTGTTAGTTTTAGGGTGAGCTTCTTTCTCTCACTCATTCGATGTTTGAGCGATAATCTACTCTCGATCACTAATACATCGATGATAGATTGCAGGTAGCCAGCGCGGATCGCGAACCACGCATACACAAACATAATATTCAGCACTAATCTAAAGCAAAATCGAAGGGCTGAAAACTCGACTGTAATCAACGAGATTTTGTGGCGACACAAATATAAAAAAACCGTTTTGAGATTGATGAACAAGAGGTGCATAGCAAACTTTCTATGTGGTACACACGTTGAAGAACAACATGGAGTCATAGGAGAGGTTGTGTGTCCCATAGCTAGGCTCTGCCCCATAGGCCATGCAACTATGCAATACTGTCAGGGTTACTGAAGCTGAACCCAGGGAAGTATACTTTCGGAGTACCATCGGGGAAGTTACTTGGTTTTCTTGTCTCCGGACGAGGAATTGAAGCAAACCTTGAGAAGATCAAGGCCATCGAGAACATGAAGTCATCCACAAAACTCAAAGAAGTTCAGAAGTTGACAAAATGCATAGCAACACTAAGTTGATTCGTTGCCAGTATGGGAGAACGAGAACTGTATTTCTTCGTTTTACTTAAAAAGTAGGACAAATTTGAGTGGACGCAGGATGCCGAGAACGCGTTTATCGCGCTCAAACGGTACTTGTCCAACCCCTTGTCCTGGTTGTCCGTCAACCAGTGGAAGAGCTATTCCTTTATATTGCCGCCACACCTTATTCTGTTAGTACCGTCATAGTTGTCGAGAGGGACAAAGTACAACACCCCATATACTATGTCAGCGAGGCCCTCCACGACGCCAAAACCCAATATCCCCAAATACAGAAGCTGCTCTACGCTGTGATTATGACATCATGGAAACCGCTTCACTACTTCTAGGCCCACAAAGTCACGGTCATCTCTTCTTTCCCCCTATGCGAGGTGGTCAGGAACAAAGATGTTGTAGGACGCATTGCCAAGTGGGTCATCAAGCTCAGCCAATTTGATGTCCACTTCGTTCTGAGAACAGCTATCAAGTTCCAGGTTCTCGCAGATTTTGTTACCGACTGGACTATTCCTGATAACAGTATAGCTGATCAAACAGATAACGAGACATGGAAAAATGACCTTTGATAGAGCACTCAATAGCCAAGGAGCAGGGGCAGGATTTATTCTGACATCTCTAACTGGAGATCGGTTCAGACATGCAATACACCTCAATTTTCGAGCAACCAATAACATCGCAAAGTACGAAGGGCTACCATCCGGGTTACGAGCCGCCGTAGCACTCGGAGTAAAGCGATTAATTGTGAAAGGGGACTCAGAGTTGGTCGCCAATCAAGTGCACAAGGACTACAAATGCTCCAACCCTGAGTTAGCCAAATACCTCACCGATGTCAGGAAGCTGGAGCGAAAGTTTGACGGTGTCGAAATTCGGCATCAAAGATAAGCCTAGACAGGGGATACCCGCAGACCATATTCTGAGGGTATATGGTCTGCGGGTATTGGGACATATACCTTCTCGACGTTAGAGATCATAAGATAAGCCCCGTTGAAGTTACAATATCCCCAGAAGGCCCGCCACTATCGACATCAGAGATAAGCCCCATTGAAGTTCGGTATACCACATAAAGAAAGCACGTTCCGAACCATTTATCATCTCTTAAGGTGTGAATTAACCACACGTTTTACAATGTCCAATTTTGATCTTACTCACAAGACTATTATACACTTTTTTGAAGTTATGTGAAGAAAGGACTCTAGAAGCTTCACTTGCAGCGTCATGCAACTTGGTGGTCTAGTGTGGCCAAGAGTGGACCCCTAGGACCATGAGAGAAATGTGCATTTTGTGGCAAGATTAAACTCTATTTATTTGTCCAGACATTACGTAGCGAAAGAAATAAGAATATTAGACACACTACAGAAAATGTGGGGTAAAGTTTAAAGATACATTAACCTCTTTGAGTTGGCCACATGAAAAAGGTTCCTTTTTATATGTTGACAAATTTGAGGCGGTTTGTATCTTTCACTTTCTGTTCACTATGGATGTATTAATCATCTTGTAGTACAAGATACAAACAGAAAGTGAAATTTGTTAGGGAAAAAACAAGATACAACAGCAAAAGTGGCTGGCTACTACTACAATACAATACATAAGGAGTGATCCAAACAAAATCACCCAAGGCTTTCATGAAGTACAAGGATGTCAGATCATGGCGCTTCCATGTTGCGTGAGGCATTTCTGCATCACCACGTCAATTATAAAGCTTGTAGAAAATATTCCCTTTACGGTGAAACTGTAGGGAGGCCCCTACGCTATATTAAATTTCAAAAGGAAAAGTTTAATTACAAAAGTTTCTTTTTTTTTCCTGCTCACTGGATTTTCCATGTCACCTATTTTAATCTTAGGAGCATGCATTAGCATTTTTCACTTAGGTCCTTGGTGATGTGCAAAACTGTTTCACCTGTGGCCTACCTTTATTAAGCATACTTTAGTAGGTTGGTAATTGTGTTCCTCTTTTCTTTTTTCTTTTCAACCAAGGGTTTAACTTTCAATATGTGTTATTTATTTACTGGAAGACCCGAAGGATTAAAAACAATAAAATTGCCATAAATAAAATGAAACGATATTACATGAGCAAGTTAATTATATAAATCGTTTATTATTGTCGGCACATTTTGCAATTTTTGATACTAAAGTAGAGTGACAAAAAGTTTTTCCTTTTTATTGTTCATGACGTCATTTGGTTGGTCTAGAACATTCGTTCCGTCCTATAAAATGCGCCCCAGGCCACCTCAATCATTCCCATTCATCGTTCCTCCGTCAGTGGCCTCTCTTCTTCCCCTATCATTCCCATCCCTCGTTCATCCGTCAGTGGCCCCTCTTCCTTTTCCATTATCATGAGCATGTCTTCTCCAAAACATCTGCTCGCCTAGATCTACCACTTCATGCGACCTCCGTCATCCGGGCCATTACTATGAGGTAAATATATATCCAAACCTTTTTTCTCTGAATTCTCAAGATAGAAGCAAGTTAGCAGTTTCATCTTAGATCTATCTTATTATATCCATGTTTGATCATTTTGTTATGAAGCTAGGTCTAGATCTTGAAAAATAAAATTAGTAAGAAAACTAGTCTGGATTAACATCAGAGGCATGGAGCTGGTGACTGATCCACTTTCTATTAACACTAGGCGGCTAGAACCACCACTGGTGGAGACCAAGTCTATTTACCTTGGGCTCACCGGCTCACGCTAATAATTGGAAACAACGTGTCATTGGTAACTGATGATGTCGATGATTCTGTCATGTTCTAAAAATTTCTAGATCTACAACTTGCCACCAGTTGAAAAAAAAAAGTTGATTTCTTAGTCCAATCACCATATGTAGTTAGACTCAAAGCTTGGCTATACTCGAGACTTATTTTTTCTGGCAGCCAAAAATTGTACGCATCTGTTCAAATTTATTTCTCTAGATCTATTTCATACTGGTTGAAATTCAAAAAAATCATGCTTACAAACTTACAATTTGAATCGCGCTCATAGCGAGAATTCGAGATAACTACCCGGCCTATATCTGAATTCCCCCCCACTCCACTTGTTAATCCCTAGTCGTTGAAAGCAACTACGAGATTCAGTTTTAACCCCAACAAATAAAACTTTTACTTGGGGTGTCTGCCAATTAATATGCAAAGGTTGAGCCGGTGTGTCTGCATAAATCTTACAGACCTTGGCAGTATCCGGCAGCCAGCTAGCCAGTAGCCACCGCGCCAATAAGAGCAAGTATAGTAATGTACAGTCAGCTGGCGAAATCAACCGCTGCGTCATCCGAATCCAACGTGGAGGAGCGAGAAACCAAGAAAGAGAAGGAAATGGGCGAGTCGCGAGTCGCCGGCTCGGAGCGTCGTACCCGAGGCGAAACGCCCGCTCCCAGCTCGTTGCTGGCGATTGAGCCGGCGCCTGCTCCACAACGGATGCTTTTCACATGCATATATTAATTGCTTAGATGTTTTAATTAGGTAATGTATTAGTTAGCTTATAGCCAACCCATTATACATGTGAGCTTTTAGAGCATGGCTAAGTGACATGGCACTGGCTTTCAGCCGGCTGCTGGCTACGTTATTATCCTTGCTCTAAATGCGTTGCGTGGAAGTAGTCAATAAGGCAAAGGACGGAGGAACAAACAAGTCGGCAAAAGGCAGACAACCGAGATAATGCCGGCAAACTCGCGTGCTTGTCATCATCATCGGTTGGAGAGACAGCCACTGACCACCATTTTTGTTTCCGGACAAAATGGGAATTATTGATGTGCTTGTACCCGAGGCGAAACGCCCGCTCCCAGCTCGTTGCTGGCGATTGAGCCGGCGCCTGCTCCACAACAGATGCTTTGCACATGCATATATTAATTGCTTAGATATTTCAATTAGGTAATGTATCAGTCAGCTTATAGTCAACCTATTATACATGTGAGCTTTTAGAGCATGGCTAAGTGACTTGGCAGTGGCTTTCAGCCGGCTGCTGGCTACGTTACTATCCTTGCTCTAAACTCCAGCAGAACTAATCAGCAGCAGCGCCAGTTGTAGAGGAAGCATGAGCACCATGCACAGCCACAGAACAAACTTGATCATACAGCTAGAGAGGAGTGTAATGTATCACATCTCGCTAGATTAATCAGTAGACAGTACTAATCCCAGGACCTTATGATAGGATTTTATTTTCACCTTCTTCCAAAAAAATCAGCAGTTGTTTCACGAACTGATCAGCTGCTCAGGTGATAGCTGACACTGTGCGTGCGTGGCTGAGTGGCTGCCTTGTGGGCCCCCTTGGTCTGTGGTGACGTCAGCGGGTCACGCCCTCGGCTGACGTCATCCCAGCCGCCAGACCGTAGCACACGGCTCTTTCTTTCCTCTCAAAATTAAATCATTTCAATTGATGTCAAAGGCAGTCTAAATAATATATACTTCTTCCGTTTCACGATATAAGTCATTTTAGCATTTTCCATATTCATATTAATGTTAATGAATCTAGACAAATATGAATGTGGAAAATGTTAAAATGACTTACATTGTGAAACGGAGGGAGTAACAGTTATATGTAAATCTTCATATGTGTTTACCATTTTCATCCCGTGTTCTTTTTTTTTTAGAACTCTCTTACCTGTTCAGGAGGGACGAAACATGGTGGGTGCTGAAAATTGACCGCACCGAGCCGACGAGCCTGGAAATCGAAGATTTGGTCGAGGTATGCTTTTATAATCTGCTCTTTAAAAATTAACTTGTATGGTTCATCCCTCATAGATTTTGCATATATAAATTAGTTTCTTGGCTTGGTAATCCTTTGCTCATCATCTGTTTTTTTTGTAACTTTGCTCATCACACTGTTCATCTCCACAAACCAATTTTCCAATTGACAATTATTCAGGTTATTGAGAAGAAGCCTCGTGAGTCTTTGCAACGCGTGCAATATGCGAAAGCCATTGACCACATAAACAATGGGTTATCAAATGATAAGCAGTTAATGGTTATTCATATGGACTTGAAGACTTGGAGGTGATTTATTGTTCTCCCTAAACAGAACTCCCTTTCTAAATTTGGCCTCTGTCAAGCTTCATGTTTATAATTAGTTTTCTCTTCGAATGTTAACACATGTTGTTTGCAGCTGTGAGCTGTTTCCATGCTTGCTAATGGTGGGATTTGCCTCATTAGCTCATTCAGACTTTCTACATTGCCAACTTACTACAACATCGTTACCTGATCACACTCTAAGGTAAATTTCAGAGCAATATACACACTAGCAATGTACTGTAGTGTAACATGGCATATACAGAACTCTAGATTTATCATTACTACATGTTTAGATTGTGCACCTTTGCATACTGATACCACCTTGAATAGTATTCTTTTCTTTTTCTTATTCTACTTTCGACATGTATTACAGGGAACAAAACGATGTTACCAGTGCAAGTAGCAGTACTAGCATGAATGAACCCAAATTTGGGATAATAGAGATACTGCCAATTGTGCTGCAAAAGGGAGTGCTCAGGACTAACTGCATAGACAGCCGAGACCGCACAAACAGAGCCCAAATTGTGGATGGACTAGTCGGCTTGGGGCGCCAGCTGAAGGCATTGGTGCAGACTAAGGGTTTGGAGATTCATATAGAAGAGCCCTTGTCAAGCACCTTGATGCTGTTCTATGAGGAAATGGGGGATGCATTGGCTCTTCAGTTTACTGGCTCTGCTGCTCAAAACAAGGTTTATGTTACACTTAAATTGTCAAGCCAGTTTGAATATTGAAAAGAGCTCGTTGGGCAGTTCAATAATTTATTTTCTTCTTACTTGTGGGCACCTCCTGCATTAGTACTTAGATCTTGAAATTTAGTTGCTGCAAATGGCAGTTCAGAATTATACAACTTGCAAGACAATAAACAGTGCACACATTTTCTTCAGAATTCCAACTCCATGCAATTCGCCTAAGTGACTAATGTTTCTTGATGCATTAGGAGTTTTGGAAGCAAAAAGGGCAGTGGAGTGCAATGAATAAGCTGACCCGGAACATCCAACATTTTGTGAGCAATGCTTACATGGACAGTGAAAAGCAGAATTCTCCAAACATGTAAGTGGCTTTTAGTTATATACCTACTAAAATATCATATCCTTGACAAAAGCAATAAGACGTTTTGAACGAAACATTTTTTTTTGAATGAATAGAGAAGTTGTTGATGTTTGCATTCTATTTCAAATTCTTGGGACATTTCCAACCCCAACTGGGAAAGCCTCCAATTTGGAGGTTTTGGCTTGGCTAGCACCCGCCAAAGGCAAGTGAGTCCTAATGAAGACCAACATGAAATTGATAGATTTGATATTATCCTAACTGTTAGTTGTGGCATTGAATCCTAGGTCTTGACCTGTTTATACTATGATAAACACTAATATTTGTTAATTAGTAAAATAGTGACCAAACTAGATCATGGGTGAGCTTACAATCTCAAAGTTATACCGTCTGTTACAACAACTGATCAGGCCATGTAATAGTTACTTGGTTACCTTTAAATATAAACCCCACTATGTTATAGTTTATTTGCATTTTAATATATATCTACCACTATTCTAAGTTTAATTGTTTATCTCTATCAGGTAATAGAAGAAACTCCACTGCTGTACAACCATCCAACAATCTCAAAAATCTGCAACATATCTAACCACGTTGCGTGAAGGATATGAAACCGGTAGCATGGAGGAAACAAAAAGTACTACTATAATTACTCAGCTTGTGAAAAAAATGTTGAGAAAGTTCATATACTTGAGAAGTAAAGCCAGTGCCAGCATCCATTATTAAAGCCCACAGATTCGAACAAGAAGCTACTGAACTAATGAACAATCCATCTTCATTTCCTTCTGTAATATGCTGTGCCAACGTACCATCTGCAACATTGTAGTGATACCTGCAAAAGAACTGTGGCTAGTGTGAAATTTATACTGGTCTAGGCAACAGTTCATAGAATGCTCTGCAAGGAATATCATAAAAACATTTATCCTGGCATCTATGTAAAATAGACATGATTTGGGATTACTATAGGAGAATCTTGACAAGGAGCACATTCACAGTCCATTCAAGTTCAATTCAGTTCTGGTATTATAAGTGGATCTGATGATGGGGTTAGTGAAAGATGCCAATCTTCTCGGGCCAGTTGATGTGCATTCAGTATATATGGAGAAACATATCCTTGTGACATTCAATTTGTGTAAACTCTTAGCTTAGTTGACCACATAGATAAAGATGGAATGTTAAAAGGAGTATTTGTTCATGATGTAATTGTCTCCTCTGTAATTACAGCCCAAAAAAACGTTGTTTTTGTTCTATACAGTCTCTTTTCTCGAACACGTGTTCTATAAAGTCTCAATATCTCATCATTGCTTCTTCTCTATATTGTTATTTGGTGTTTTTTCATGTTAATTGGTTGGATTCAAGCAGGACATAAAAATGGTTTAGGCTTTTTTTTCTTCATCCGTGCAGTTTCTCTAGTTGCACAAAGTTGAGGACTTTGTAAAAATGCTAGTTTACCACATAGTTGAGGGGGGCAACCCACTTTTTCCACAACATCATGCGAAATACCCTTTTTTTTTTCCCGTGCTCTTTATCTTTCTCCTCTCACTCTACCTCTCCTCCATCTTGGGTAGCCGCCATGCCTAGAACCACTGCAAATACTTCTGCTCCCACCCCTGTCCGCAACCTAGATCCACTGATGAGCTCCACCGCACTCGAGTAGAGATGAAAAATGGCTTAGATACCGAAGGAAACTAATTGTCCACAATTCTTTTCATATTCATTTCGGATTCAGAAACAAAAACGAATATCCATGGCATGAAAACAAAAAGAAATATTATCAAATACAGATAAAGGACAACAGTGAAGCGAAACAAATATGGTCATTAATATTTATCGAATCATAAAACCCCCCTTATAACTGCCTTCCAAAAATCAACGGAGAAATATAAATTGTTGTTGCATATCAAAGAATAGATCAAATTATTTAAATTGTAGCAACTGTATATATGTATATGTTAACGCCAAAATTTGGTAAGCCCCGAAGTCATCATCGGCCTAGAGTCAGTATCGACTTCAAAGTCCTGGAATTTGCTGATGGAAATTGTCAGCTGCCAATAGTTGGATTCTTGATGGATTCGGTTAAGGAAATTAATCAATTAAATGAAGTTTATCTAGAAGAGACCAAGTTCAAGGAGGACGCAACTTGGGAATTATCTATTAATTAGGCATAGTCGGGTAGTTTCCTTTTATTTTTAGGGAAGTGTGTTTAGAGTTCAATCAGGACTTGTATCTTTTACTTTATCTTTAGGAAAGTTTATGTCTTGTCCAATAAGAACTAGTATCTATCCATGGGTATAAATCGCCACCCTTTTTGTTTTCGTCTTTCTCGATGAGCTAGTTCTTGTTTCAAGTTGGGGTTGCATTAATTAGCTTCGATCTCTGACGAGGGGTAAGGCTTGTTATGGCTGCTTGCATTGTCGAGATTAGTGCTTCCATCGCTTCGACACTCTAATCTTGTCTATGTATGACATCGAGTTATCATATACATTATATAATCTAGATTGATAGTGTTTTCTACTTGCATCGACCGATCTCTATCTAGGGTTTTGTCGATATTGGCTAGATTACTTTGTTGGCTTAGATAATATAATGTGTCCACCACCCTAAAAATCAATCAAAGGCTTGATTGTTTAGACTTTATGCTTCTTTTCACATTTAGTGTTGCATCAATTAGTTTTAACCTACTAAGTCGTGTTTAGAATCATAAAAGCTAACTTGCCTTTGATTGCCAATAAGGGTTTCATCAGGGTTTCAGCCTATGAGTTATCTGGACGTTGCATCGGCTTATAAGGATTACATATAAGTTGGTTCTAGCCGATTGTAACAAATGGTTTACTGATTATCTAATCATTTGGATTTAACAATATCGGATCTCCAGCCGATGCATGCTTTAACCTATTGCACGTGCGCGTGCCACAGCTTGCATCCTGCGCCGCCATCCGCCGCGCCCCCATTCTCCTCCTTTTCGTGGGGCGTTGCACGTGTGCCGTTGCTGCCCGCCATCCTTCTCCATCTTATCCAGGAGCTCGAGAGGCGAGGTGCGGATTGACGACAAGCTTGGAGCTCCGGTGCTGACACGGTACCAGTGCTCCGATGAGTTCCCGCTCTGGTGTCGCGGAGCCTGCTGCTATGACCAGGTCCAGCGAGCACTACCATGCTACTAGCCACGTGGTTCTCCTGCTCGCTTCATCGGTTCGCTTGTCGTCCACCTCGTTGCTTGTTCTGCTTATGCGCTCTAGCTCATGAGCCAAACGAGCTAGCTTGAGCTTTCAAACAAGCCGAGCTAAGCCAGGACTTTAGCTCGTTAGGATAACAAGCCGAGCCAGCTCGTTATCCCAATCAGCCAAACCGAGCTGAGCCGGGCCAAGCCAGCTCAAAATCCACCCCTAACTAGATAGCTTTTTTCTAAATTTTCTAATTTTTTTTAAAAAAGGAAAAATTCGCCCACCTAGCCCTCCCACCACACAAATGTGAACAATACATTTGGTCGGGATAACCACTACAAGAAGGGATTGGGATATTTATAGTGTGTAATATCGGCAACGGCCAATAAATGGAGACCATCAATAACCGTAATCATCGGAGATGGGCTTTAACCATAATGTTTGCCAGGCATCAACCTATCCCCATTATCGATGGGTGTCATCAGTGACGGCCCCAGCCTAGAGGCCTATGGTGAGTGTTTGTATTGGTGCTTCTGTGTTGGGGTTTATTCCGACCCTTCAAAGGGGACGCCTATGTAACGGGCTGCAGGCCCCCATCATGGAAGGTCTGTTCACGATGTCGAGTTCTGGATTCTGCTTTCTCAAATTTGTATTTAGATATCCATTTTGATGAAAAATAGCAAGAGAGGCTCGCAAGCTCTTTGCTTATAGCCTGAAGGTGGCAAAACATTTGGTTGGTTTGAAGGTTCTGTTTCTGTCAATGTTGGAGAAATCCTGTACTTCTAATCTTGTACTTCTAATCTTGTGATTAGACAGACCAAATCCAAACATGATAAATAATTCCTACATCAATATATAATAAACTAACAATAGTTCATTCTCTTCAAGAAAAGTTAATGCATTATATATTGTTGTGGCTTTTAGCCTTGGGTCTAATATAATCAAAACCAGTGCCGTGCCCTTGTATCATGGAAGCTGGTATTGCTGTTGCCTAACCTAAACTAAACCGAAAACCCATCATGCAAGTATCCTTCCTTGGACTTAGACTAATCAGCTAATTGAGCATAGCTTTTGATGCGACGAGTTGGAAGGAAATGATAAACAACACCTCACCAATCGTCACATAGAAGAAAGGATAGGATCTCAAACACCCATTTGTGCATGTTCCAATTAGTTAATCCTTCCTATGTTATAATGTATATAGCCGTGGCAATGCCCGAATTTGTTTTTCCCTCTAATTTTAATGTAGTTTCTATGACAATGCTGATAGCACGTTCCATTGAGGTATTAGTGAGGTTATTTTATCACTATTAAAATGTTTGGCGTAACATCTGTCTTGCTCTTCTTAACTATTGAAAAGAAATTAAAAATTTCCATGCATGAGAAAGACCATAACATGATTTGGTTGGTCGATTTTTGGGCTAAAAGGGAAGTTAAGTACTGTAGCAGAAATGACAATAGGCTATTTTTCATCATGCAGATAATTAAGTGGGTTGTATTTGCCATGGATGATGGATTGTTCAGTAATCTTGAATATTTTTCCTCTCAGAGCTATTTCGAAAACTGAACCTATACTCTGCTGTATATATCATCCTCACCTCTTACGGATTTGCGCTCTTGGACCGAATAGATCTTGTTCATTTTTCCATTTCAGAAAATTCAGTTTATCACTGAAAACAGCTATTAATTAATATAATTACAGAGAAATACATTATACAAACAAAAGCCACTGCTAAAACAATCTCAAGACACATACTTACATCATATTTTGCGATGAACTCATGACTGAACAATGAATACTACTGTACTTCACTGTTGCTGGGGAAAAACACTGTACAAGAAACTGAAAACGCATCAAGAACAAGTGACCAGTTCACTGGATCATCAGCATCAGGTGCCATGCCATGGCTTGCAATGGCCGCCAATGGCGATGTGATTGACAGCATCAGAAGCAGAACGAGCCGTCGTCGGCGAAGCTCCATAGCCCCGCCGGCCAGTGATCGCTCGCCGCTTGGTCGACGGCGGCGCTGTCGCCGCCGTGCGTGAACAGGCTCTCCAGGGACTCGTACGCGCCGCCGGCGAAGTAGGAGGCGAGGCCGCCGTGGACGTCGTACGGGTCGAACACCTCCGGGTCGTTGACGTTCACGGACGCCACCGCCGACGCCGTCGCCGGCGGGGCTGGCATCGACTTGGCGCCGCCGTGTCCGGGCTCGCCGACGACGAAGAAGCGAACGCCGGCGCGGGGACATCGCTGGACGCGGACGCGGACGCCGCCGTGACCTCGCTGGTGGCTGGCGGAGACGACGGCGAGCGCGTGGCGGCGTGGCCGGCGCTTTCTGCGGCGGTGAGCAGCAGCCGAGGGCGGCGGCGCGGAGGGGAAGTTGGGCTTGGCCTTGGCGCCGCGGAGGCGGCGGGCGGCGGCGTCGTAGGCGCGCGCGGCGGACTCGGCGGTGGGAAGGTGCCGAGCCAGACGCGCACGCCGCGCACGGGGTCGCGGATCTCCGCCGCCCACTTCCCCACGGCCGCTTCCTCACGCCGCGGAACCGCCTCGCGCCATGGCGCTCTGCAAGATTCAAGACAGAACAAACGCAACAAGAAACTCCTCTCAGTCTCCACGCTAAATTCTGCAGCTGATGCAAACCAATTCTTGATCGATCGATCGCCTCACCATGTGGAATCACCGGCGGCGGGCGCGGCAGAAGAACCACCACGCCGTCCTCGCTGTCATCGTCGTCGACGACGACGTCGTACTCGTCTACCTCCTCGGAGTCGTCGTCGTCGTAGTCGTCGTCGAGTCGTCGTCGACGGCGTCGAACTCCTCGAAGGCGGCCTCGAAGTCCTCGTCGTCGCTGATCCGCCGCCGCTTGTTCTTGTTGGTGTGGGCGCCGGAGCGCGGCGCCGGTATGAGGTCGGCGAGGATCGCGCCGCCGCACATAGCTCTAGCTCTGGATGGGTTGGGGGTAGGTAGGTGAGTTTGGTTGGAGTTTGATTGGGTTTGAGACATGGGAGAAGACGATGGGGGTTTATATTTATAAAGGAGGAAGAAAGGTAGTACGTTAAACTTTGGCGGGAGTGTACGTACTTGATCATCACATGTTGACAAATTTATGTACTACTGTACTATCTCCGTCCTAATATTAGTGTAGTCGTGAGTTTCCGTGTCCAATGTTTGACCATCAGTTCTATTTGATACTTTTTTTAAAAAAAATAGAAAAAATAATCACACATAAAGTACTATCAATATTTTATCATCTAATAGCAATAAAAATATTGATTATAAATTTTCTTGAAATAAGACGGACGGTCAAACGTTGAACATGTAAAATCGCAAATATACTTGTAATGGAACAGGGATAGTAATTTTCTTTGAATGAAAAATATGGCATTTTTTTTATGTTTTGGGGTACAAATTCGCTCATGTTTAGTTGCCTACCTAGGAGCTAGCTTAGGTCACTATTTTGAAAATTGACATATTTTTATCTCCGGTTTTTTTAATTAAAAGGTTGGTGTAAACAAATGTATATATGGTGCCATGTGAGAAAAAAATCATAGATGAGATGTGGGTAGAGGTGAACTACGGTGCATTTTTTAATTGAATAAATGTCACTTCTGTCAAGAATGAGCGCATTTTCCACTGGAAATCTTTAACCTTGTGAAGTTGATTTCTATGCAATTCTGACGTATGCAACAAGATTGAAGTGCTAATTTTGTTTCTAATTTAAAAATGTATGCAACAAAATCTCTTCGAGAGGTGAAGGTGAGCGTAGCTTAACTGGTTATATATATTGCTTGTGGTGAAACCCGTCCACACGGGTTCAAGTGTCTTAACATGACACAAGTGTTTATATTTACAACTAATTATTCTTTTCAGTGATAGACGATGTACTCATCTACTGCGAGACGTCTATGGTGACCCTGTCAATCTCAAGTATGCATTCATACGGATCGAGAGGATCCACATCAAGGGAACCATAGTACAGTGAACTTTCCTAGCGGATAAACTTATTATAAATGGTTGAAAAAAAGTTTGTAATTAGGTTGAACACAAGAGTTATTTAATAAACCATTTGTGAAAATGCATTATTTTTAGTAAGGGTTTGGTCGTTCACCATCCGTGCCAATTAGTTCGAGTCTTTTCCATTTATATGTGTTATATGCGTCATTTTGCGCTGAATGGGTGAATGATTTAAGATAATTATTCGAGTTACACATTAGTGAATCACCTATTATAATGTTCAAATTAAATTTTTAAAAAGGTATTATGGTATATTCGTATGCAGAAAGTTTATATTAAAATCTCACATTTAATTTTAAAAGCTCGAAAAAATGTGCCCAGTAATAATCGTCTATTCATTGGAAAAGAAGATTGTGTATATACTCATCGATCGATTCGTTCCATATGCTTCGTGATCATCGTAAGCAAGTCTGCATCCTAACTATGTTGTTAGGGGAGAATATTTGAGCTAATCCACATTCTGACTTGCATCTACTCTTTTAAAAATGTGTACCCTCTCCCGCCAATATAATTAGCACTCAACCCAAGAAAGCAGTAGGAACGCCAACAAGCAAAGGCAGTGCAAAAATATTAAAAGTTTGCTACCCTTGTTATGTCAGGTAGTGCATCTCTATCTATTTAACAGAGGATTAAGATTAATTTGGATTCTATTTCTACCGTAAACACACATAATATATATAACTATAAGTTCTATTTTGTAACTTAGGAATACTTTTAAAGCATGTTTAGTACTTATGTTGTTCGTAGAGTTTAAGAACCCATATTTTCAGTCGAGATAACTTTGTACTCCCTCCGTTTTTAATATATGACACGCTGACCTTTTTAAATACGTTGACTATTCGTATTATTCAAAAAAGTTATATAATTATTACTTATTTTATTGCGACTTGATTTATCGTCGAATGTTCTTTAGATATGACTTGAATTTTTATATTTGCACAAAAAATTTAAATAAGAAGAATGATCAAACGTTTATAAAAGAATCAACGGCGTTATATATTTAAAAACGGAGGTAGTAATATCTACTAACATATTGGTGGCCACTATATACCATTAATTGACAAGTTCCATGTTACATCAACCCGACCAGGGAATCATTTTCTTTAGTCAATTTTCTATACCTACTCTAGATGGGGCTCTTGAAAGTTTGTCCAAAAACCATCTAAAATTAATCCCCACCTAGCTAGCTATCGTGTATACTATCTTTATCCTAAAATATAACAACTTTTAACTATTTATAACTAAAAATATTTATATTTTAGAACGGGGAACTGAGTAGTTTTTCTTTTCCTCTAGATGCTCACTCGGTCACTCCCCTACTGTCACTAAACGCCAGTGGTCGATCTCACCCAAAGTAGACAGAAAAAATAACAATAACACATTTGCTAGATTTATATATCATTCGATCATACTACCTCTGTTTTTTAATAGATGACGCCGTTGACATTTTCTCACATGTTTGACCATTCGTCTTATTTAAAAAATTTACGTAATTATAATCTATTTTGTTATGAGTTGTTTTATCACTCATAGTACTTTAAGTGTGATTTATATCTTTTACATTTACATAAAATTTTTGAATAAGAGAATGGTCAAACATGTGAGAAAAAGTCAACGGCATCATCTATTTAAAAAATGGAGGGAGTACTAAAAAATATTAACTCCCATGCACGTATGTAATGTCGTGTTGTGGGTGTGGCGGCGGAAGTCAAAGTCAAGCATGGAGATGCAGCGACGCACACGCAACTCTATGCGAGCGAGCGAAAGGCGAAACCGCGACGGCCGCTGCCCAAATACTCCTATCAAAGCAAGCGGTATTGGTGATTGTTGGTGGCTTAATTTGGTTATTAGAGAGAGTTAAATTACAGTTTACAGATAAGGCCGGCCAAATTAGCTAGTGGAGTAGCTACGTACCTAGATAGCTAAGCTAGGTTGGTTAACCATAAAACGTACCAAAACCAATGAACCACATAAAGCAAAATTATATAGCTTATGGCTTAGCGTTAGACCGTTAATTAGTTAATTAAACGATTGTACTGTTAAGCATGTTGTCCTATGAATTTGTCCCTTCTTCTTCTTCTTCTTCTTCTTCTTCTTCTTCTTCTTCTTCTTCTTCTTCTTCTTCTTCTATTAAATTATAAATTGAATGAGCAGAAGCAGAACTTTTATATGATTGCATCCATTGAATATCAGGGCCTCTTTAGATCTAGGGATTAAATCTATCACATCGGATGTTGGGACACTAATTAGAAGTACTAAACGTAGATTAATGATAAAACCCATTTCATAACACTAGACTAATTCGCAACATGAATTTATTGAGCCTAATTAATTCATGATTAGCCTATGTGATGCTACAGTAAAAAATGCGCTAATTATAGATTAATTAGGCTTAAAAAATTTGTCTTGCGAATTAGCTCTCATTTATGCAATTAATTTTGTAGTCTATGTTTAATACTCCAAATTAGTGTCCAAACATCCGATATGACGGGGACTAAAGTTTAGTCTCTCGATGCAAACACCACCTCAGTGATGATGGCTGGAGCTACTGTCTTGTGAGATCAATAAAAATTAGATAAACTAGTCGTCAATCTATGTCTTGCACGGACTATTTCTACCGATATTAAGAATATTAAAATCTTAACCATATGTTGTATTGGTTATTTTCAAATAAACTAGAGTGGCTTTTATCTTAGTTATAACTTGTTAATTATTAATTTAGAATTTGAAAATTAGAATATTTTGAAAAGGATAAAACTAAAGAGTCCACAATATTTAAAATTTCATGTTTTATTTGATAATATGGTCCAGCTATGATAATGGGATCACACAAAGAAGCTAGGTCACTTCAGAGACAAATCCAGGCTAGGCCCAAGTCATGAGATCCCATTTAAATGATGGTGTATGAAACTAATGAAGATGGATATTAAGTAAGGGCGTGGAAAAACAAAAAAAAAGAGTTATTAATGCGTGGTTAGTTAAGTTTTAATTATTATAAATTTGAAAAATATATTTATTTGATATTTTAGAGCAATTTCTATGTAGAAAATTTTCGTAAAAATACATTGTTTAACGGTTTAAAAAACATACTAACAAAAATCAAGATAAAATATGCATCTTAATAAAAAAAGATCGAGGAACATAGTGGACTTCAATCCTTGTTTGGTCCAGGATCATGGCCTAGGTGGCCCATGACTAGATCCATCATGGATCCTAATTACTAAAAAAAAGCTATTAACACATGATTAGTTAAGTTTTAATTAGAGTGAAGTGTACGGGCGGTCCCTAAACTTGTACACCTGTGTCATCTAAATCCCTAAACTCTTAAAATGCATTTTTAACTCCCTAAACTTGATTTGGTGTCCATTACTAGTCCGGACCAGCCACGATGCACTTTGACCGCCGATGTGGCGTGCCGACGTGGAGGTGCCGACATCGTTGCAGGGGTAATTTTGCAAAGATCCCCTTCTATTTTCCCAGACATCACTACCAGATCCCTGCATCCTCTCGGTTTCTTCGGTGCGGGAGGTGAGATACGGCGAGGCGGGCGAGGCAAGGCAGTGATTGCCAGCGATTGGTAGCGACTCGAGAGATTCACTCATACGAGTGGTAGAGAGGGTGGGAGAGCAGGACAATCTGGACCAGATGGTCGGCTCGACGGTGGACGATGGTGGCCAGATTGCGGCGACAAGGTGAAGCTGCGCCTGTGTATGGTGAGTCAATCGAGCCTCAATGTGTGTTTGTTCACAGGTTTAGATCAAGAGCAGTGCTCCCGTCCTGCGTATTGTACCGCGTGGTACTTGTACCGCGTGGTACCAAAATCCATCCAGCCGTTGATTTTACGGGGGGTAGGATTGGAACTGGCAAGAAGTGAGGCGCCGGCGCACTGCACGTGCTACCTCTCCCCCAAATCAGTCGCGAGAAGCAAACCCTAGCCGCCTTCAGAATCGCCCCGACCCGTCGCCCGCCCAAATTTCTTCGCTTGTGGCGACGGCGGCACCGCCAGTACCGGAAGCCGCGGCACTCGCGACGACGGCGGGGAGGTTACTGCTGGCGGCGGCGGCGGCGGACAGTTTGCCCTCGCGTCTCGCCGGCGCTCCTGCATTACTAATTGGCCGCGAGCGGGCTAGGCACGCGCGGGCAGTCGCTCGCGGCAACGGCGGCCGGAAGCCGCGGCGTTCGCGATGACGGCGCGGGAGGTCAGTGCTGCAGGCGGCGGCGCAGTACTAGGTGTACCGGCGGACAAGTCTCTGCGATGCGGATTGGGACCAATTCGTTAGGGCAACACTACAGCACTCATCGATCCGGATATTGTGAAAAGACATCGCTACCCTTCCACCCAACGATTTCAGGCGGTACCGCGCAAAGGAGAAATTTGGTATCGCGCGGTACCGTGCATTCCTGATCGTTAGATCTGTTTAAAACCAACGGCTGCGATTTGGTACCACCTTGGTACCACGCGGTACCTCGCGACGGTGCTGGACGATAAAATTTCTATTAGATCAATGGTACGCACTCATGTAGCTGTGTTCTACTAGTAGAAATTTGGGAATATGGTTGCTAGGTTCATGTATTTGTCCAGTTAGCTGTAAAGTTAGGGTTTTTTCTTGCGTGATTTAGCTCCTGTCTATGCAATTATTGAGGATTGATTGGTTGCGTTGTTGAACTGTAGATGTGAATGCAAATGAGTTCTCAGTAAAGGTTCACCATGGTGGTCTTTTTGTTGTGCATGGTCATGTGGAGATAGACACTTGGTCTCCACTTTGGCTAGACCAATTTGTTGAGGATCTAGGATATCTAAGAACTCCCATCATGAACTATTACTGGTTGTTACCGGGCAAGGATATTTCAGATGGTCTGAGAGTGGTTCTTAGTGACACTGATACAAATGTGATGGCCTCAGCGGTTGACAAATGCAGGAATTTGGTTTTCTATTTTGATCATGACGACAAAGTTGCAGGCTTTGATTGGGATGAAATTGTGATCAATCCAGTAGGGCATTTACTTAAGGTTATCAGTCCCTGCAAGGTAAAATATACAATAGTGAGCAGCAGAGCAAGCTGAGAAGGAAAAAGGTGCTAGGATAGAACCTGCATTTTGTTTGGCGGTGACAATGTATGATACTGATGCTCACATTTGGTAATCATTTTAGTGGTTTAAGCTGAAAAATGGATCTGGGATGGAATGTTATATACTTGTCTTGGCACTACAAATGATCTATTATGGAATGTGATGGCTTAGAATGCTTCAATGATCTCAGTTTATATACCAGTTTCTGGGCTGAAAAATTGCTCAAGTTTAATATGTGATTCAGTGATCAAGATTGATGGAACATTTTCTGTATCATCTAACTCATTTTCTAAATCATTGAATCCCAGAAATCTGAAACAGTTTCATCACAATTTAGCTGCATAAAGTCCCAGAAATCTGCAACAGTTTCTTCCCATGCCAAAAGATAATTTCATTCAACACAAAGACCATTTCATTTCATTCAACAAGGAAGGCTAATAATGCCATTAAATTTCAGGACACAATTTCATCCATTCCTAACGACAGCATGCATATTGGTCACCACGGTACATACACACGCAGCTACTATGCATTTTAGTAACAGAACAATCTCAGTAACAAAATATATTAAGAAATTCATCTTCTCAACTAGCTGCTTGTCAGCCACTTATTCTGCATCCTGCTTCCTTCTAACCTCTCAATAAGGCCTTCACTCTGCACATGCACCACCGGCTAGTAAACCATATGCCGGCTGCCTCCTTCTACCCTGGATACAGAACAAGCTTGCATATACCTTCTCTTAATCAGATTTTCTGATGTAACATATATCGGTAGAAATCAATAAATACGAAGTGATATATATATTTCAATATCCTTTTTTTATATCACTTTGCAAAATAACATATTTGAAATGTCATTTTGGCAGATATCATATTTGGGTGGTGAGTCGACATTCATCTTTGATATATTTTCTATACATAGACTATAACAAAATGATATTTTAGAATGCAATATATATTTTCTATATAGACTACAACAAAAACATATATAATTTTGGAATATCATTTTTGGACATCACTTTGCAAACTAACATTTTTGAAGTGTCATTCTCACAAATATCATATTTTGGCAGTGAGTTGACATTTATATTGATATATTTTCTATATAGACTATAACAAGATAATATTTTAGAATGTAACATATATATGTATAAAATATCAGATATGTGATTTTTTTATTTTAATACATACCAAGTGATATAACCCATTTATATAGCCTATAGACACGGTGAATAACTGATAAAAAACTGAAAGTACTTCACGACATGCCCAAACGAAACAAGCCATTAGCGATTAATTGAGTATTAATTACTATAAATTTAAAAAATAAATTTATTTGATATTTTAGCGCAACTTCTATTATGTAGAAACTTTTTTACAAAATACATTTTAAAAAATGCTAACGAAAACCAAGATAAAATTTGCATCTTAATAAAAAAAGATCGAGGAACATAGTGGGCTTTAATCCTTTTTTGGTCCAGGATCATGGCCTAGGTGGCCCATGACTAGATCTATCTATGGATCCTTATTGCTAACGTGAGAATTTTTGAAAGTGCCTAATTAATACTCTCTTCATCTCAAACTATAATAACCTAATACTGATGAATGAGACATATCCTAATACCATAAATCTCGACAAATGGCATGTCTAGATTTGTAGTATTAGGATGTCTCTTATCTAATATATACTAGGTTCTTATATTTTTAAGACGGAAGTAGTATGTGTATAGATAGACGACACCATTAAAATATAACATACTGATTAATCAACAGCACAAACTAATTAAAATATGAGTAAATTATGCCTGTCATAGGAACTTGCATAGTGGATACAGATAGCTCGAATAACTTGCAAATTATTCGTTTTGGTACAACAACTTGACTAGTCTATATAAACCCTAGCTAACATAATACATGCAAAAAGAAAAAAGAATAGTGTTTTTATCTCTCGAGGGGATATCTCCTCGTTTCTTTCATGCCACTTAAATATTTATAAAAAATATGAAAAAAGTTGATAAGATAGATTAATATGAAACATATCTTTTCACAAATATGTAAGTTCAAATTCAACTTCTACAAGTCGTAACAAATATAATTGTGAACGTAAGTTAAACTATTTTCAGCTTATTTTTTTTCATTGCAACTTGTAGAAGTTGAATTTGCATTGCATGTTTGTGAAATGATATATTTCGTAATAATCTATGTTAACAATTTTTTTTTCACAATTGTTCAGGTGGCATGCAAGAAATGATGAGATATTCTTTCTGGAGATGAAAATCCATCTCTATATAAAAAAAAGAGTAAATTTCACAAAACCCCAGGTTTTAACGCATCCATAACACAAAACCCTAGTTATTGTGTTTTATTTCAAACAGTTTTGGGGTAAAATGTTTCAATAAACCTCGTATTGTGTAAAATACTCACATTTCATTATTGCATATGATTATTTTTTTCGTAAATTCATATTAGTTAACTCAAAGTACACATTCATCTCATATAGTTTATTTTTTTCTCAAATTTTTAATGCACAAAAACTTAACATAATTCTAACTGATAATAACATATAATTGGTTAATTTTTTTTAGATAATATATAATTGGTTAAATATACACATAAAGGATCATACCATGATGATAAACGATTATTCAAAAGCAGCTAACATGTATATGTACTTAAAAATATCTCATGCATCTTTTTACATTTATTATAGATAAATATATTAGCCGGATAGACAATATAAGCTTGTAGCTGGTGTTTTATGAAACACTTTGTTCTAAAACCTGGGGTTTCATGAAACGAATAACAAAACCTAGGGTTTCGCATCACAGAAGCCCAGAAATCTAGGGTTTTGTGAAATTTGCTTATCGTGGTCGCTGCCTCCTTCTTGGTTGGCTTTGAAGTGAACTTTCAGCTCCAAAGTTCAATCTCACCGGTCACCATTCACCTCAACTCCCTGACCCTGACTACACCTCGGGTCCTACAGCACTCAAAGACGCAGGGACTTTGATGGGAAAATTTACATGTCCTGGGGTTTTCTGCAAAACTACGAACAGCTAATAGTGTGTGTTCCAACTCACAGGTGAAAGGGTCACCAGTGCGCGCCACATCAGATCGTATATGAATTGTTTTGGCTCGGATTTGCATGGACTAACTTATATCGAATCATACAATTTGTAAATTTTGTTGTATCTATTTATACAGCTATGGCGTACCATGATCATGTGCCATAGATGTAATTTAACTCTTGAAATGCAAATGACCTCGAGGCCTTAATTATCATCTCACTCTTCCGTATCACAGCTTCAGTTCATCATTGTCCGGGATCGAATCTTCCAAGTTTTCTCTAGAAAGCGCCCAATGCTTGTCGATGAGACAAGCATAACTAAGGACTCGTTTGCCACAGTTGGCGTAGATTGTTATTAGTATTTGCTTAAACCTTGTTGAGCTCAGCAAAACCAATCGAATTTTGAGTCCAAGCTAATTTTCAGTAACACCACTTGTTCTCTGAATTACGCTCAAAATCGATGAATTGAGATAAGGCGGTAGCTGTTCAAATGCTGTTTGGAAATTTTTGGAATTCAACCATGGTATTTGAACCCAATTCCACGAGGATTCCTTGTCACCAGAAATCAACCAATCACAATCCAGGACAAGCAGCTCTGATTCGGACGGAATCCATCCATCTCAAGTTCTTAATTATCAACTCTTCTGATCTTTCTTACCTAGAAAAAGAAACTTCAATTCCTATGAAGCAACTCTTTAATTAACTTTCAGAGAATTTCTTATCAAGCAACAAATTGACAGGCAAACGAACTCCCAGCAGCTTGGTTCGACACGACACCAGGAATCTGATCAACTTGGAAGTTGGAACTAACATTAAGCTGAACGATCATCCAAGCAGAATATATTACATGATCTCTTTATCAATTGGAAGCCAGGAGCTGACCAGCTAGATCAGCATCACGCCCCTCTTTGTCTCCTCCTAATCCTACCTAAACACAGCATAATCCTTATTCCAGAGAAAGCAGCAGCAATGGAGATCGATCTACATACTCTATATACACACAAACAAGCATAACTTGTTTCTACAAGATCTGAAACATTTCAGAAAATAACCTACTGCACTAAGCTTGTCAGCTTGTTTACTTCTTCAGTTCTTCCCCCATACTGACAGGCTTGCTGACAGCGGTCCGCAGGCTGCTCCAGTCGATCCCCGCGACGCCGATCCGCATCATCCTCTCCCGACGATCTTCTTCAGCCTTCAGTTCCCTGTTGTTCAGAGCAAGGGGAATGGTCAGCTCAGATGATTTGCATCTTCTACTGTTCAAAATATGAAACCTGAACATGACTTACTTCTCCCTGTTGATCTTCTCCATGTCTTGCCAGGTGAGCCTTGGGCCCTCGTCGAAGCCCTCGCAGATCAGCTCGCCGCTCTCGTCGGTGTAGCAGAGGATGCCCATGCTCTTGTCTTCATAGACCTGAAAAACAATGGTATGATGTTTCAGATTAGCACAAAGAAGAATTTGATTCAGATGCTCACAGAGGCTAGCAAGAACAGTTACCTTGTTGACCTTGCTGGTGAAGCTGACAGAGTTGGGAGCCTTCTTGGATTCAGGACCTGAGAAGCTGCTATCCATGGAGGCTCTGATCAGATTCCTGGACCGAATCGTCTTCGGAATCAGGATTGTGTGAGGTGAGTAGCACCTCAAGGAATCCATGGATGATGGCCTGTTGCAAACAGGAACAATACTAATAAGTAATAACCATGGGAGTGGATGTCATGAAAATGGCCATTAGTGGGTGGTGGATATCATTTTAAAGAGGGGAAGTTAGGTCAATGAAGTCCCTGCAACATAAATCATTGGTTAAGCTGCATAGATTAAGGTACAATTGCATGGCTATTAAATTGACACATAATTGGTGACAAATTCCCTTTCTAACTCTTGTATCATTATTGGATTAAAAGAACCTAGTTATATATTCAGTGTCATGACTCATGACAAGGACTTCCAACTTGCTTCCTGCCAACTTTGTCCACCTTGGTTTTTACAGCACACCGAAACCGATGTTTTTTACCTGATTTTTTTATGATGGTAGGACCCTAGAGAATTTTATGATGGTAGGACTCTATGTGATAATCTGTACAGGATTGGAACATGACAGCTGAGAGATTCAGGTAGAAATCTCACACTTATCACTTATCACTTATCAGTCATAGAAAGTACATAGAGTTATACTACATATGGAAAAAGAATGTTTGCGCCTTTTAGCTGCGGAATTCTTCCATAAATGCTTCATGGAACACATTAAAGCGGGAGATAATCTGCCGTGTCTTCTCTTCCTGTGGCAGAATTGTGCATCTGAAATGCCATGTTCCAGGTACCTGCAGAATATAACCAACAAGAGGAACATTTGTTAGAATACCAGCAGAAAGAAAAAGGAATATTTTTCTGCAAGATCAACAAACATGTATTAATGCTTGAACATCTAATCATTGAAAAGTATAAAAACCAAGTCTTAAGTTTATATTCTACTCTGAATAATATACAAGTAGATATATGTAAGAATATTGTACTCACTTGTCCAAACACTGAGCCAGGCACTACAACAATCCCAGTGCTTTCGAGAAGACGGAGAGCATAGAACACATCCGGCTCTGTGTTCATCGCCTCAGCAGCTTCAATTGCCCGTGGCGGCAGCCGAACACTAGGGAACAGAGATATTCCACCTTCAGCTTTGTTGCAAGTCATCCCTTCCATGCTGTTGAATGTGGACACCATGGCCTAAAACCAGTGCACAAATGCAACATTCAGTTTTGGCCTACCATGGTCTTTACCGCAGTGAAATCGTAACTAGTCAGAGCTTTAAATCATTGTATTGAAGAAAGAAATAAGATACCTCTGCACAGCAAGACAAAGATGATAGTATGCTGTCTCTTTCTGCACGATAAGAGGGGTATGACTCATCTCCAACCTGACAAAAGGGAGGATTATTAAGGTATGCAAAATGTTGATGTCTTCCCTTAAAGAAAAACAAAAAAAGTCGATGCCGAAGGTGAAGAATTCAGAGACCTTTGGTGGGTTCATGACTAGGCTCATAAGGATCTGGCCAGATATGTTGGAGCATGCGCTTAGGGATGCAACTTTGTATACTTCTCCCCTTACTTCCGAGCTGAAGCCAGTGACCTCCATGTAACCCCCTCTTCTCCCGCATTCGCCGTAGTATCCTGATGAAAAGGACAATACTTGTTATCACTTATCCCATCCATCAACAAAGAATTCGTAGTTGTATACTGATTGATAAAGAATTTGTAGTGCATGCTGCATCACATCCAACAGTTCAGACTACTTAGAATTTGGCAGAAAAGATCAGTATACAGGATTTGATTGGGGAAAGAAACGAAACGCGTTGTGGAGAACATTCTTAATCAAGGATCGTCGTAGTGCCTGGGAACTAGAAATGTCCAATATATTGATAGGCAACTAGAAATGTCCAATATATTGATAGGCAGAGTGCATGGCATGCTAGATAAGTACTCCCTCCGTTTCATATTATAAGACGTTCTAACATTGTCTTATAATATGAAACGGAGGAAGTAGATAGAGTTAGGCCCTCTTTATAAACAGGGATTTGATTGGAGAAAGAAAAGAAAAGAAATATATTGTGGTGAACATTCTTAATCAATGAGTCTTAGTGCCTGGGAATTAGAAATGTCCAATATGTTGATAGGCAGAGTGCATGGCATGCTAGTTAAGTAGATAGAGTCAGTCAGTCTTCATGTAAACGTAATAAGCTCAGCTTATAAAAGAACATTCACTCCATTCAATCGATAGTATTCATGTAACAATCATACAAATTTGCCTTCCCTGATAATCTTATGCATAATTTTCTCTCTCAATGAGTTCCAAAACTAATTGTTAAAAGGACCATAACTCAAAAGTACAGGTCACAACAGAGTTGCCTTGTATTTTTTTTTTTCAAGTTGCAATAAACAAAGGTTTGCATATACTAGAACTTGAGAACGATCATGAATGAGACAAAGTAAACGATTTGTACCATTAGATACTGAGTGGAATGATACTAAAGATATATCCCCTTCCCCATAGCCTATGGACCGTGCTACCTTCTTGAAGGAGTTAAATTTCTTCTGATCAGTGTAAATGTTTTCTTGGTAAACCTATCAAAGATAGTCGTGAAACGGTAAATGTCATATTTGCAATAGCCAAGGAAGAAAATACTACAAATGTTCTTATTAAGAAAGATACAATGGGCACCTCATCTGCTAGGAGAACAAGGCATTCATTCTTGCAGAGCTCCACTATTTCACACTGGTTTTCCTCCACAAGAACCTACGAGGAATTCAATCACATAGAATTCAATCACATATTCACATTGGACTCCTTAAAATCAAAGAAATAGCGTGATTCAGTGATCCGTAAACAAACCTGCCCAGTAGGGTTTCCCGGATTTACCACCACAAGTCCCCTCACAGCAATGCCCTTTGCCCGGGCACCATCCAACTGTTTCTTCAGATCTGAAATGTTCACACTCCAACCTCTGGATTCATCAAGGTAATACGGTACCTGAAAATGCAGATATTTTTCCTTTCTTATATCAGATTGGTTCAGCACAGTAATTAGTATCAATGGAGATTTGCTTCTGTCTGGTTAATGTGGTACACACAAGAGTTGCGCCACGAAGAACCATTGAATCTGTGTACAAAGAGTGTGATGGAATTGGGCAAAGGATGCCATCATTCTTGCCACGTATCAACAAGTGCATCATCATATGAACCTATATGGAAATCAAGAAACACAATGATCTCCATTATTTAAAACCTTATCAGATATGAGGCAGATACTAAGAATATGTATAGTTCATATTAGTGCCAAGGATTGAAATGCAAAAGAGACGACATTATCAGACAAAAAAAAAGACCCTAGGCTGCTATTCTACTCATATGTTTTTTCTTTAAACCAAATCATCCATTCACTGAAGTTCTTATATCCGTAGAATATCAAGCCAGTTTTCAGATTATGAGAACTGTTGGTTGCATCTTCGAAACCGCAACTTTTATCAAAATAGTTTGATGTGATTAATACTATCCAGAGGCCCAACAGTCAGCAGTGACAAAAAAAAATTGAATCATTATCCAAAAAAAAAACGATGTGTATAATGATCAAACTAAATAGTACCGGTGCAGCTGCTCCATCTGTCAGGAAAATGTCCTCCGAATACGACGGTAAACCATCGCGAGAAGCTATTCCAGCAGCAATTGCATCACGCAACCCTTCAATACCCTGTCAAAAATAGTCAAGTTTGATGAACGCTCATTCCCATATTTGTCAGCATTTGCTCTGAATTCTGAAACAATTGAACTTGCCTGACAGTGACTGTATCCTCCAGTTGTTTTTCCAGGAATGAGGCCTACAATCTCCCGTGCCCTCGTTATCGCATCAGAGCTGAAGCATTGGAACTTGGCAATCACATATAGCTTGCAGATCATCTCTTCCATAAGTACCATTGTGACAGGAATACTTGATTTCTGTTCAGTTCTTACCTGAACATGAAGCTGGCCTCGCTCCGGTCTAGGAGGTGGGGATGATCACACAATGCAAGAACCTGGAGCATGAAAAGAAAAAAATCATCAGAAATCAAGAAATTATGGTAAATGACTAGTAGTAAATTCATAGGGGCACATGCACACGCCTCCCGGAAGAACTTGTTTGGTTGCTGCCCTTGGGACTGTGGGTTGCTGTGGTTGCAATAGATGATCTACTCCAAGAAATGGGGGAAATTAGCCATAGTAAACTCAGGGAAACTCTGAACTGAATAGAAGTAAGATGCAGAGGAACACTGAAAACTCAGGCATTCCTACTGAAAGTAAAATTCAGACGAACGCACCTCACTGAAAGGATGTGAAGCTGGATTAGCATCTAGCTCTTGTTGCATGCTCTAGAACCAAGAAAACAGAAAAAGAAGATGAGTTTGATCACTGCATTAAGCTGCAACCCCTTCATAATCTCAAAATACTAGAGTTGAGAACAATCATCAATACACCAAAGGAACTTGGTTTGAAAATAACAATGCACCAAAGAAACTCTTATAACGATCACACTGTCTGAATTCGAGCAATGCAGTTTGCGATGTGCAGATTAAACCTACTCGATCCTAACTCCAATTGTCCCAATCAAGAAAGAACACCGCCGATCAAACAAACCAACGCGTTCTAACTTTTTTTTCCCAAAGATGGCATACCGTATTTTTTTCGCACAAACTCAAATTGGGGATACCATCCAGTTGAGAGGATTCTTTCTTCCCCCACATTGAGGCATATCACATATGCATGTGATTGTGAGCAAATGGGGGGGATTGATTGATTGATTACCTGCGCGCGGCGGGCGACGAGTCCGCCGAGGTGGTGATCCGCCAGCGCGAGCACCTGCAGCGGAAGAAGATCAGTGAGCCCGAGCCGCCGGAGACAGAGAAGAAAAAAACAGAAAGATCCAAAACCTTTGGGTTGAGGGAGCTGACGGTGAGCGCGCGGGCGGCGGCGCGAAGCATCTCGTTGGCCGCCGGCGACGGTGCGATCGATCCGGCGATGTAGGTGAGTGAGGTGAGGTGAGGTGAGGTGAGCGAGCGAGGAATGCGGAATGCAGCAGTGAGCCAGTGTGACGATGGTGAGCCTCTAAGCTAGGCGGCCATGGATGGATGAAGAGGAGGGGAGGGAACTCGTCTCGTCTCATCTCATCTCGTCGTCGTGCACGACCGGCTGACGAAGCGGTGGCCATGGACGCACGCGCGTGGTGACGTGGCACTCAGCCTCAGCGCCGTTCTTGGTGAGGCTGACGTACACTAGTCACGTGCACGTGCACGAGCACGAGCACGGATCCTCCATCATGTTGGATTGGAGCCACCTGCTGCTCCCATTCGTCTTGTTTCGCGAGTATTTTTTTTGTTTCTCCTTCTGTTTTTTCCCCCTGATTACAAGCAACGCCTACTCCGGTTTGGGTGTTCATAACTCAGAAATCTGTATAAATGTCTTTTGAGTAAATGGTTGTTTATAAATTAATAAATTAGCAAGGGGTTTGGCAATACTTATTGAAAAGAAAATATCTCTATAATAAATCTATTACCCAAGTTGATAGGACACAAGGAGATTCTTATTTTTGCTAGGCCTCATAGAAAAAAGTTAAGAATACTTTATTAAATATGGGTTCCTGGATTTTGAATAATAGGGAACAAGTTAGATTCTGAGAAGATAAATGGTTAGGTAACTTAGCTTTTAAAGATAAGCATGCATCTCTATATGCTATTGTTCGAAGGAAAAACTCTTCAATTGCTAATGTTATGAGATATGTTCCGCCGAATGTTTCTTTTAGGAGGCTTTAGTTGGTCAGAATCTAGCAAATTGGCATGAATTGTACTCTTCTATTGTGCATATTCAGTTGAATCAACAGAAAGATTGTTTTACATGGAACTATCATCACAATGGCCAATTTTTTTTGTTCGGTCAATGTATTTAGCTTTAATAAACAATGGTTATATTGAGAGAAATAAGATTATTTGGAAGCTTAAGATGCCTCTGAAGATTAAGATCTTTATGTGGTATTTGTTTAAAGGGATTGGGTTAAATAAAGATAATTTGGCAAGGAGGAATTGGAATGGTAGTCTGAGATGTTGTTTCTGTATTAAAAATGGGACTATACAACATCTTTTTATGGAATGCCATTTTGCAAAGTTTATTTGGAGATCAATTCAGTTTTCTTTTGGTTTTACTTTCCTAATAGCATATCTCATATTTTTTATGATTGGCTTCTGGGGGTGGACAAGAAAAATAGAAAACTTATTCTTAGAACATCTGCTATATGTTGGACTCTATGGTTGAGTAGGAATGACATGATATTAGACAAATCACTATATGTTTCATATATGCAAGTAATTTTCAAGGCAACACATTGGCTCACGTTCTAGGCACAATTACAAAAGGATGATGAAGAGGCGAGTTTTTAAAATTTGCATGTCGTAATCTTGAGAAAACGGTTATACAATTGTTTACCAATCTTGGATGGAGATTCATAAATAGAATTCAATAATTGTGTACTCCCTATCAATACAATCTTGTGTTGATAGTCTTTAGTTTGCTTTTTCTTCATGGTTGGTGTCTTCTTTTATTTATGTGAGCTACACTCGTTTTGAGTGTTACGTTGTAATAATTGGTTGTAACTCGTTGAGCAAAGGTTGGGATATTCTATTCTATTATCTTAAAAAAAAGTAACGCCTACTCCTACGTCTGTTTTAAAAAAAACTACTTTTGAATATAAATATAGATATAGTGTATATTCAAATTCATAGCTAGAACTTTGTTTTTTATGGAACAGAGGGTATATGTGTTTGTGCACAGATACCACAAGTTCACCCTCCTGTTAACAATTAGATTTAGCACCAGAATAAAATATAGTAAAGTTTAGTGATATTTGAAAAGGATCCAAGCATGTTGCACAGGATGGTTTGATTGGTGACTTGAGACGGGTCCAACCGGGGATCCCAATGGTCGGACCGGTAAAAACCGAATTCGAGTCCAATTGCGATGGATCTTAAGTTTCCTTGCGGGGACGTGGAGTTTATTGAGTCTATGTCGTTTATAAGTTTAATACAACGTGGAAATGGTCAAATGGAAGACCAACCCCTTTTTCATATTATGAGAACATCGCAATCTTTTTTTTTTCAAAATGGTTATGGCTATTTTTATATATTTTTGAAATAGGGGAATATGTAAGGTGTTAAAACATTTTCTCGTTTGGTTATCTTTAGTTGTTTAGCAGGCTCGCCTCTGACCCTTTGTAGGAAAGTTGTTCTGACAGTGGCTAACATGTCGGTCCAATTCCACATGTCAGCGACAACTATTATAGATGTAGTAGAGGATCCTTACTCTATTTTAATGTCACATTCTTAAATGCCACCCTCTCCAATAACTGATTATTTGTCATGGGGACTTGCTCATATAAGCCACTTTTGGACCTAAAACGTTGCCACATCAGCTGAGTGATGTGGCACTGGAAAAGCAAATGACCATACTACCCTGATCTCTTATCTCTCATCTCTTCTCATTAAAATGACAAGCAATGCAAGAGGTCGAGCAAGCCCATGGCGGTGCTGCTGCTCGTGCCGAGCGATTGCTGTTAAGATCGACGCAATGGCGGCAGCGCTAACCTGTGTAGGAGGAGACGATAAGGAAACAACGGCGACGGGTGGTAAGATCTCCCAAGGAGCTGCGGGGGCGCCGCTCTGGTCGGTAGCGGTGCTACGCGATCCATGGTGGCGACGGGATGCGGTCCATCCGATTTACTAAGTGTGTTTAGTTCACACCAAAATTGGAAGTTTGGTTGAAATTGTAACGATGTGACGGAAAAGTTGGGAGTTTATGTGTATAGGAAAGTTTTGATGTGATAGAAAAATTAGAAGTTTGAAGAAAAAGTTTGGAATAAACTCTGCCTAAGCTGAAAGATAAGAATGGCAAAGTGGAGACATTTTTTTTTTGACCCGGGTGACAAATAATCCAAGTCACTGGGAGGTTGCTACTATTTGAGAATGTGTCATTGAAGAGAGTGGCAAATGGTCAAAAATCACGAGAAAAAAACAAGTTACATGTACTTAGTTTAGCAGGAACATTTACCGATTTATTTCCAACTTCTATAAAAAATTAAGTGTGTTAAGATATGCTTATAAGTATGTTTATTTTATAATGAAATTTAATCCAGTCACATATATTTACAAGTCCTTAAAAATAGATTGAAATTATTGGGATTCTGTTTCTACCATCAAGGCAACAAATACCATGTGCCGCAGGAATCTTTAACCTAAGCATTATAAATCTATACTAAAATTTACTATTTGCAAGTTGTGTTTTACAGTAGACAGCACAGCAGAGTAAAAGACACTGAAAGGTCTCATTTTATTCAGAGCATTTTGTTCAGCAGCACTCCTACCAACCAACGCTATTCAAATCAGAGATGAATAGCTGGTGGGTCTCACAATCAGATCAAGCCATTCTCATACAGTTCAGCCAACTCCAACATCTCAAAACTATAGCTGCCTCTGCACCAAAATCTTAACATTTATACAATAACAGGCACAACAACGAAATGGCAGGTAAATTTCTCCTCAATTTGCCATCGAAGGCATCAGTTTTTCAGTACCCTCTGTGATTAGCACACTAAAAAAAAGCATGTCTGGCTTTGATTTATTTTGTTTTGGTCTACAGGATGATGCTATCATGGGGACAAAAAAAAGGAAGGCCTGGGGAAAATCCATCAGGCTTGTATAGAACTCCCCATCTGTTCAATGGTGAATGGCAATTCAGTCGCGGTACGCTGCCATGAAGCCCTCATGGAATGCCTTGAAGCGGGAGATGATCGCGGGGATCTTCTCCTCCTGTGGCAGGATTGTGCATCTGATGTGCCATGTGCCAGGAACCTTTGGAGTAAAAGAGGAAAACAAAATCAGTACCATGGATATGCCAAAAAATAAAGTGCATGGAGTGCTTATTGTTCATAAACTTCAAAGTAGCTTTCAGGTTTGGACACCCAGAATTATAACAAGATAGTTGTTGAAACAGAACAAAAGAGGCAGATACGTGATGTGTCCCGGGAATCTTTTTAGTAGATAACATCACCATATGCCAGTAATAAATTTTTAGTACTCCCTCCTTCCCTAAATATTTGACGCCGTTGACCTTTTTAAACATGTTTGACCGTTCGTCTTATTCAAAAACTTTTGTGAAATATGTAAAACTATATGTATACATAAAAGTATATTTAACAATGAATCAAATGATAGGAAAGGAATTAATAATTACTTAATTTTTTTTTTAATAAGACGAACGGTCAAATATGTTTTAAAAAGTCAACGGCGTCAAATATTTAGGGACGGAGGAAGTACAAAATATCTACTGACCAAATAGCATGGTAAGAACGCAATAGTATGAGAAGTTCTATTCAGGGATGATTATTTTCAGATATTTGTTGCAGAAGCTCAACACAAAGATATATTCAGGAACTTATGAGAAAAAAAACCATGATTGTTATTTGGTGGCATAAAAAGTGATGTTGAATCTTTTAAGGAAAATTTGTTTTGACTTAATATGCCCAAACCAATAGTATCAGCAAATACAAGCACAAGCATATTATATTCTTCGTATAAAGATTTAAGTTGACTCACTTGGCCAAATCCAGATCCAGGGACGACAACAATTCCGGTTGCCTCGAGGAGACGAAGAGCGTAGAAAGCATCAGGTGCTTTGTTAGCAGCTTTAGCAGCCTCAATTGCCTTTTGTGGCAGAGTAAGCTGAGGGAATAGGTACATTGCTCCTTCAGTTTTGTTGCATGTAATTCCCTCAAGACTGTTGAAAGCATTCTCCAATGCCTGCCATCAAGAAAAAAACAATTCTACAATTTGTTCCCAGATATCATTTAGCAGTATAAGAGAATTGGAATCCTGGTATACCTTTGCACGGCGAGCTAATGATTGGAGGATTCCATCTTTCTCTGCCTTGTATGAAGCATATGATGCATCTCCAGCCTGCAGAATCAAATAATGGTATCTGATTAGAGACTTTTGCACTTTCTTAGGTAGAAATTTAAACAATGACAGAACATTGACCTTTGGTGGATTCATGACGAGGCTGGCAAGGATCTGACCAGTGATATTGGAACATAAGTTCACTGACGCCACTTTGTAGATCTGCTCTCTGACTGGAGCACTGAAGCCAGTAATTTCCATGTAGCCTCCTCTTTTGCCACACTCTCCATAATATCCTGTTGTCAGCAAGAAAATCCTTTTGAGAATCCAGTGCCGATAGAAAATAAGAAAACAGATCATCGTATTTACCCTTAGAAACAGATTGAAATGATACTAAAGGGAGATCATCCTCGTTGTATCCCATGGATCTCGCTATCTTCTTGAAAGAGTTAAATTTCTTGTTGTCAACATAGATGTTCTCTTGGTATACCTATCAATATGAATAGTGTTGATGTTACAGACAACACAGTGAAAAGGAATTAAGCAGCTGAAAGTTTGCTGTGGAGTTGCTCAAGTAACAATCGCTTACCTCATCAGCCAGAAGAACAAGTCCCTCATTTTTGCAGAACTTCACTATGTCCCGTTGGTTTTCCTCAGCAAGAACCTGCAAATGAATTAAAACATGATTACAGTTCTTTTGTTGGGTACCTGCACCAGCTGCAAATGCTTCATGCACATTGCAGACAAACAAAAATACATATGTTCCCTAACAATGGAAAATCACATAAAAAGATACAAGAATTGCAAATATATATGCCTTAGGTAGATACATGCAGAATATGGTGTGAACAGAAATTGCAATGATCCAAGATGTTCTTTAAATTAGATAAGAAAGCAATGAATGCAAACCTGCCCAGTTGGATTTCCTGGATTGATAACTACCAAAGCTCTAACATCAATGCCTTTCAACCGAGAATCTTCGAGTTGCTTCTTAAGGTCAGAGATCTCCAAACCCCAGCCTGTTGATTCATTAAGATAATACGGGACCTAAAACAAAATGCTCTCAATTAGGCTTTGGTGCAGCATGAATGCAGCCATATTGAAAATGTGCTGAGAATTCAAAACATACAAGAGCTCCACCATGAAGAGCAATGGAGGCTGAGTACAAAGGATATTGAGGAATTGGGCACAGAATGCCATCTTTCTCGTTCCTTATCAGTAACTGCATCATCATGTGAACCTAAAACAGAGGGGGAGAATAGCATCATAATGAGATTCGAACTGCTTCCTGTTTATTCAAAAAATGTCCAGTAAGTTTTAAATAGAAGGTAAAGTTCCTACTCCAGGGCTTGCTCCGTCAGTAAGGAAAATGTCGTCTGCATTTGCAGGGTATCCGTCACGTGATGCAATTCCAGCAGCAATTGCATCACGCAGCCCTTTGATGCCCTAGGAAAAATGAGTACGGTGAAATTAAGATTCTTTTTTTTTTCTTTGTAGTGAGTAAATGTATCAGGCTGAGCTGCTCACCTGGCTGTGGCTGTATGCTCCAGTTGCTCTTCCAGGAATCAAGGCAAGAATCGTAGTTGCTCGAGAAATGGCATCAGCACTGCAGCAAAGATGGGGCATCAGATACTAGAATTTCAAATTTCAGTATGATAGTCAACTATTTATGGAAGTTCATGAGCAGAACTCTTTTAGAAATTAAGTTAGGGTGATATGCCAGTTGCATAGTTAATCGATTTAGTCCTAGCCCTTTTAACTAGGGATAAACCACCTTGAAAATTTCTCAATAAGATTTTGGTTTTTGAAACTCCTATGCTCAACTAACATGTAATATCTCTAGTCAAAACTCAATCAGTAGAGAGAAACAAAAGGATGAAGTATATGGTAAGCAAACTAAAGGAATGTGAGTGTTTGCACTAGATATCTCCATTTAAGTTCTCTGCATATCTGTTTGATGCTGATGAAATAAAGGTGCCGATATTCACCTGAACAATGATTTGGTTTCCTCCTTTTCCAACAAGCATGGATGATCACAAAGAGCAATAACCTGCAATACAGCATGTGAATATCATGGAAACAAAATGTAAAACTTGAAGGCAAGATAACCACATACCTCCCTGAAGAATGTAATTGGCTGCTGACCAAGAGACTGGGGATTCCCAATGTTGCAGTATAGGATCTGCAAGGGGAAAACAGAATGAGAAAATAATCTACCAGGAAAAGCTCCTTTATGTTAAATTGATAGTTACTAACCTCATCAAAAGGAAGAGACCCTGGTTGAGTCTGTAGCTGTTGCTGCAGGCGCTGGAAACAGAAGAAAACAGATAGATATCAAATTATAAGCAGGTACTTATTGAGTTATTGTAAAAACAACAGCACAGTTTACTACTGCAGGGGAAGTCAAGGAGATGTGAATAAGAAGTTTATACTGTTAGACAAACACAGACAACAAGATAAACCTTTTCGTTAGATACGGTGAAACTTAACTGACTATTCTCCCTTTATATATCTCAGCAATGACTACTTTATTCTCTGCGAGCTAGGCAGTTAAGTAATTAATTGACACTAATTGGTGGTAGGTTCCAACAAAACCATATGGATTCAACACTTCCAAAAAAAAAAAACAAGATTGTGCGATAAAAATAACATTTCTATAATCAAGTTCAGCAAACTAATTGAATTGTCACCGAACGCTTAACAGCTATATTCAACTGTCAACTATTCAATCCCTATTCTATTGCCAAAGTACCTAAAAGTTAATGAACAATAAAACAAAAATCCCTTTAATTTAAAAGGTTTATAGGACTAGCTGGTTAACTTTTCATTCAAGAAGAATACAAATGAAAAAAAAAAAATCAAAACTGCACGGGTTACAACCATTATAAAGTAACACACCGGCGTCACTCAAGATACCTGAGCATGGATCACAATCTCTCCACGCACTGCATACTCACAATTCAAAACCTGCACGGGTAAGCTTATTAGTTAGGCACTAGAATAGGCACCTGGTTGATCAAGAGATGGAGAGAAAATAACTAGAAATCCAGTAAATAGAACAAATAATCTTCAGGAAAGAAATTGCAATTGCATTCTCAAACTAAAACTGTTATGAACTTGTCAAGGGCATCAATTTTTAGGACTATATGGCAGGATAGTGGATGACATTCAATTTAGTTAAGCAATCATGTGACTGTAACTGTAATAATAATAATTCCTGCAGGGAAGAATATAATTTATACACATAGATAAAGTGGCCATGATACTATGCTATATTACTGTTTTGCTTCAGTGCAGCTGATAGAGCTAAATGCTAATTAATTATTGAATGGCGCAAGTTGAAAATGAAAAGCAGACCACACGGGCAGTACTTTTGAAAGTGTTAGAATAACACAATATTATCCAGGTTGCCAAATAGGCAAAGCATCATAATCAATTTTCAATAATAGTAGGAACCAATATAGCATGAAAATGACATCATGAGGAAGGTAACAGATATTTATTCCCCATTGTTTAACACAACACCCAAAATATAATATTTTTTCCAGGTTTATAAGCCTACAGGGAAAAAGAACTTGTTAAAAGCAGTTGCTATTAAATATTCTAATGCATAATTATCTCCTTAAAATCCAACTGAATCTTCACAAGACACAAGTTGCCATCGGAGCAAGTGAGCAGCACCCTCTGCTCTCACTGAAACAACAATATGGTGCTTCAGCATCTTCATGTCACTATTTGGTAGCAGAAGTGGGACAACAGTTCATTCAAATTGCCATATTCCATTTTGAAAGGGAAAAGAGATGCTGATGTTACATGGCACTGTTCGATCACGGCAAAAAGGCAAAAACTGAAGGCCAGCAGCTGCTCAACCAGTACTGAGATCTACCTCTAGGTTAACAGAGCTGACAGCATCCAACTAAAAGAACTGCATCTCTAATTAACCACAAAACTATTACTGTTTGCAGACTAAAAATTGCTCATGGCAACTACCCTGCTAATTGAAAGATCCTCCTCACTGCATGTGTGATAATTCCTCATTTCTGGGGACTGGGCACCTTGAATTCACAGGTTTAGACAAGCAGAACACAAGAACAAGAACTAAGCATGATAACTACACTGGAGAAAAAAACCAGAGCACAACCCACTCCATCAAATTAGAACACCATCTTATCAAAACTCTTCTATTATCTAAAACAAGAGCACCCTACTGCCCCACCCATATCCCCTTCTGAATCACTCCCATGACAACATCAGGACCATTGGATGCTCAATTCGCTACGCTAAGAAATCGAACTAAGAACAGGGACCAAAAAATCCCTCCTTTTGACCCCTAAACTCCACCGGAAGTCCGAAACCGAGCCAATCCCTATCCTCACACCACATCACATCGAAAATGCAATCTTTCCTCAAGAACCTCTACAACCCCCACAAAAGAGAGAGAGAGAAAGAAGAGAAGAGAAGAGAAGAGAAGAGAAGAAGAAAAAAGAAAAATCAAGAAACGGGCATGAGGAGGCGCAGGATCACCACCTTGGGGTTGAGGTTGTCGACGGCGACGCTGGGAGCAGCCATGGCGGCGGAAGCACCAAGAACAGAGAGAGGAAGAGAGATTCAGCGGCAGCGTTGACGGGTGGTGGGTTTCGTGGCGAATCGACGGCTCGCCTCACCAAATTGGCTGCTCCTTATAAAGGAGAAGAGAAGCAAAAACCGCAAAAACGCGAGGCGGACGCGGATGCGGATGCGCCCACCGGATGGAAAGCGACCGGAGACGCCGCCCCCAGCTGCGGTTTTCGTATCAACAGTCTCTGCACAAGAACCCAAAAAAGTCTAACCTTTTGCGGAAAAAAAAAAGAGAAAAACTGAGGGTGTGTTTATTTCCGTAGGTGTAAAGTTTCTGAAGTACATGGATACATATTTAAAGTATTAAACGTAGATTAATAGTAAAACAAATTATCGATTCCGCCTGTAAACTGCGAGGCGGATTTATTAAGCCTAATTAATATATCATTATTAAATGTTTACTGTAGCATCATATTATTAAATCATAGCATAATTAGGCTCAAAAGATTCATCTCGTAATTTACATGCAAACTGTATAATTAGTTTTTTCTCATATTTAACACTCCATGTATCAAACATTTAATGTAACGTTTTTAGCTTAAAAATTTTTAGATCTGAACCAGGGTCTAACCTTTTAGTGACAGTGTTAGAGCGGTGGGCACGTCATCGTATTGTGACTACCAGTGGCTGGATTAGATTACGTGTGTGCTTAATTAGGAGGATGATTTCAGTTTTGCCTTTTTGTTTCTTTCGTTCTTTTTTTTCTTCTTTCTGTGTGACTTTGTGTAAGGTTTGTAAATTGGTTTCGTCGCATGGAAAGAGTCCAAATAGGGTGGAGGATGAGGTGGTTGGCTCTTGGGTTTTTTTCTTCGATCGATATGTGTGATGACACATAGATTTGTTGTAATGTAACGATGATTAGATGAGCCACGTTGTAAAGTGAGTTTATCTATCAAAATTCGGTGAGTTTGTTGTTGCTCAGTTTTTGTTGTTTTTTCTCCTTTACTTTTTTTTCCCTGGAAGTGGTTTTATGCATTCTTGTGATATATGTTTCTTTTCTTTCTTCCAAAATAAATTTCCTTTAATTTGTTCTTAATTTGGTCACCTGGAAAAAGAATCTAAATTGGGTGGATTGTGAGATGGTTGCTCTTCGATTGTTTCGATCGATGTGTGATGCCATGTAGATTTGTTGTGATGCAATGATGATAAGATGAGCCAGGTTGTAACTGAGATTATCTAGGAGTAAAACAAGTGAAATTATCTATCAAAATTAGAATACGTTTGTTGCTTCATTTTTTTTCTTTTTCTTCTTGATTTTCTGGAAGTCGTTTATACATCACTCTTGTGGGGCCTTGTGCCATGTGCAGGTCGATTAATTAGGAGGATTGTTGTTTGCATTTTCTTTTTCATCTAATCTTTATATTATGTTTTGTCTTTCTTTATTTTTTTTCTTTTGAGAGTTAGGTTGGGGAATAAGGTTAATGGCTTTTGTCACCTAGCTAAGAACAATCCAAATGGCATGATGTAGAAACTTTTTGTTATCTATCTATTCCTATCACGCTGACATAGAATTTGTGTTGATGAATATATGCATGTACGTAGTGATGAAGATTCCAGATGAAAACAATTATATAGCTAATACTTTACTCACCAAACTTCAAATGCTGTTATTTTTTCTATGTCTTTTTTATAGTGTGTTGTGTGATACTGCTTGTGCACTTGGATATATATGAGGTCGTTTAGCGCATACATTTTGTTAAAATAATGATTATGATGGATAAAGACGATAAAGTAGACTGAGAACTTAAATAAATTATAGTTGTGATTAGTTAAATAAATTATAGTTGTGATTAGTTAAATAAATTATAGTTGTGATTAGTTAAGATGAAAAAGTTGATAAAAAGAAGTTGTTATATTCCCGAACAAACTTTAAAAGCTAGAAGTTTTTATATTTTTTAATAGAGGGAGGAGGCCATGTATTAGTTAAACAGAGGAAATCAAATTTGCCTCTCTTTCTTCAAATAAATCATTTTGTTTTATTCGAAGGTAGTTGAATGAATGGTCATGTGTACTGATAACATCACAAAGAGTTAAATAAAGAGGGCAAGTACGTGTGAGTTTGTTTTTCTGATGCCTCTTATTTATTGAAAATTTGAATTCTCAAGTTTGCTGACTTGGCCTCACATAGGTAGCACACAAACAGACTGTATAAACATGTGGCCAAGAAATTAAGACAACGTGTTGTACTATTTTGTCCGATTATCTCTTATGTCTTGTGCTAAAACACTTGAAAAATATAAACTGTAAAATGATAAAATGATAGTTTGAGTTAAGTTACCTCTCCTCTATATATATAAACCTTTCACCATGTCTCATCGAATGTTTGGACACATGCATAGAGTATTAAATATAGACAAAAAAAATAATTACGTAAATTGCGACGAATCTTTTAAGCCTAATTGCTCTATGATTTGACAATGTGGTGCTGCAGTAAACATTTACTAATGACAGATTAATTAGGCTTAATAAATTTATCTCTCAGTTTACAGGCGGAATCCGTAATTTGTTTTGTTATTAGTCTACGTTTAATATTTCAAATATGTGTTCGTATATCCAATGTGACACGTCAAAACTTTTCACCCCTGGATCTAAACACAGCCATAGTTACATTCTCGGTTAGAGCGAGCACGCTTCTTTAGTTATAGTTAAAATTAAAATATCCTTTAGGTTTTTTTAACACCCGTCAACCTATATATGTACGAATACAACAACTTCCATATTACAGTTTTACCCGGTAATGTAGTTGCAATAAATATAAGGAACTTATATATCCCTCCTACTCTCAGAAATGACAGGAAGATCTCGCACAAAATAAATGACAAGATCTCACACAAAATATAAGAAAGAAAAAGGGATCAACTAATATAGTATAATGGTAATTGTAGCTAGCCCCATCAAAAGAAGTGTGATCCTAGCATAACTTGAGCCCACCCACGTGCTCACGTTGCCCTTGCGTCTATTCTGGTGGTGTTTGAATCACAGTGACTAATTTTAATCCATGTCACATCGGATATTGAGATACTAATTAGAAGTATTAAACGTACACTAATAACAAAATCCATTCCATAACCCTGGACTAATTTGCGAGACGAATCTATTGAGTCTAATTAATCCATGATTAGCCTATGTGATGCTACAGTAAACATGCGCTAATTATAGATTAATTAGGCTTAAAAAATATCTTGCGAGTTAACTTTCATTTATACAATTGGTTTATATTTAATACTCCAAATTAGCGTCGAAACATATACTACCACACGGTAGGAACCGAGCCGAGAGCCAAGTGCAAAGCTCAAAGCTTTGAATTAGCTTAAGGTACACGTCAATGGCGTGTGGGACCACCTACTTGACCTTGATTTGTCCATGCTGAAATGTCTGAAATGAAAACGACATGCGCCCATGGACCATGCTGCTATCGATGGATGCATTCTTGGGAAACAAGTTGAACCTGAACGTCCAATTTGAGCCTCACGTGCTGTACGATCCGGTGAATCAATTCCCCGTTCAGTACGAGTCGCCAAAAGCTCACACATGTACATGTACTGATGATCCTCAGTTTTTCTGTATTTCTTTCAGGGGAGACTGGTCCATGCATCTCATTATCATAAGTAACTGATATGTGGACGCACGTCTAGCAGGCCCATATGACACCTGCTCACGTTAGAGAACGGTAAGTAAGACCATATACAACGCTCCACCGTGGAGCGTGGTCTCAGCTCTTCACGTTAGATTCGAGCGCCCGTGGCAGTGGGGACCGTGGTCTCGTGGCACCAGGCGTGACCTGCAGAGGTTACAGTTTCCTCGATGCGTCTCGGCTCAGAGCCACAGTCAGGGCCACGCGTTGGGGGAGTCCGTAACCCCGTGACGTGCTTGGTCCTAAGAAGAAAGAGAAACGGCGAAGGAGAGGGAGAGGAGGGCCTAATAGGTAGAGAGTAGACTACCTCCGGTGAGCTCGCCCACACCGATGACGGACCAGATCTACTGCCGGCGAGCTCTTCCAAGCCATTGAGTTCCTCCACACCACGGGCTCATCCATGAGCCACGGTGGCCATCAGGCTCGTCATCGTCTCTCAAGCCTCAGTAGCCGTGGAGCTCGTGGGCAAATCAGACATACTCAATCGGGGAGAGAAGAGCCAGAGGTTGAAGGGGAGAGGTGCTGCTGGATGGGGCGGCTTCCGTCATTGGGAAATCGTGATGGCACTAGAGGAGGATGGGGGCGCGACGACGCTGGTTGAGGAGGGTGCCGGCGCTGTATGAGTAGGCGCGGTGGCAACGGATGAGGAGAGATTGCGTTCTCTTTTTTTTCTTCACCAAGAATAGCATCGATCAGTATGGATGGAGAGGATAAGAAGGGGATGCGAAGAGCGAGAGGGAGGGGTTGGGTTGGGTAGATGACAGGTGGGTCCACTATAATTTAAGGGTGCATATGTACTTCTTTTTGTTATTATAGGGTTCAAAATACAAAACTCTAGTTGATCTGATAATACAAAATTTCGTGAGGGCAGACATAAATTATCAGGGGTTGAAATATAAAATATACTAAGGTGTGGTCTCTATTGTAGGTAGTGTAGCTTTTGTATGGTCTTATACTATGTGACAGGTTGAGACTACTAGTACTAGTGGTCTCCATGGTATATGCCCTAAGAGAAATCTCTTCGCAGGTCATATATGATGAAGGATAACGCTTTTATGTACTTGTGATGGATTGCATCACGAACAAATCAGGTAATAGGTTAAGATCCATGCAATCGTAACACTCCCTTTTAGTTTAGGCTAAATTTATGCTAACATAATGAAAACTTAAAGCGTGCAATGGACTTTCCTCCTAATCTCTAATCTCTAGGTCATGCCCAGGGTAACTTGGGACATGGGTTTGCCCCTAGATTGTATGGCCTCTAAAAATTAAAGAAAAAAAAAGATGTTGGCTATTAGGCCCCATTTGTAGGGCTCCAAACTCCAACTCCCAACTCTAAACTCCAACTTCAGCGAGAGATGGCTCCTTTAGGAGTTGAAGTGGGCATGAAAGTGTTTGGCTAGATTGGTTAGCTCCACGCCACCACGTCCCTTATTGGCATTTCGTCGAACACCTGGTTGGCGTCGCCTTGCTACTGCCGTCGCTGCCGCTCAGCCCATGCGTCGCCGCCACCCATGGCCCTCGCGTGCCGCGCCACCTGCCCACCGCTACCACAAGTCCCTGGTTTTAGAATTTACTACTCCATGACATGAACTTGGAAAAAGAAAATTGGCTTGCCATCCATGCATGGAGTGGCATAATTTATCGACAATGCGTTTTGATTGAAAGAAATGGAACACATTATATGGCACAACGTAATTTGAAAAACGTACAAACATTAGAAATCTTGAAATAGTTTTGGACACCCAAAACACATATAGCACGTACGAAGAAACATGGAATTAATTACCCGGCGAAGACCAAGGCACCATCAGAGTGCATGCGCCACCTTCCAAAGTTCCATCTCAATGTAGAATCGAAACACAACAATTAAGCTAATCAGAGGGGGGTGAATGGTTGGTATGCCCAAAAACCAAAACTTTTAGCGGAAATAAAAGTTACCCTCAAATACGACAGATCGCGGTCCGACCGAAGTAGATGTGCCGGTCTGACCGCCTAGTTGCCGTCGGTCTGACCGAGATTGTATCTCTGGTCTGACCGCCGAGATCAGCTCATGTCGCCTGTCGTGAACGCTGGTCTAACCGCCCTTACGCCGCCGGTGTAAGTTCAAGTGCCTTAATTTGGTTTTGGTGATTAATGACAAATCTAATTATATGAGACTAACGTTTTTATGAGCCTTTCTTTGACTAGTCTCATTTGGATATGAAAGTAAAAATGATGAGAGGTATGTATTAAACTTCACATATTCTAACTTGGTCTCTCTTGTGGATCCAAAATATAGTGTGAGCTTCCTATTTGATCTTTATTGATTATGTGCATATGCGTTCCTTCATATCCATATGTATGCACATCTTGAGGGGGAGCTTATTCTATATTTTGTTTATTATAAGATTTCTATCTTGATTTGAAATCATTTTTCATCTCATCTCTCTATATTGTTTATATCGGGTTATTATCCATCACCAAAGAGAGAAAAGATTGAAAGATCTTGGATTAAACAATTTGTGTAATTGTTACTTTGGTGATAGATGATAAACCGATGTTTATGGGATTAACCTCTCTTTTGCATAAGTTGTCTACTAGGTTATTTCCCGATAATGAGATGTGGAAGAGATGCATTCTTTTGTGATGGACCTTAATCATGACAAGGATGAAATGCATGGAGATAAAACGGTATGTACCACTTCTTATCTCCTACTTTTTAATAGGTTCATATATATGATTTCCATGTTATTGATATATAAGTGTGAGACTAATGTTTACTCGAGTCTTATCTTATTTAGTCTCATTTACATTGAGAACATGGAGATCATGAAGGTATATGTTTTATGTTGGTCTATATCATTACTACGTATGCCTTCTCTATGTGTATAGGATAAACCCCTATTGGTCATTCTCTAATTATGCATACACTTGCATCTCTTGTATATTTATTTGTATGTATATATTTAGGGGGAGCAAATCCTATATATTTATTGTGCATGTTCTAGATCCATGTTGTTCACCTATTATTTATATCGGATATTTGTACTTGAGCTTGCATACGAGTATATGACACTTGTGATGTTAATGAATACTCAACAAACATATCCATATCTTTCATATGCAACCGGTTGGTCATCAAGTGAAGGATGACAACCGATTTGTTGAGACTAATGTTCTCTTTTGAGATGTGAAAAGGAATAGGTCCCACTACGACGAGGCTAATGAATGACACCATGGGTTAATGGTCACCAAGCCAAGGACATCGTCATGTTGGCAAGAATGAAGTCCAGCTTGTGATGAGAATAAATTCTTGACGTAGGATGGTAAAGACCTCGGCATAAACATGGTTCAACCGAATGGTCACAAGTGTTGATGTTGGCTCAAGCATTGACCCCAAGTTGGATGGCGCAAGGCAAAGGTATAATGGAGCTAAGAATGTTTTCTTAGTCTTTTTCCCGGTCTTGGTGTTTGGTGTAGACCGGATTTGCTAGATAGACGCCGTACTATCAAGAGGGGTCTATGAAGCGAGCATGTGGATGATCTTGTGCCATCCAACCCATGAACAATCCATCCAAGAAACACAACTTTTCTCAGGGATAAAGGGCTCACACTCCAAAAGATATCCACCGGACATACCCATAAGATGTCACTCACTCTATTGGACATGCTCACTTCTCTCTTTGTTTGGGACATGAGAAAACTCATCACACTTGGCTTGAATAAGCTTTCCATAGAGTCCAAGAACGTCAAATTCCAAGATCCGAGTCAAGAGATATCGCCGTTTTACTAAAGGTTGGTTGTGCTGAAAAGTGACCTGCGGTCTGACCGTGGGACTTAGGTCTGTCTGACCGGCCTGGTAAGGCCGGCCGGTCTGACCGGCCCCACTGGTCTGTTGCACTGGTCTGGTTTTTGGTGGCGATAAAGAGCCGCCAGAGCCGCAACCGGTTAGACCGAGCCGATGATGATCTGACCGAGCCGTGGACGGTCTGACCGGCCACTACTCTGCGGTCAGACCGGCCTGGTTGAGTGGGCTCAATTATAACTAGCCGTTACAAAGTAGTCCGGTCTGACCGGCCACTCTATGGCGGTCTGACCGGCAGAGCACAGAGTTGGGGATTTCGACTCCAACGGCTAGTTTTGGTGGTTGGGGGTATATATATCCACTCCCCAGCATCAATGGTAAGGTTTTGGCACTCCATTGCATCATCTTGAACCCTTGCAAGAGCTCTCACGCCCTTGTGCACTTAGTTTATCTAGTGAGGTGCTAGAGAGTGAGTTAAGCCAATCCAAGTGCATTGCTTCATTGTTATAGCTAGTGTGGCACTTGATCATCCTCAGCAAGCATCCTAGACTTGTTACTCTTGGAGGTTGCCGCCTCCTAGACGGCTTGTGGAGGTGTTGCCCGGTGACCTCTCCGAGAAGTTTGTGGAGGAGGCCCGGCGCCGTTTGTGAGTGGTTTGGAGTTCACCACCTTCGGAGTGAAGGAAGAACTACCCCGAGTGATCGAGGCTTGGGTAGTCCTCTCCATGGGCTGGCTCCCACCTTGCCCACCCCTTGACGAAGGGGGCGTGCGGTGGCTTCGTGGTTGAGCGGTGAAGTTGGGCTCGCCTCAACGGGGATTAGGAAACCGGCAAGTTTCCGAACCTTGGTGAAAAATTCCTTGTCTCTTGTCTCATTTATTTGCTGCATTTACATTTGTGCTATTTACATTCATAGAGACATATTTGAGCCCATATCACTTAGGTTTGCAAAACTTAACTTAGTTGCTTAGTTAACCTTGCACCTCACCTTGCCTAGCAACTTAGGTTAGTTTTGTTTAAGTGCCATTAAGTTCTAAAACCGCCTATTCACCCCCCCTCTAGTCGGCCTCCTTGATCCTACACCATGCCACCACTGTCACGTTTCCATCCATCTCCTCCTTTTATTCCGTTTTCTTCCTTTTGTTCCTCCCGTCTTCTTCCCTGAGCTACGCAATGTTGCGGCCGACGATGGGCAGTGATTTTGGCGCGGACTCGGCGAGCGGCGGCCTTGGCACAACGGCGACGGGCGGGGGCCTGGGCATGACGGCGGCGGCCGGGCCTGCGCCGACGGCGGCAACCTCGGCACGGACAAAGCATGGGTGATGGCGGAGCATGGCGCGAGCAAACGACGACGCGTGCAAGCTATTAGCTCAGCCTCGGGCCATCTGGTGTTGCTGCGCCAGGCTGACGACGCATGCAGCGCGAGGCGCGCAAGTCATCGACGGCGCAGAGGAAGCGCTCGGCCTCGGTGCGGTCGCCGCCTCCTCCAACTCGTCCACTTCCCGCGAGCGCTCGAGGCCGCCGCCGCCATTCGTTATCTCCTCCGCCACGGAGCCAGACGAGAGGAGGAGGTGCGAGTTGAGCTCTTGACGAGGCTCAGTCTCTTGGCGTTGCATGTCATCGAGGTCACCGCCAAGCACCTGGACGAGCTCGCACGGGCGGGCCGCGGCGTCCTCGATCTCCACCCGGAATGCTTTGTTCAAGAGTGACGCGTCCCTGTCAATGACAGCTTTGTTCGAAAGCACACGTACACTCTTGTCCGATGCACAGACAGAGCGCGAGCTTGTGCGTAGCCATGGTCGGCCGATGGGAGGAGAAGAAACAAAGAGAAGGAAGAAGAAGGAAAGGAGGAGAGAAAGAAGAAGGAAGAAGACGAACAGGATGGAAATAGTGACGGTGATGGCATGGTTTTAATTTTACAAAATTTCAGTGGCACCTAACTGATATCGTGAATAGTAATGGCATTTTTCTAAATCGGCAAAATTGCAATGGCATGGATCAAATTAACCCAAAAATTAAAGGGTAGTGGATCTTTTGGGGGTAGAGTGGAGCTGTGGAGCAGCAAAAACCCAGCTCCACCCCCGTAGCACAAAATTGTGGAGCAGCTCTGCTAACTCCGCTCAAAAAAATGGAGAATATATATACCGTTTAGCACAGCTCTAGCTCTAGGTAAGTTGAAGTTGGGAGCTAAAGCTGTGCCAAACGGAGCCTTACTTAGTTCGGTCATGTTCAACTATTTACCATATAATACTAGGGGATCTCCCCCACGGCCCCCATCCAATCGTTGCATGCCAAGGAGACATTTTGTCTTCCCAACTCTACACCTCCACCCACCTCCCACAAGGCGGTGGCCCATCGCTGACCGTCTCCGCACCTCCATTCCCCTCTCTTGTGGTGATAGCCTTTCATTGGCTACTCTTACCCTCCTCTCTAGCTTGCTAGGACGATATCTCCCTAAGCCTTGTCCGCCAAAGCCTATGGCCAACTCTAATGCTGCATCAATCCTTGTTGCGTCCTTGTCCACCTCCTCCGTCCACTAACATAGCCTTGCTATAGTCGATTGCCTTGTCGGAACCCTAGAAAGGGAGCGGCCAACTCTAGCACCTCCTCGTCCACTTCCACCATCTCCTCATCGCGACCACCGCTCGAGCTGTCCTCCCCAACCGCTGGAGTATATATTGAAATAGAAAAGAAAAGAAAAGAAAGAAAAAGAAGGTTGTTGCTAAAGATAAAGTCATTTTTGGGGTATCATGAAAGAGGGGCAACCCCTAATCTTTTGTGCTATAAAATGGAGGCTCTCTATCAATAAGGGAGTAATCAACGCATGTTATCTTTGTTGATAACTCCCTCTGATAAAAAAAATAACGCTTAAGATAATATTTGATTAAACTTCTAAAGTTCTAACCATTACTAATTCTCAAATGTTTAGTTTTAAAAAAATGATAGCATAAAAACATATACTACATACTTATTATTTGATATAAAACTGTTTGTTGGATTTTAAAACTTTGACAGGTACATATTTATACCTAATAAAAAAAATCGTAAAGCTTTTGCTATTTTTTTGGTTCGTCTTTTTTTTGCTGATATTTTTTCCTGATCACGCTTTGGTTTTTTGTCCATCCGTTTTTTTTCCATCACCGTTTTTTTTTATCTCGTCTGGTCCTTTTCACACGCGCAACACTCCTCTTGTTGCCGCCAGGCCAAACCCTAGCGCCGCCACGTCGATATGTCTCCTAGTGCGTTTTCTCCTCCAATTGATAGCAAAAATCAATTCCTCACTTCTCCCTTATTATTTTTGTCACAATTTCCACTTTCAATTTAGCTTTAATTCGCTGGATTTAATCTTAGTTGCCAATGATGGCTGGCCAACGAGCTTTGCCGACCGTTTTTATCCGAGTTTTACGAATTCTCTCTAATTTTGGGAAAAACGAAGATCGAGTGAATCAAAAGCCCATAAACCATTTTTGTGAGATCGAGAAAGATTCGGTCGAATTTGATGGGGAGGATCGGCTTCGGCATATGGGCACGGGACTATCTTCTAGGGGGTTGAAGACGATAGTTTGGTGTGTGAGTTGGGTCCGTGGCTCATATTGATAAGCACAAATTGTCTACTTGAACAAATATATAACAAATTTGTCTAAGGGACCTCAAATGGACTTAATCCTTCCTATAACTAGGACTTTTGTCGTAAGTACCAAACTTTCTTCTGAAAATAGCAAGCTTAACATCAAAACGGGGGAGGGGGGGCGCAAGGGGCACACGCGGCCACGCTTCTTTTCCGCGCTAAGGCAGTTAATCTATTAGTTAATTACAGTTAGAGATAAATGACAGTAGTAGTTAGGATTTTTTCGTGAGATTTTTTTAATCAACAAATTTAAAATGAAATTTATATGTAAAGTCCAATTTCAAAAATTTAAACCCAGATTTGAAAACTTTCAACTCGAAATTTGAATTTTTTAAGTCAAAATTTGAAAACTTTCAACTTTTCATCTCAAATTTGAAAAAAATTTCAACTCAACTTTGAAAACTTTCATTCTAGATTTGAAAACTTTCAACTCAGATTGAAAACTTTCAAATCAGATTTTAAAACTTTCAACCCAGATTTGAAAACTTTCAACTCGAGATTTAAAAACTTTCAACTCAAAATTTAATTTGTAAGACAAAATTTGAAAACTTTCAACTCAGATTCGAAAACTTTCATCTCGAGATTTGAAAATTTCAAGTCCAGATTTCAAAATTTTTAAGTTAAGATTTGAAAATTTCAAGTTAAAATTTAAAAACTTTCAACTAAAACATTTGTAAAAAATTAATCTGAAAAAAGGCAAAAAAACGAAAATAAAACGCGAAAAGGAAAACGGAAAAACCGGCGTGAAGGAGGCGAAAAGAAAAAAGGCGGAAGGGGGGGGGGGAAGCCGGTGTGTGGGGAGGCGACATCTGGGCGCGCGCGAATTAGCAAATCTGCATCAAAACCCAGCCCAACCAACATCCTAAGGCCTACGGCCCATCCAGCCCATCTGGCCCATTTGGTGCCCTAAAGGCCCGACCTGACAAACGATCTCTTCTCCTCGCCCTCGCCCCGCCGTCGTCCCGCCGCTCTCCCGCCCCGCCTCCGGCCGCCCTCCGCCGTCGCCTCCCTCCCGGCCCTCCGCCCACCCGCCCGGCGGCCGCTGAGGCAGTCCACAGGCCCCCGCTCCGGTCCCTGTGCCGGCCTCCCGCGTCGCCCGGACAGCAAAGGCGCCGCCGCCGCGACGCGACCGGCCCAGGCGCAGAGCCGAAAGCAAGGGGAGTCCATCGGCGGAGGAAGCAGCCACGCCGCGGCAGAACGCGTTCCAGTGAGAAAAAGTGGATGGATACTCTTCCCGCCTTAGCTATTTGATTCGACTGACAGAGCTCTGTACTTCTCGTCGTAAAATGAGTTTTACTGGTTTGATTAGGTGCTAAATTTAACACTTGATTTCCACTATGGTGGAGATTTATTTTTTATCTTTTGATATGTTGTAACCCCGTCTCCAAATTCCTGCACTAGTTACTGCTTGCTTGGCCATCGAGCGTGTTGGGGACAATGGAGTGATTGGTTCTTGTTTAGTGTGGGAGTAATGGACAATGTATAGCAAGAGCTGAGCTGTTTCAATTTCTGTTTATTACCTTGGAAAGTGTAGCAGTGATGAGTTTATAGCTTGAACTGGGAATGCTTTTGATGATTCAGTTGCCTGTACTGTCCAGTTGGTTTTTTTAGCTTAGATTGGTTTTTTTTAGCTTAGATTGTTTCAAGCAAAGAAAAAGAGCTGCACTTGGGAAGATCATACAAAGCGCAACTATTGATGTGGTCTTGGCGAGTTCATTGCTTGATATTTTACTTTTATTTTTTTATACAATCATAACAGGCTTTGTGCCCAGCTTCGCTAGAATTTATAACAGGTGATTTCATTGCTTGATTGGTTTAGAAAAATATTTCCGGGATGAATTCGCAGTTTACTTTTTTGCTGTCGAGGATACGCTGACATGAGAAAGCACTAATTTCCACTAGTGCCTCCAAAGACATTGTTTGTGTGGGGTTTTATTTGTTGAAACTTGTTCCTTCTCTGAAACTACTTTGAGAATGCTGATTATGCATTTATGCTTCATCTGCCCTCGTCTCAATGGTTTGCAGTTACTGTCGAGGTGCATCTTTACCATGGTTTGTTTTGGGTCAAAGGCTCTTCGACGGAAGGGTGACAAACAAAGGTGTTTGCCTGAGGGAGATCTTGATGGCAGCTTACCGATGAGGAGAGGAAGGAAGGATAAGAGTGAGAAGCCTCGAAAAGGGGGTTCTAGTTCAAGCAACAGACCTTCGGCTGAGAAAGCTAAACATGGGAGGAAGAAGAGTGGGGATGGGAAGAAGAGCAAAGGGCATGGGAAGGGCCGCCATTCAGATAGTTCCATAGAGATGAATCCTGGCCATATGAAGAATGATAATACATTACTGCCCTCCAAGGCATCAAAGCCAGTAACAAATGTTCTCAGGTATGACTCTTTATTTTCAAAATATTCATGCCCCATTAATTATGCAATTGAGACAGCCTAGTTATATGCATGCGGATGCTAAGTTCTGAAGGGGAGTTCTGTATCTTTTGTGGACATTTCTCAGGAAAAGGGTTGATCCAGAAACTGCAAAGTACTTTTTGGAGATTTCTAACCTATTTGACAATAAGGAAATTGATTTGGAGGAGCGTGCAACTATATGCGCCAATGCATTAGAAGAAACTAAAGGGAAAGAGCTTGAACTTTCTACTGATGGTCCAATAAGCCACACTTTGCAGATCCTTGTAGAAGGTTGTGAATTGGAGCAGCTATGTGTGTTCCTTCACAATTCCATCGAATCTTTTCATATTATTGCCGTCGATAAATTTGGATCACACGTGGCTGAAGCAGCTCTCAAGTCTCTAGCAACACATCTTGAAGATGAGGCCTCCAGGGGCATTATAGAAGATATATTGATTAGGATATGCAAGGTATATTTTTCAGTTGGTTCTGTGCTTTTTTACCATGGTAACAGTGGAACTCACTTTTGAATTGTTGCTACAGGTCATTGCTGGAGATGCTGCTAATGTGATGTCAAGCTGCTATGGATCACATGTGTTACGGACGCTTCTTTGTCTTTGTAAGGGAGTTCCCTTGCAATCACTGCAAGACTTCCACACTACAAAGAGATCTGCAGTTCTCGCTGAGAGATTAAGTTGTGGTTCAACTCGATCAGGTGGAAGCGATCCCAAGAACCAAGGATGTGGGTTTTCAGACATTTTTAAGTCTTTTGTCAGGGAAATGCTGCAAAATGCAAAAGATGATATTGCAACTTTAGAAACTGACAAAAACAGTAGCCTTGTGTTACAGGTTGGTTTCTATTGTATTCCATAATAATATAATTTTATGTAAACAATTTGGATTTTACTTACTGGGCTCTCGCTTATTATAATATTGTATGCTTTGGCAGACTGCACTTAAATTATCAGCTGGTGATGATCATGAATTGAATTATATAATATCAATTCTTCTTGGTTTTGATGAGGATGACACTGCACAGAAAAAAGATCGTAGTGAACAAAAGAATGAAATTATTGCTTTACTTGAAGATACTGCTTACAGCCATCTCTTGGAGGTATGCTTTTTTAGCTATCTGTTCAGTGAGAGTCAAGTGATGTATTTCACACTTTTTTATGCTTAAGACATTCATCTGTATAGATCATGTTGTTCTTGCTGGCATGATAGACAATTTCAAATTGCGTGGAAAATTGAAAGCCACTAAGAGGCATTAGCAAGTGGTGGTCAAATCTTGATCATCCTACAACTTGGTAGACATGGAAAATATTCATGGATCTAAATGGCAGGTCATCGTGGAGGTTGCCCCTGAGGAACTGCGCAACAATATGCTGACAGGTACTCTTAAGGGTGCACTATTTGCGATCTCATCTCACCACTGTGGTAACTATGTGGTGCAAGCCTTGGTAGCATCAGCTAAAACCTCAGACCAGGTATACGTCATTCAAATGTTCATTGGCAATTTTAGTAATTTCTTTCACTTGAAAAAAATGTCCTTACAGCAAGTTGATCGGCCGGACCAAAATAAATGCTTTCTTCTCTCTATTCATATTGCATCAAGTCAGTGAGCATTCCATAAATCATCGTCACAAATTAAGGGACATGTTGATTTTTGACACATCTTCCTTTCTTATGTTAGATTTATTATAATTTATCGTCATATTGAACTTGCAAAATGCAACATGCACCGTTAGACTACCTTTTGTGTGACAAACAATGCATGATTCCTGAACCATAATTTATGTGCTAATCTTGGGAAGGATAATAATCTTGTGTCCATGTGTGAGTGCATGCCTAAAATGCATAGTGCATACTATGTGATTATAATTATATTCCACCCTATTCTGTTTCTAATGCTTGTCAACTACATAATTTAAGTTATAGATTTTCCTTGTTCAACAACTGACTAATCCTCAATGATGTAATTCTTGTTTCATTGATAGATGGAGCAAATTTGGGATGAACTTGGTTCCAGAATCAATGAGTTGCTTGAACTAGGGAAAGCAGGGGTTGTAGCTTCTATCTTAGCGGCATGCCAAAGGCTTGAAACAAAACGCCTTGAGGTCTTCACTTTTTCAACTAAATATTTCTGCATCGATAATGGATAATTAGTTTTGACTCAATGATATCTAACTCCTATGATTTGAACTGCAGAGTTCCCAAGTTCTTTCTGCAGCATTAAGTTCAAATTCTGAATCTTCTGATAGCATTGTTGCACATATGCTTTTTCTTGAGAACTACCTCCACCAGAAATCATCTTGGGAATGGCCTCTTGGTGCAAAGATGAGTGTCCTGGGTTGCCTGATGCTGCAATCAATTCTGCAATACCCACATGTATGTCAAAACTGCCATACTCTTGTTGCAGCACTTAACTGTTCTGTGGTTACAATGTCCCTAGTTAAATAGCATGTGCTCTTGATTGTTCATTGTTTGTGATGTTTTTTCATGTCTGTTACGCAATTCAGTTCCTTTCTGTGCTTTGATCTTCATCTTCCAGTCTCATTAACTTTATCTCTCTGGCCTTGCTATGCTAAGTTGATAAGTACTTTACTTCTTTCTCAATTCAATAGGAACATGTAGTACCTCTGTTTTTATGATCTTGTCTCATTGCCATCTTACAGAAATTGCTTATTTCCTGAACAGTAGTATTGTAAGTATGGGCAACACCTGGATTGGTTAGAGGACCTTACTAGTTATTTGTGTATTCTGTACAGCAATATATTCGACCATATGTTGCAAGTTTGCTGGCTATGGATGATAACAAGATCCTCCAAATTTCCAAGGATTCAGGAGGTAGCCGTGTTCTTGAGGCTTTTCTATGTTCTAGTGCCACTGCAAAGCGGAAATTTAAAGTTTTTGCAAAGTAAGCCTTATCCAAGCACCTCAACTCTTTGAATATTGTTTCTTATGATTCCCAAAATGTTTTCTACGCAGTAATATTCTAATCCGCTTGCATTTTTTTAAATCTCTCAATGACGTGGCATATCACACTCCTAACAAAATGCTGATGCTACAAGAAAGCTGTAAAGCTAGGGGAGCACTAGTAGCACTATTATGTCTCTTGTCACTCCTTTGAATAGTAATCAAACCTTGTATTCATTATTTCTGTTTATGGTGCTACTTAATAGGCAGTGTAGAATGCTGAAGTTTGCAATAGTATAGTGCACTGGATCACGTGAGCAAGTATGGTAGAAGGTGGGCTTCGGCTACCTAAATATATATCTTTTTTCTGGTGTGCTGCCCTGCACGATCTCCGTAGATATGCCATTTCATGGTTGCAACATGACTACATTCAGTACTATTGTCTGTCAGATTCAATGTGTAAGGTTATATAGTCATAGGTTATTTGCCTGTAATATGTTAAGTTGAAGTACCTTTGGCATCTAACTGCATGGATTATCTCAGTACTTCAGTACCTTTTGGCATAGAATAATGAAATGAAAGGTGCAAAGATCTGCGGTATGGTTTCATGAGTATGCACCTTGTCTTACTAGCATTTGCTATCTGACAGGTTGCAAGGCCACTATGGAGAGATTGCTATGAATCCTTCTGGTTCATTCTTAGTTGAGAAGTGCTTTACTGCCAGTAATTTTTCTCATAAAGAGGCTATTGTGGTTGAGCTGTTGGCTGTGCAAACCGAACTTTCTAGGACAAGACATGGGTTCCACTTGTTAAAGAAGTTGGATGTTGACAGGTAATTCGTCTCTCTGTTGTTTAGCATGCTATGCATTTTTTTCTCATTAGTCAACTTACCATTTGATTTGAAAACAGATATTCAAGGCGACCTGATCAGTGGAGGGCCAGCCAAACATCGAAGGAAACTACTCACAGAGAATTTCAAGTGGAGTTTGGCTTGAGCAGTAAAGGCACTGGGCAGAACATTGAAGAACTTCTCACTTCTCGAAGTCCTGCCAAGAAGCGTAAACAGAAAGACAAGACTGATGTAGTTACTGAAGATGCCAGTACCAACAAGCCAGATTTATCCCACATAGGCAAAACCAAGAGGATAAAGTCCGGACAAGACAACTTCTGAGAAAGAATCAAGCAACAAGAAACCCACGAACGAAGATTCCGGGAGCAGCATGGCATTCCTGAAGAACTCTGCCAAGAGGAAATCACCAGGCTTCCTTTCAGACAAACCAAGTTTCAAAAGGCAAAAACATCATAAACCCAATGCTGGCAATTCCTCTGGCAAGATGTTCGTTCGGGACAGTGCTGGCACACCATTTGTCAGGAATAGCGGCAAACAGAAACGGTCGATCGCCGAGCTTGCTGATCTGGCTGGTAAGGAGAAACTGTCTGCGAGTGAAGTGCGCAAACTTCTTAAGACTGAAATGCCTGGCAAGAGCTAGCCAATTCATATATCTTATGGGTGCAGCTGTAAAAAACATAAACATCTGAGCTAATGTTCCCCTTTCTTTCAAAGGTTGGGAAGCAGCAATTTTGTTTACTATTTCTCCTCAACTGTTGCGAGTCATGAGCTTGTAAGATCCTAGGAATAGATTGTTAACTGGTAACACGTGAATGTTGAGATAGCTTTTTTTTTGTTCAAGTGGAGATTTTCTGAAAAATTCATCAAACCATCACAGCATGTCTTTGCTGAACATCTGAAAATAACTCGTACTAACTCCGTAACACGCCTTTCAGCAAGACTTGTGTCTCTTCAGTTGATGCGTATTGTGCAAAAGACGAACATGTCTCTGAACACTAACAACCAGTTGTTTAACCGTCATTAAATTTCGTATAATTGTTGCTTGTAGGTTGTAGAGCTTCAGTCCAGGACAAGTTCTTGTGAACTGCAGTTCTGTTCTTAACTAGTACTCCCTCCGTCCCACAATATAAGTGATTTTGAGTTTTTGCTTGTAACGTTTGACCATTCGTCTTATTCAATTTTTTTTAAATTATTATTTATTTTATTTGTGACTTACTTTATTATCTACAGTACTTTAAGCATAACTTTTTATTTTTTATATTTACAAAAAAAAATTGAATAAGACGAGTGGTCAAACGTTGCAAGTAAAAACTCAAAATCCCTTATATTATGGGACGGAGGGAGTATCACACTTCCTGTGTAATGACAAAAATGACAAGAGGCCACTAGTGATCTAAAAACCTAGGAATCTCTACTCCAGTAGGGAGAATCTCCGTGTTACCAACTTACCATGCGACTGCCTCCGTTCTTTTTTACTCATCGTTTTAGACATTTACAGTCTCCAAGACAAATGTTTCATTGCTATTTAAATATATATGCTTATTAAAAGCTATGAAAACTATTACTATAGGTAGTTTCACATACCAAATCCTAATATTATCAATTAAATCATTCAAGATTCTGAGGTTTGACTGCACGCATCCTAGAACATTATACTCAAGAGAAAAATTTCCATACACAAAATCTTGACGCATTGGTCCATATGGTCCTAAGCGACAATGATCTTGTGGCGGCCAATGTCATAGCCTCACATGCACATTGTACAAACAAAAATGCCATGAAAATAATCATATTATCATATATGCGTCCAATGCATTAAGCCGTGAAATCTGCAGTGTCACATGCCCCTCTTAACACATGTGCTTGTCTCAACTCCCTTGACAAATCTTCAGTTCAGAACTTGTCTCAAAAGATTCAGTCTACATGGCGCACACTTCCATTCATGAACTACAAAGGTACTACTGTCCTCATGCCCTACATACATGGTAGTACTGTCCAAGATGTTTTGTCTCATTGGCCATATGATTTCCAAACCCCAAGTGTAGGATAGACATTTCAGCTTTTTTTTTTTGTTTGTTTGTTAAATTTAGCTTCTATAATAGAATGTGTTGCTGCAGTTTTATGCTATTGATATTGTACTCCAAAATGAGGCTTAAGTTCAAGCTAGACCCAAGCACTCAAACACCAGCATTGAATACTGTGGTAACAAAAAATAACCTTCAAATTGTTGATATGACCTACCCCTCCATACCAAACTATAAGGATTTCTTGAGTTTTGCATGATAATTAAGGAATTAGATAGGATTATACAGGGGATGGTTGTGATCGGTTCAAAGGCGGAAGTAGATGAGAGACGGTTGTGATCAGTTGAGACGAGAGAGTAGGTGAAGTTGCTACTATATTCTTAGATAAAGTACCATAATACAAGTGCAAAGGGTATCGTTGTAGCATCCTATTTAGTCAGTGCCTTCACCCTACTGCAGCTGCTGTTTTTATGCATCCTGCTGCCTTGGTGCTTTACTATTACCTGCCAACTGCCACTGACAGCGTGAGGCATTGCTTTCTGCAAAAAAAGTACTAAGTGCTAATAGTACACTTTCTGATGCATTGTACCTTGAGCTTTAGGATGTCTCAGAAGTCACATGTAGTCCATGAACTAGAAATTTTCTTCTGATAGCTTGTGAGGGTTTCATTCATCCTCTGCTGGTGATCTTTGGCTGCTGAAGATGAAGAAGAAGAGTTGCCATGGGAGGGCTACTCATGATCCTCAGCATGGTCTTTCCAAGGTGATTCTACTAGATGCTATTGTTTAGATTGCAAGAATTCTGCAAGTTTTGCATGGCCTTTTTATTCCCATGTTTTCAGTCTTCCACACTACATCTTGCTTCAAGTTCTGTGCAAATTTGCTGGGAGAATCAACACTGCAAGAGTTAAAAAAATCATGAATATGTCTCAAAATCTAAACCTTGACCCATTGCACTTGTCTTCAGATAACAGGTGAATCAACAAAGCATCAGCAAGGCAACATTTCAGGTTCCCAAGCTGCTGCTGCTGCGAAGAGCAAGCCATGGAAGAAGAGATACCTGACCTTCCTGTCAAAGTTTCAGAACAAGATGAAGAAGCACAAGAAACCTGACAACATCAAGGCGCATCATACCAGGAGCCACAAAAACCGCAGCATTCTCCTCTCCAGCAGCCAGATCATGGAGGAATGCAGCAACCTTGTCCAGGTGATCCGGCACACCGCCGCCGACTGCTTCGCCGCGGCGGCGACGGCGGTGGCGGCGGCGGTGGACTACGAGGAGGATGATCATCATCAGCCTTACATGCAGCTTGACCAGGTGAACTATGGAGTGATGAAAAGGGAGGCATTTGGCCCTGTTTACCTGGTCACATAGTGGTGATGGCAATTGCATTTCAGTTTGGATGCTACTCATTTCTGGTTGTGAATGTTCTTGTAATTTTTTCTGCAGTGCTGTCTTGAGCAACAATGCGATCATTTGGTTGAAACTGGCAAGGCATTTCTCAATGCCTTCCAGGATGTGATTCATCTTCCTTGTCTAAAAAAAAAGAAGAATTTCTCAATGCCTTTTTAAACTGCTTGTTTTCAGTAGTTTTCAGAAAAAAAAAAAAAAAACAGGATCCTGCTCTGCCATGTAACTCCGAAAGATTGTTTGTGTCAATGAGTAGAAATCACTTTCCATGGCCTAGTACTTTGTGGAAACTTTAGCAATGAAAAAAAAAGAGAAAGAAGGAATGGAAGAAAGACAGAAATACCGTGCAAATTCTCTGAATTTCTATTGGAAATCCTCTACTCCGTTCTAACATGTTTGAAATACATGAATTTGTCCTCATGCACAATAACCACCACCGAATGTGTTATGAAAATAGATGCACAACGGAGACACGAATTTTACGTGAAAAACCCTTATGGGATTCGTAACAGAATGTACATAGGGATAAACATAAAATTTCAGAAAGTTTAGACAATCCATTTTTTTGTAGTATAATCCCTTTGCATAATAAATTTCCAATTGGTAAGGGTATCATCAGTGGAGATGCAAAGGCCCATTTGATCATATTTTCCCAACCAAACCGGCCCAAATGTTCACGAGGAGTTTCCTGATCCGGGCCAAATTACAGGTCAAAATTTGAATTATCTTTTACTTCAAGACGAATAAATTCTTCTGAAAGAAGAATATTTGTGAGAAAAATTGATGACATGAAACAATATATGAAAATGGATTTTGTAAAAATGGAATGTTAGGCTTCTTGTGCTGGCTGACAGCATTTTCAAGCCCACGCGGGTCCGAAAATGATGCTTAAATGATTGGATTTACACCCTTGACTTCTGCTGCCAAAGATGAAGATGATTTGACGGATCATCTGCCAAATTAAACACGACAGACATGTTTTTTAAGGCCTTTTTCATTGTTGATCCATCATTTATTCTGTTGGAAATAGGATGCTAATTAATCCACCAACTGTTTGCAACAGTGGATTTTCAGTAGCAAAACAGACACTATGATTTTCAGTGGATTTCAGGTGATCTCCAACTTGATTTGTCCTAGGATAATTTGGATTTTAAATCTCAAAAAAGGAGAAAACTCAATAAATGGAAAAGTTATGCCTTTTGCAGAGAAAATTAGTTATGCTATATTATGTAGGATCGAATCACAAGAACTAAGCCAACCAGAGGAGGGGTGAATGGTTGGTATACCCAAAAACCAAAAACTTTTAGCGGAAATAAAAGTTACCCTCGAATTCGCGGCGGACTACGAGGAGGATGATCATCATCAGCCTTACATGCAGCTTGACCAGGTGAACTATGGAGTGATGAAAAGGGAGGCATTTGGCCCTGTTTACCTGGTCACATAGTGGTGATGGCATTGCATTTCAGTTTGGATGCTACTCATTTCTGGTTGTGGATGTTCTTGTAATTTTTCTGCATTGCTGTCTTGAGCAACAATGTGATCATTTGATTGAAACTGGCAAGGCATTTCTCAATGCCTTCCAGGATGTGATTCATCTTCCTTGTCTTAAAAAAGAAGAAGAATTTCTCAATGCCTTTTTACCCTGCTTGTTTTCAGTAGTTTTCTGAAAAAAAAAAGGATCCTGCTCTACCATGTACTAACTCTGAAAGATTGTTTGTTCTCAGGATTACATGATATCTTGTGTCAATAAGTAGCATTGTTAAAATCACTTTCCATGGCCTACAGGCCTAGTACATGGTGGAAACTTTGGCAAAAAATGAAAAAAAAAAGGACAAAGAAGGAATGGAAGAAAGGCAGAAATACCGTGCAATTTCTCTGAATTTCTATTGGAAATCCTCTACTCCATTCTAACATGTTTGAATACATGAATTTGTCCTCATGCACAATAACCACCACCGAATGTACATAGAGATACACATAAAATTTCAGAAAGTTTAGACAATCCATTTCTTTTTGTAGTATAATCCCTTTGCATAATAAATTTCCAATTGGTAAGGGTATCATCAGCGGAGATGCATTTCTCGAGGCATCTCCACCATGAATGAAAAGGCCCATTTGATCATATTTTCCCAACCAAATCGGCCCAAATGCTCACGAGGAGTTTGCTGATCCGGGCCAAATTACAGGTCAAAATTTGAATTATCTTTAACTTCAAGACGAATAAATTCTTCTGAAACAACAATTTTTGTGAGAAAAATTGATGATACGAAACAATATATGAAAATGGATTTTGCAAAAATGGAATGTTAGGCTTCTTGTAATGGCTGACAGCATTTTCAAGCCCACGCGGGTCCGAAAATGATTCTTAAATGATTGGATTTACACCCTTGACTTCTGCTGCCTAAGATGAAGATGATTTGACGGATCATCTGCCAAATTAAACACGATAGACATGTTTTTTAAGGCCTCTTTCATTGTTGATCCATCATTTATTCTGTTGGAAATAGGATAATAATTAATCCACCAACTGTTTGCAACAGTGGATTTTCAGTAGCAAAACTGACATTATGAATTTATGATGTCCTATAAAAATTCCTACATTTCAACTAGGATTTCAGGTTGGTCTCCAAGTTGATCTGTCCTAGGATAATTTGGATATTAAATTGCAAAAAAAAGGAGAAAACTCAATTAATGGAAAAGTAATGCCTTTTGCAGAGAAAATTAGTTATGCTATATTATTATATTCATATGTCAAAACCCTTCTTTTGTCAAACTATACTTGAACTTCCTACTATTAGTTGTAAAAAAAATTAGAGCAATAGCAAAAAAAATATGAAAAACTAGAAACATAAAAGTGCAAACAAAAGGGGTCAGTGACGATTAAGCACTATAGCTAATTGATGACACCTAATCACATAATTTGCGCATTTAACTACGTGAGCTAAATCAAAAGATGAAATAATGCCACGCACGATGCCACCAGTTGCAACATCATATCGGCCTTGAATTGCAGTCCGACCTAATAATCCCCCTGTGTTTTAATTAATTGGCTCCTTGCAAGCGTAAATTGTAGATAATCTGTTCGTACAAATCAAGACAGCCAAATCAAAAGGCTTTATGATAAAGACAAGGAATGATTAAAAAGTGACTTGATCTCCCTGACCTGCATGTTCATGTCTCGAATTTTTTTGTAGTAGGTATTCAGTAATATGTGGCACGTGTAAGGAGTTGGTAATTGTAGTTATTTAGTTTGAAGATCAAGGGCGTAATTAAATTGCTGTATGCACAAAAGCACATGGAACTTTAGTTTGAAGATCATAGCAACTTTCTTAGTTTGAAGATCATAGCAACTTTCTTAGTTTGAAATTATCTATTTTTTTGCAGGAGAACTAAATTATTTATATGGAAGATATACGATCTCTTCCAGAAATTTGATTAGATCAAACAATACAGAACAGATAATTTTGATACAAAATAACAGGAGTACTGCCATCCATTAAAGAACAGATGAATTTGCCAAAGAAGGTGCATAAAGGCATATATACATATATACTTTTGTTTTAGTTTTTCTTTATAATGCCCAAAAAGATTTGCGCATCATTTCATCCGGGAAACATCAAAGAACAGAGTACAAAACAGTGTGAAATAAGGGGGCATCTCGGAAATAATTTTGCTACTAAATTCACATTTAATTTCTTCTAACTTATTTTTTCAAGAGCAAACGATGAACCACATGCGCTACAAAAAAAATGTTTAGCATAGTTAGTAATCATGTAGTTTGTAAAAGCTTAAAAAAAAGGACCCCGGTGGTTGAAGAGTTTTTCTGAAGTAATGGACCAACCTAGTGATGGTTATTGCTTCACTTGATCTAAACCAAAAGGGAAGACTGAGACAGTTACATACAATTTGTTCTAAAAACAAAAGGTCTCATTTCAAAACATTTTCAGACTCCAAAAATACTTTGCGAATAACAACGATTTGAAGAGACAGGGACATATCAAATGAGAACAAGCTTTAAATTAAAGAGTGGTGTTCCCTTTAATTTTGCTCTACTTACAAGTTTCATTTGGGGATAGACGATGATTCCCTGTCACAAACAGATTTGCTTGCATGCATGGCCTTTCATGAAAGATCAGCTCAATTTGTGATAATGGCATGCAATCAGCTCAGTTTGTGATAATGGCATGCATTGTTCTGTTCTTTTTGTTAATTATACATGTCAAGTGTTTAATCATACGATTAATCCTAGCTAGCTTGGGCAATACTTATATTGTGATATGGCACTGATGCTTTTTTCATGGATTGCCCTTGGTTAGTGGAGTAGGTTGTCTCTTGCCACAAAAGGTACTCATGAGGCTTGGGTTAGGTTGTCCTTTCATTGATGTTAGTTCTAACGTTGCCATCTTTCGCATTAAGGAAGTAACTAGCAAATTGATTGAAGGGCTGAATGATGTTGATTGGTTGAATGGATTTTTCAAATGAAGAAGCCCGATTAATTAATGCGGAAAAAAATTGAAAGTATACTTTTTTTTTCACCGGTTTTACAGAAATATATACGTTTCGAAGGAATTGACAGAAGTATACCGTCGTCACGAAGCGGGATGTGAACTAGGGGCGAGTTCGCACGATGACACACAACTTCATGTGGAGAAAAGCGAACTTGCATGAGGGAGCAAGAACGGTCCACACCACTGCGAGATCGCATGAGGGAAGAGTGAACTGGTGCGCGGTGGGCCCTGTTTCGCTGTGAGTTTGCATCCTTGCTATGCGACAACAATATATTTTTATCAATTCTTTTAAAAAAATGTATTATCCTATAAAACTGGTCAAAAAAAAGTATATTTTCAAGAAAATTTGACTGCATCGTCCTCATAGAATTGATCTAGCTAAGTTGTATGGTCTTCACAAGTACTATAGGGTTAAAAACCATTTTTAAAAAAGACAATATGCGCTCATTTGCTATATACTATATATTGCCCTCTCAATAATAAATTGCACATAGTTTAAACCATTAATAATATTGTTCAATACAAAGGATAGCTCTATTTGGCCTCAACCGGTTACTGACTTTAGTGGTCGCTCCTAAATATAACTTTGACCACTACTAATTCATATTTCTATTATGCTTATGAATATAGTAAACTAAGAAAAATATTTTGAAAAATTATTCACATTATTTTTATGTGTCTGATCTCAATAATTGCAGAGATATTACAGGTAAAGAATTGTATAATTTGGTTGCACTTTAAAATTAAACATGTCACCTATTTCTAACTAGAGTAAATATACACTCAATATTTTTAAGGACAGAAACAAATGTCTTTGAGTAGATAATTTGAGTCAGCTAGCAAAAACAAAATAGCATTAGCCCACAAACTCTTAGGTGATCTAATCATTTATACTGATAGCTATGTCATATTTGGCATTTTCTTCTTCTTTTGTTTGCTCTCATTGATTGCAAGTGAAGTGATGTAGGAACCTATAGTGGTGGGGTTATATTTTCTATATACTAGCTAGCACCCCGCGTCTTTGCCGCGGGTTTTGTAGTTTTATCGTCAAACAAAATCATAGTTTTAAATGGTTAGGTGCAACTCTATGTATATACAAAATACATGATAATGTGGATTTATATATGTCTTATGTATTACAATATAATTCATGCTTTTATTTTTCCAAGTGTGATTGTGTATTGTTATAATATATGAATATTATTTCCATACACAATATGTACCATTGTATCTAGACAGTTTGCATCTCTCTACTTCACTCAAGTTTTTTCTGAAAATGGATTCAGATAATGATACCTAATAATCATATGCTATCTTATCATGCATAATAAAATAAAATACACATATTAAACAATAATTTGATTGTATTCGGAAAACATGATGTTATGTACAAAATATGTATCAGTGCTATGTGTGACTATGAGATGGGACAAGGGGAGGTGAATGGATAACTAATAAATGATTAAATTGGATAAATAAGTAGATTCTTAATCTAACGGTTGTTATCTTTGTACTAATATGATCTAATGGCTTAAAAATATTAATGATGTTACTTCTTGCATGTCTTACTTTAATAAGAGTAAATGTCCCTTAGTGGTACCAACTATATAGGAAGATAGAGTATGATCATGTTTTTTTTCATGTATAAACTCCGATTCATAATATAATCGATAGTACATAAAATAAATCATAATTTAACATGAATTCAATAGGTTTTCCTTTCCTTCTTCCGCTAATGTTTTTTCTCCACTGTTTTGCAATATATTAAATATTTTCAAGAAATCGCGGTGGCACGTATTTGTCAGTTTGCCACCATTCTAACCTTCATGCAGATGCTGCTCCCACGATTAAAAGGTGGCTGAAAAGGAAAGGACAAAAATTGAATGAACAGAAATAAATCAAAATGAATTGTCTCGCCAACAATGTGCCCGTAGCTTAGCTAGTGCCGTACCTACTTGTCGTGTTGCTAGGTGATATAGTACTATGGAGACAGGTGAAGTGGGAATGAGGCAACACATCAGCACACTTTATTGGAACATTAACCTTGATTTTAATGTCATGGTTATGCTAACATAGAGGGGATCACTGTACTAACCATGTTTTTAAAATATCATTGACTACAGTAGTGGGGACTACTAGGAACTAAATTTCTCTCCTTAAAACCAAGCAATGTTAATATTGTTGGTGGGAAAGAGTGTGGGAGAGATTATCTAGCATAGAGAAAAAACTATTTTACCCTCATTTTAATTTTATACTGCAGTCGATTTAAGTGAGTAGGCAAATCACAATCTACACCCTTAAATTGTTTATACTAGCAATATATACTGTCAGTATATTATACCATAAAATTTGTCTTTACGCTCTCTAATTTTTATTCATCAAGTATGACATAGTATTAGGGTAATCAAAAGAGTTAATACTGATATAGTTTCACATAATTTATGGGTGTGTCATAATAATAAGTGGTACACTATTAATAATTAATTCTCTACAGGTGGTTGAATAGCTGAGCCAACCAGGCTAGCTTATTGAGATGCCATAACATGTAGCGGTGGCTTGCGTTATTACTAGTGTTCAAGGATTCATGTACGACCGTCTAATCATGTACTCGTTCAAGCTTTAAAATGATTTTGAGGTTTATGTACTATCGTCGTTAACCGGTACTAATCAACAAATTTATTATACCCAACGGCGAAAGTGTCTGTTCTTGGCAGCTTATTTTAGTGGTTTTAGGAAAACGAATATATGAGAAAGTCTAATTAGATCAAGGGGAAAAAGAATACCATATTGTATTTTTTTTTCTTCCAAAGGTATTATGAGAACCTGTCATTCCAGATCGGTTTTCAATAATAATCACTGGATTCGCAAGATTGACGCAAGACAGTGAAGAAGAAAACATGAGAGAGGATGGACAATCAATCATATGAGGAAGAAAACCTAGAGAGATTAATTAGTCCCTGATTTAGTGTATATAGGGACCGCATCACATCTTGTAGACGGTCAATGACAAGGTACACTCTGCCCTTATTGATCAGTCCGTGAGTTCGTACGGCTCTTGTTTTCACTCGTTGGTCCTTTCCTGTCGCGAGCGTATTTAATTTCTCTTTCTAGCGAATTTGCATCTCAGGCTAAGTATTTTTTTTTGAGATAATGGAATTAAATCTAGCCTTTATTTCAAAGAAACTGCAGTCAGATATTACATAGTATATAATTCTCTAAACATTTGGCCAACCCATAAAAAACGACTAGCAAACACCAACACTTAAAAGATAGAACAATTATTGAAGCTTACTTGTATATCTTCGGTCGAAATTGACAAAAATCTACATGACCGTAATATCAAGTTTCAGCTTGCAGTATATATATTAGCTTATGGTTCTTTTCACACGTTAAAGTAGTGTCAAGAACCGGAGTATGTTGCCTTGAAAAATACCTACATATAAGATTTATTTGGAGATTTATCACATACCACCTCATTCCCACTCAACCAAAGATTTCAACATAAAACAGATGCTCTAAAAATTAAGTGTCTTAGTTCTTGAATCAATACCATTAAGTCAATTTCCAGCTACATTAGAAATATTATTAGGAGGTTTTAGTCCAAAAGGAAATATAAACTACTCTCGAAAGAAATTTCGCAATATGACAATTTTCTTTTGTATTATAACCATCATAATTTTATTTTGTACTAGAGTATAAGTCAATATTTCCACCTTCGATTAGGGAACATAGCTTTTGTTCTAGTCTGAGTTCTTTTGAGCAGCTCTAAACGGTAACATGTTGATATTTTAGCATGTTTTCTAAACGGTTAAACATTTTCCTTTTTAAAAAAATTCTATATAAAAGTTTTTTGAAAATAAAATAAATCAATTTTTTTTAAATTTTTACTACTTACTCCCTCCTTCCCAAATTGATCATCATATATGTTTATATACCAAGACTAAGGATAATTTAAATCACATCAATCAAGATACTATGCACACATTCTCTCACAATGCATGTATCGATTAAAGCACTATGCCAATTACACCTTAGCATGCACACATTCTCTCATCCTGCATTAATTGTATTTTGATGAAATCCGTGTCCATACGGTTATATGATGATTAATTTGAGAATTTTTGAATTCCATTATATGATGATCAATTTAGGAAGGAGGGAGTAATACTCAATTAATCATATCTATAAATTAGTTCGTTTATATTTGTAGATACTTATTTCTATATATTAGTGTTAGTTAGCAGTACTATTCTATTAGTTAACAATATCGGTCAGTTTTTTCTTTCGTGATGAACTATTGGCACCCATCCTCCATTTTTTTTGGTGGACCAGGGAGAAAGGGGATCAACAGGAAGATGATTGTATCATGATGGTTAAAGCATATGAAACATGGATTCTTGCTATGCTAATAGCTCATCTCGTTCTGGGTGGGGATAAAAATCAAAACCTAAATAGCCATGTTGAACGGGGTCTAATTAAGTCCTTTCTCATCTCTTCACTGTCTTCTCCTCTCTCACTGCAGCCGCTATATCCATATCTTGCTTGTTGCTTATCGTCCCATGGTGTCTAGATGCAACGACAACTCGATGAAGTAGAGGAAACTCATGGTGAGCAAGTGAGCTCCATATATGTGTTCAAATTGTTAAACTCTATCTGCCTCGTCGCCAATGGCTGCCTCCCCTTTCTTGACATGTGTTGTCTTGTTTTTCTTAGAGAGCGTTGTCTTGTTTCTCTTAACGCCTTGCAGCAGCAACCCTTTACGATTCACGTCTCGTAGCAGTAGTAGGTTCACGTATGCCGGTGATTATATCGCAGGCAATGCCTAGCCAACCGCTGGACAAATTTATACTACACACGTTGAATACAAATTTGAACAAAATACATGCTAACTTAACGCATGTTTGTGTTTTTTTTTCCCATCAAGATAAGATCATATATGGTACTACACAACTGTTGACAAATTGAAGCATCTTAGGGTGGTGGGTTTAATGCATAAAGAACTCATGGTTGAATATAATTTCACTACTAGTATTGGATCCAATATTTCGTCTCACCATTACTTTAGTTGTGGTCAAAATTAATACATGAGTTAAAATCTTCCAAACGACAATTCCCTTAACATATCAAATCCCCCTCCCCAAAAGGTAGTATCAAATTATGAATGGTTTGTATATCTCTTAAAATGGAGAAAACAATATATAAATGATGTCTTTTTTTTATTGGTATATCATTATAGTTTAAACTCTAGCGCCAACAATATATACAACTTCATACATTTTACATAATTATCTTAAGGCTCTAACTTGTGTTAGGGACATATATTTATGGTGTATACATGCGGAGACATCGTTTCGCGGAATAAGCGAAACGACATATTTGCAAACGAAAAATAATTTGTGAATAAAACTTTTATATACATGTTCTTAACGATTTAAAAGCAAAGGCTAAAAAATAAACTTCGTTGAAAAAACCTCAAAACCAGCTTTAAATTTAAGGTTGAAAATTTAAATTTTATCTAATAAGTATAAACATAGACGAAAAGATAAATCCCATGGTACGTGCATGTGGTGGTCCGTGTGCATGTGAATGTGGGTTATTTGGGAACCATTCTTCACTGGAGGGCCCACTGGTCAGTGACCAGGATACATTACACAACCGTTAACAACAGGCAGGCATGTGTTATTTTCTATGGGGGTTAGTTGGCTGACAGGAAAATCTGAACTGTATGATAAAGGTTTATGTCCGTGTGATTATGCTCTGTCCAAAGCTTGATTAGACCTGCAACTACCAACAAACTAATATAGGAGAGCAGATTGAAAATTCCTTTATACTCAAACGGTTGAATGCTGCCAGGGAAGGTTCCATGAGGGCCTCATGTCAAGTGGCCGTTTAGGTCAGTTGATTATCCTATTAAGGATCATGGGATGATTGATGGTTTTATGTTTTAATTAGACCATGATCAGATGGGTCCTCTTGTGGAAAGAGTAATTACATGAAGGGTCAAAATAATCAAATGTGATGGCACCATTGCATATGTATTTTTGGTCGCCTTTATAATCGAAAATTTTTAAATGTATCCTATAGAGATTAAAAATAACTTTATATAAAGTTGTCAAATAATATCACATTTCAAATATTTCATTAGCAATTTAGCACAAGTTACATATTACTCATAAATACTTATAATAAATACAAATTGTTGTAAGGACATACATTGTTGAACACCTACTCGGTAAACACATACGAGTATGCTTTCTTAACACTCCTTCGAAGAGATATGTACATCAAACATAAATTGCTAAGTTTAATAAAAAATCAATTTTATTTTCTCACTAGATTACTTTTATCCTCAAAATTGACTTTTTTATGCTAATTTTCCCTCTAATTACTTGTGAAAAGCACTCACTCAAGTCTCCATGGCATTTCCTACTTCCTATATTTCCTTTTTTATTGTTAAGTAGAATATTCTTGACTCGATCGGTGAGCTTCACATGCAACCGCTGAAGCAGGTTGGTGAGCCGATCTGGACCGTTGGATCGTCATCGAACGGTCGAGATCCTCGCGGCCCCACCAACCGCAGCCTCGGGTGCTCTCTCTCTCGCCTCGGTTGCAGCGCCCCGTTGCCGCAGCTGCTGCTCCCTCTGCTGCTTCCCATTTTAATTTAATTTATACAGCAAAAGAATTCATGAGCACGCAGGTGTAAACAGTGAAAAAAAATCCAACAAAAATCGCAGCGGAAGCTGTAGGGGGGAGAAAAAAATGGCGTGAGAAATCAGCCCCAACCGAAGAAAAAGGCGGAATTTTTTAGCCAAGAAAGCAGCTTTTCTTCATCTTCCTCCCCACTCTCTCTTGTTCCTATAAGGAGAGGAGAGAAGGAGAGAGAGGAGGAGGTGGTGGAGGAGGAGCAATGGCGGCCTGGGCAAGGGCATGGCCGCTTGTCTTCCTCGCCTTGTGCTGCTGTTCTTGGACACAGCGGCGAATCTTGGTTGCTGCGACCACTGACGCCAATGATGGTGAGCTGCTGGGGAAAAGGAAAAAAAGAAGAAGAAAATCTCTGTTTGGGTTGGGTTCTCATTGTTTGCTTGCTTGTGCTTGTGCTTTTCTTTTTTGTTTTCTTGCTTTTGAGGTTCTTGATTCCTTTGTTCTGGACCGCCATGGATTTTTGGTCGGGAGAAGGCGAGATTTTGTCTTTGCAGCATTGGGACCATGGGGGGTGTCTTTGCTGGTTCCTGCTTTGAATGCCTGTACCCACATCTTTGGTGGCGTTTGCTTCTGCTGAGCTGGAGATTTTGTGAATGCTTGTTCGTCTCTTTCTTTTGCTGATGTTTATTGCTCTGAGTTGTTAAGCTAAATCTTGTTTTGTTGGATCACATGATGTGGTTTTTCGTTAGATTTGGGAGGAATGAGGATTTTGAGCAGCTTTCTCTTGCCCCAAATCTTTCAGCAGCTGTCAGCACAGTCCAGACACCTTTGCTGGTTGATTTGATCATTGATGGGGATTCTGAGCTAGGGTTTGCATTGGGATCTTTGGGAAACTCTGCATCTATGCACCTGGAGTGTGTTGTTCATTCTGTTTGATGATTGTAGGGGAGAAGTTTTAGTTTCAGGGGAGATAAATGAGTTAATGACCATTGTAGGAGCATTCAATCATTTGTAAAGTATACCAGAACCAACAAAATTGCCCAAGATGGATCCGTGACATCATTGCTCATCCAAAGTAGATTCAGTTTAGTAGCTATTTGCATCTGTGATCCATTTCATTGGTCCTGATATCATGTGAATCTCTAGGTGCGACTGGTCCAACTTTCCGTTATAAGTAATCATGTATTCATGTTAACTGAAAATTTGTCTGGCGATATTCCACACCTATTGACTTGAAGTAATTCTTTACTTTTTATTATGCAGTTACTGTCCTCAATGCGCTATTCACCAGCCTCAATTCGCCGGGGCAGCTGCGCGGTTGGCAGGTGAATGGCGGTGACCCGTGTGGCGCCTCATGGCAGGGCATCACCTGCTCCGGATCATCAGTCACAGCAATGTGGGTAGTGTGGTTGCATAATTCAATGTTCTTGCCTGTGAGCCCAATTTATTGTTTTCTCTGATGTGTTTTTCTCTTCCTGGTTCTACTAGTAAATTGCCGAGCTTGGGGCTTTCGGGGAATCTGGCCTACAATATGAACACCATGGAGTCCCTAGTTGAGCTGTGAGTTTGGATAATGGAATTTTTGGAGTAGTTCTTTCTGTTTGGGAGTTCACTTGGTGATTAACTTGATCATAATTCCATGCAGTGACATGAGCCAAAATAATCTTGGGGGTGGCCAAAATATTCAATACAATCTTCCAAATAAGAAGCTTGAGAAGCTGTAAGTTCCTCAGATGTTGCCATTTTATAATCTATTTTAGGGAAAAAAATTGTACTGACACATACTATCTAATTGTTCTTTGTTATTTATGGCGATAATTTAAGTGAATTTTTTATTTGCAGCAATCTTGCTGGGAACCAGTTTGCTGGAAATGTGCCATACTCAATTTCCACAATGCCTAAACTTAAGTATCTGTGAGTACCTTTTGACCCAAATACAAATTTGCCTTGAAATTCATATTGTACTCTATGGGTTAATTGGATTTTCTTTGTGAATACAGAAACCTTAATCATAACCAATTACAAGGAAATATGACAGATGTCTTTTCCAACCTTCCAAGTTTATCAACACTGTGAGTACTCTTACTTAAAACAAGTATTCTAGGTTGATCTCAATGTGCACACAAAATTCTTCTAACTTCTCTGTTTGCATTTCTTACAAGTCACGATGTATCTTTGCTCTTACTATATTTCTGTACATTGCTACAGTGATCTCTCCTTCAATTCTCTTACTGGTGATCTCCCACAAAGTTTCACTTCTCTGTCAAGCCTGAAAACTTTGTAAGAAGGAACTTTGAATAATATAATAAATTTATAAGTTCTCTTATACCTATAACCTATGTTCTATCTTACCAGGTATCTGCAGAACAACCAATTTACTGGATCAATCAATGTCCTTGCTAATCTTCCCCTGGATAATTTGTAAGCAAATCATTTTGAAGGTATAAATCGGTTATATCACACAATATTGTACTAAGTCCAGTTTTTCCTCCTTTATTGCAGAAATGTGGGAAACAACCGTTTTACTGGTTGGATTCCTAATGAGCTAAAGAAAATAAATAGTCTTCAGTAAGTATTGCTTATGTCTTAGTTCCCTAATGTTTTGGATGGCTGCATCTTGAACTAATGTTATGTTCAACAGAACCGATGGCAATTCTTGGAGCACAGGTCCGGCACCACCACCACCACCATTCACAGCACCTCCACCATCACGCAACCGTAAAAAAAGCCCAGGCAGACACTCCAATGGCAGTGGTAGCTCATCAAGTTCTGGTGGAAATTCAGGGTTACGTGCTGGAGCTATAGCAGGAATTATCGTAGCTCTACTGGTCATTGGAGCAGTTGTAGCATTCTTCTTGATAAAGAGAAAACGCAAAGGTACAAGGCAAGAACACGTTGAACAGCGACAGCCTTTCAATTCATACCCTTCCAATGAAGTTAAAGGTCAGTGTTTGAGTGTTGCAGTGTTTGATATACCATGATCGACACTTTAGTTTTGTAAGTTATAATGTATGCATGGTTCTACAAATGCAGATGTGAAGCCTATACCAGAATCCACCAAGATAGAGGTGGAGCCTTTGCCTTCCCCTGTGGCCGTTAGTCTAAAACCACCTCCTAAGATTGAGCGCAACCAGTCATTTGATGACGATGATGATGACTTTTCAAACAAGCCTGTTGCAAAGAAAAGTAATTCAGCATCAGTAAAAGCAACAGTTTATTCAGTTGCAGACCTACAGATGGCAACAGATAGTTTCAACATGGACAATCTTGTTGGAGAGGGTACTTTTGGACGTGTTTACAGGGCACAATTCAGTGATGGAAAGGTACGCATGATTGCACTTGCCATTTGCTTGAGAGAATAGCAAAAGATATCTTACTGTGCAGTTTTTAAAACTGTGCTGTAAATTTGATTTTAGAGTAACTTTTCCTACATAAATGCACCTAAGCAATCTTAGAGGCAGAAGCAATACATTCATACATGGTTTCCATTTCTTCCTAGCAATAGTGACAAAACTTCATTCATTTATAGTACAATATGTAAATGAAAATATTGAGTTGATTGCTTTCTTACCAATTCAGATTTCCACCATCATATATTTGTTCTGCCTTGGAAGTTACCAAGTGTTTCACACTTGGATATACAAAGACAGTTCATTTCTTCACATGATCAATGTGGCTTACATTTCTCCTTATATGAATCAGGTACTAGCTGTCAAGAAACTAAACAGTACTGTGTTGCCAAGCCAATCTTCAGACGATTTCTTTGACTTGGTGTCAAACATTTCAAAGTTGCACCATCCCAATCTCAATGAGCTTGTGGGCTATTGCATGGAGCATGGACAGCACTTGCTACTTTATGATTTCCACAGAAATGGTTCGCTGCATGATATGCTTCACCTCCCAGATGAATATAGCAAACCACTCAGCTGGAATTCTCGTGTTAAGATTGCGTTAGGTTCTGCACGGGCACTAGAGTAAGTGAAAACTAAGATCTCTCTCCCTATCTGTTGGATACTTTTCAAATAAATTATTGTCTTTTTTCCAACTTAATGACTTGTGAAAATTGATCTGACTTGCCATTATAATAGAATGGAATGTGATAGGTAAATAACGAGTATATGCACAGATCACTTGTAAATTCTCTTAATTGCATGGAATTCTGTCAACACCTAATCACCTTTCCTGTTAACTTTCTGTAGGTATCTTCATGAAATTTGTTCTCCTTCTATTATCCACAAGAACTTCAAGTCATCTAATATCTTGCTGGACACCGAGTTCAATCCTCATGTTTCTGATGCTGGACTTGCCAGCAATGTTCCTGATTCTGAATTCCAGGTAAAACTCAAATCATTTTGCTCCAACAAACATATATATTTTCAATTGTAAAGAAATTTATGGTTTTACTTAAAAAAGGAAACTTAAGTTCTGAATGGATTGGTTCTTTTCTTGAGTATCCAAGATGTTACACAACATATGGCTTACCATATTTTTCATGTTTCCAAATAAATCTCAATAGGCTTCAGATCAGGGTTCTGGATATAGTGCCCCTGAAGTTGACATGACTGGGCAGTATACCCTCAAGAGTGATGTTTATAGCTTTGGAGTTGTCATGCTGGAGCTCTTGACAGGCCGCAAACCATTTGACAGGTATTCCTATTTTTCTCTGATTCTGCATCCCTGAATTGTTTATGCCTACATTTGATGATTCCTAATTTCTTAGTCCTGACCCCTGACTGTTGTGTCAAACTATCGTCGCAGCGCTAGACTCCGGACAGAGCAGTCACTTGTCCGGTGGGCAACGCCCCAGCTGCATGACATCGATGCGTTGGACCGGATGGTCGACCCAGCGCTCAAGGGCCTGTACCCTGCCAAATCCCTGTCCCGTTTCGCAGACGTCATTGCGCTGTGTGTCCAGGTATATAACCTTCACTCCTGGTACAATGCAGTTTGCCAGCATATTCATAACTGAACACCAAGAATCTGAATTATACCAACCAAAACCTTCACTATTTCAGCCTGAGCCGGAGTTCAGACCGCCGATGTCTGAGGTGGTGCAAGCGCTGGTCCGCCTTGTTCAGAGGGCCAACATGACTAGGAGAATGATCGACGGCGAAGAGGGTTCTCGAAGACCAGATGACCAGGACCAGGAGTTCGTGTAACATGTTGAGACATAGATCTTGTGTTGAACCTGCATCCTATCTCTCTGGTGACTGTAATATGTTTGGTTCCTAGAACCTGATGCAGATGGGGAAAGGGGAAAAATGGAGGGGGAAATACTGAACTTTCAACTCATCAGTACATATTCACAGGTTTTGTCTCGTATAATGAAATTACAAGTTTGGCTGCTTCATGCCTAATGATATCAGCTTGCTCATATCTGAAGCTAGTTGCAGTGATATCGATCAAATTTACAGTCTGGTAGATTCTTAAAAGTTTATATACTAAAATTAGTTGCATGATATATACTATTTTCTTTGTAAAAAAAAGCAACAGTTGAATATACTCTTGTAAACATAATTTCTTTACAGAAAGTTTTCCATATGCTATACTACTATAATTGACTGAGAAGCATTCGGGCTAGATAACGCCAATTGGCAAAAGGTATGCATCAAATAAGGCCTCTTTGGAACATAGGAATTCTATGGAAACGAAATAAGTGTCGAGAAACCACTACGGCTGAGTTTTTTTTCCAACTCACTTCTCTCGTATTTTGCGTGCACGTTTTTTAAACTGATAAATGGTGCATTTTCTGTAAAAAAAAGTTTCTATACGAAAGTTGCTTAAAAAATCATATTGATCCTTTTTTTTTAAAAAAAAACAGTTAATACTTCATCAATCACGCGCTAATAGACCACTCCGTTTTCCGTGCTAGGAGATGGATTCCCAATCCATACCAACAAACACATCCAAAATCTTTGGAACATAGGAATTCTATGGAAAGAAATAAGTTTCAAGAAACCACTACAAAGTTTCCTCGAGGCTGTGGACTTTCATCTTTTGATTTCGCTAGTTTTTTCCTCTCATTTTGCTTGTTTGTTTACAGTTTGATTGTCTAACAATGTAACTGATGAAAACCTATCGTCAATTTAGCTAAGCATCTGAGCTAGGATCACTTCAACTAGAACTACACTATCTTTTTTACTAGTTCTTTTTCATCTTTACTGAAGGTCTTTGCCATTATATCGACGTGCTCGTTCGCGAAAAAAAAAAGATCTTTGCCAACTTTTAAGTCCGTATAAAAAGGTGAGGCAATGGGTACTTGTTAGGTGTTTAAATCTCCTAGAGATGAAGATTAAAAGATTAAGTATTTCACGCAAAATGAGGTGGTAATAACGTGTGATTAATTGAGTTTTAATTATTACAAACTTGAAAAATGGATTAATCTGATATTTTAAAACAACTTTTATATAGAAAGTTTTTGCACGAAACGCACCGTTTAGCGGTTTGAAAAGCGTGCCACTCCTTGCAGTGGAAACGAACAGGATAGGTCTGCTTTCATTCCTAATCTGAACCTGATAATTCCTGCATGGATGAAACTAACCAAAGCTTGTTAAACACAAGACAATTTGGAGGAGATGGCATGCTCACATGTTAGCATATAGCAAACTATTCACACCCTTGTGATGCGTATAAACACACAAAGTATGCAGTATGAAAAATTGTGTGAGTCCTTCATGCATAATTTTGAATTTTGTCGTGTCTATATAAATGGGCACATTACTCTGTTTCCTGGTTATACCGATCGTGATTAACGTTGCCTATCATGGAGAGAATAATAATATAGTAATCGAAGCCACTACAAGATAATTGAGCTATCGCCACCAATTTATTACAACAAAAAATAATTTGTGGAAATATATTGTACTATCGCAATAATAATTTTTCTGTGGCAAATAACTATATTTTGTTGCAACGATTTACAATCATTGTTTCATTCAGTATTTTTTTTTGCAATAGGAAATAAGCTATTGCCACAAAAAAAACATTACTATTGCAAAAAGCATGTTCTATCACCACAATTTTAATTTATGTGGCAATTTACATAATACATGGTAAATTTTCTCTTGTCACGATCAACAAATTCGTTGCAATAAAAAAATTATCATCTCATAATTTGACTTATTCTTTTCATATGGACTCGGATTAGGATACATTTTGTATGAAATTTAGAGCTCTACAACTTAAAATTTTCATTTGAAATCTTTTAAATACTCAAATTCATGATTTAAATATCAGATAGACAGGCTCAAATGGAATGATATGCATTTTTAAACAAAATTGATGCGTAGGTGAGTTGGTAATGGAGAGCGTGATTTAGGGAGAGATCTTGGGTTCAAACCCTAGCCATCACAAGATATCAAAAGAAAATAGTTAGGATGACAAATTAATAACTAATGCCACACATGGAGTGGTGGCAATAGTTATCTATTGCAACGATGTGAAGTGTTGCATATATTATTTTGCCACATCCATTTTATGGCAATATCAAAATTTGTTACAACTAAATAAAAATCGTTGTAATAACATATTACCACGCTATTTATTACCACGGCTAGCAACGATTTTAAGATTGTGGCAACATGTACCTATTGCCACGATTTTAGCATTGATGCTACGATTTTTTTTCGTGGCGATAAATTATTTTTCTAGTTGTACTAGGAATGAAAACAGAGCAGATAGTTTACGTCCGCTCCGGAGAAAAAACGAATACGGATACCTCTCGGATTGGATAATTCTCGGATAGTTCGGATACGAATACGGATATTTCCTCCCGGATACGAATACGAATATGGTATCGGGATTTCCGTCGGATACGGATAATAATTTGGATATCTGGTGAACAGTGCTATTCGGATATCCGCAGAAACCATGAGACATACCCTATTTCTTTATAACTCTATGACCTTCAACATACATTTTAGATTTTAATAGTAGTTCATCTCTTAACACTAGTCCACACTATTAATATTATTTAAAAGTACGTTTTCCCAATCCGTAACAACAAACACATCCAAAATCTTTGGAACATAGGAATTCTATGGAAAGAAATAAGTTTCAAGAAACCACTACAAAGTTTCCTCGAGGCTGTGGACTTTCATCTTTTGATTTCGCTAGTTTTTTCCTCTCATTTTGCTTGTTTGTTTACAGTTTGATTGTCTAACAATGTAATTGATGAAAACCTATCGTCAATTTAGCTAAACATCTGAGCTAGGAACAGGAATGGGTACCCATTGCCCATCACTTCAACTACAACTACACTATCTTTTTTACTAGTTCTTTTTCGTCTTTACTGAAGGTCTTTGCCAACTTCTAATATATTAACGTGCAATCCTTCTGCGCGTTCGCGAAAAAAATGGTCTTTGCCAACTTTTAAGTCCGGTAAAAAAAGGTGAGGCAATGGGTAATTGTTAGGTGTTTGAATCTCCTAAAGATGAAGATAAAGATTAAGATTAAGTATTTCAGCAAAATGAGGTGGTAATAACGTGTGATTAATTGAGTTTTAATTATTACAAACTTGAAAAATGGATTAATCTGATATTTTAGAACAACTTTCATATAGAAAGTTTTCGCACGAAACGTACTGTTTAGCAGTTTGCAAAGCGTGCCACGAAAATCCGAAACTTTATCCACTCCTTGTAGTGGAAATGAACAGGACAAGTCTACTTTCATTCCTAATCTGAACCTGATAATTCCTGCATGGATGATACTTCCTCCGTTTCACAATGTAAGACTTTCTAGTATTGCCCATATTCATTTACATGTTAATGAATATAGACATATGTATTAGATTAATTAACATCTATATGTATGTGGGCAATGCTAGAAAGTCTTACATTGTGAAACGGAGGGAGTACTAACCAAAGCTGGTTAAACACAAGACAATTTGGAGGAGATGGCATGCTCACATGTTAGCATATAGCAAACTATTCACACCCTTGTGATGCATATAAACACACAAAGTATGCAGTATGAAAAATGAAAAATTGTGTGTCCTTCATGCATAATTTTGAATTTTGTTGTGTCTATATAAATAGGCACATTACACTGTTTCCTGGTTATACTGATCGTGATTAACGTTGCCTATCATGGAGAGAATAATAATATAAGAATCGAAGCCTACTCTACTAGGGATGAAAACGAAGCAGATAGTTTCCGTGCGCTCCGGAGAAAAATCGAATACGGATACCTCTCGGATTGGATAATTCTCAGATAGTTCGGATATGAATACGGATATTTCCTCCCGGATACGAATACGAATATGGTATCGGGGTTTACGTCGAATACGGATAATAATTTGGATATCTGGTGAATAGTGCTATTCGGATATCCGCATAAACCATGAGACACACCCCATTTGTTTATAACTCTATGACCTTCAATATACCTTTTTAGGTTTTAATAGTAGTTCATCTTTTAACACTAGTTCACACTATTAATATTATTTAAAATTTTAAAATATTTATAAATTATACTACATTTTATATAAAATGAGCTAATTATATATGTTGATATTTGTTTCTATTAGAAGTTGACTTGGTTTTCGTGTTCTGAGAAAAAAAATTGTTTCCGTATTTGTGTCCGATCATATTCGATTCTTATTCCTATTTGAGATAATCCATATTTGTTTCCGTATTCAAGTTATCTGCATTCGTTTCCGTATCCGGAAAAAGATATGAAAACAAATATGGTATGAGCATTATCCGCTCCGTTTTCATCCCTATGCCCTACTAACTTTTGTTATGAGGTTTTGGAGCAAACCAATATTTTGATGATGAATAAATGAAAGATAAATTTATTGTACATTTCTTACCATAATCCATTGATATTGTATTAGGATTAATATGTTGAAGTAAAAGATCTTTACATATTGGGACAAACTAGAGATATTAAGGAACACCATCCATAGAACTATACGAAGAATAAGATGATCGTGGAGAGTTGTTGATTTCTACGAAGATATTTTAAGGAACACCATCTATAGAACTATACGAATAACATGATTGTGGAGAGTTGTTGATTTCTACGAAGACATTTTAATGCAAACGATCTCTACATAACACGATCCACAAAATATGGGGATAACATGAGCATGGAGAGTTGCAGATTTCTACGAAGACATTTTAAAACGAACAAATATAGGATTAAGCTACTAAGAAGACATTTTGAAAAAAAAAAAGTATGATCCACAAAATATAGGGATAATATGAGCGTGGAGAGTTACAAATTGTAAGAAAAAAATGAGATCAAAATATAGGGATAATATGAGTAGGAAGAGTTGTAGATTTTTATAAAAAATGAGATCAAAATATAGGGATAAAATGAGAGCGGAGAGTTGGACACTTTGAAAATAAAAAAACATGATTCTATAAAAAAAATGGGATAACATACATATTTGTATATAAAAAAAGATAACATGGGATAATATGCATATTTCTATTAAAAAATGGAATCAACCTAAGAGGAATTAGGTTTAGTTTTAATTGTGGAATCGGTAAATATCATTGAGTAAAAGTTTTACCACTACAATCAAATTCTTGGTTGTTCGTTTTGTTCACCAAGTATCCAAATCTAATATAACTAGGTGATACCCCGCGCTTTGCTGCGGTATTCATGGATGATTAATGTTAAATATTGTTGAAATGATAAAAGTTGAAATGTTGAGAAAATAATGTGAGGAAGATAATTTGACATACACTTGTTGATCTCTATAATATAATATTGTAGATGATGTGTCATGCTTGCATAGGTTTTAAATAGGCTAGAATAGTAATTTCTAGTGAGTGAATATGTGGCATGCTTGCATGGAGTTTTAAATGGGCTAGAATAGTAATTGCTAGTGGGTGATGATGTGGCATGCTTGTTGAGCTTTAGTTTCTAATACTTCCTTCATTTCACAATGTAAGTCATTCTAGCATTTTCCACATTTATATTGATGTTAATGAATCTAAATAGATATATATGTCTAGATTCATTAACAACAATATGAATGTGGGAAATGCTAAAATGACTTACATTGTAAAACAGAGGAAGTAATTGTTAGTGGGTACCAACTATATAGAAAGTATAGATGTGTGATATCGTTTTCATCTTTTTGTCTTGCTCCCCAGCGTCGTTCAGTTTTGCTGACTAATTAGATTGTCTATCTTGCTTTTCCTAGAGCCGGACAGATCAAATGATTTTTTCCCCTCTTATATGTTTGCAGAATTGCATGTGTAATATGAGGGGAGAGGATTGATGCGCTCTAGTTTCCTATAGTAATAAATACGAAGGTTGGTGTGGTTATGTTAGATTGTTTGATTCAGTGATCTTCTTTAGAACAGGTACAGTTCTTAGTAAGAGTACATTTATCTTTTTTGGAAGACTCTTCCAATTCCGTTGATGCATAATGTTTTTATAATGAGAAATCCTTTGTTTTTTTCCCATCCCTGCTTAGTTCTACAAATTGCCATTGACTTCGTCGAGTTCTACAGTGTAGTGTTGTACTAGTACTTTTGTCCTATTTTTCTACCGATGTCAAGTTTTTGTCACTCACATCCGTCAGCCCCTTTGAATGATAATTTTGCCCCTAAAACCGAACTTTGCAAATAACTGAAGAGTACATTATTTTTTCATATTGTCATATGCCAATTCTTCTCTATATGATTTTGCAGGCATAAATTTTGATGTCATCGACAACTCGACTCCTGTCCATTGCCAACCTTCATGCCTGGAGTACTGATCCTGATAAGTATTGAATGCATGATATTCTACAACCATATCTTGTCAAACACAAGACAATTGGAGCAGATGCCGTGTCCACACATTAGCATCTAGCAAGCTATTCACGCCCTTGTTATCTATAGAAAAACACAAAAGAAATGCGTGAGTCCCTCATGCATTATCTTTACCTTTCATTGTTCTATACATATATGAATGTTAGATTGTTAGTGTGCCTATAAATTGGCATAGTACTGTGCTTGCTAGTTGTAGCTGGTGTGATTAATCTGACCACCATGTTAACCGAATGGAAATATAGACAAAAATTATCCCTATTTTGTTATGAGGTTTTGGAGCAAACCAAAATTTTGATGAGAAATGAGTGGATGATAGATTTGTTCTATATATCTTACTATAGCCATTTGTTATCGTGGCAAGATTAATCAGTTGAAGCTAAGATTTTTATATGCTAGTACAGAACTAAAGATCTTAAGGTGTACTATCAACCAAACACCAAGCATCAGGCAAACACGTATCGACAAAACTTTTAAAAGTAGATCAACTTTATTGCATCATTATATGTTTACAAAGTGCATCTAAATCACTCCTCTCTCAACTCTTGAACCAGAATCGAAGCCTCGAAGCAAACCCTAACTTTTCTCTCTAAAAAAGTCGATGTATTCTGGGCTCAATCCCTCATCTATTTATACCCATGACATTGTTGCCCCTAACCACGAAAACTAGAACTAGAACTCCTAATCACATAGGAAACCTACCAAAGCAGAGAAACAACATCCCCATATAACTCCACACTTCAATCTTTTTAAACTTAGAACTCCAATCCAAATTTAACCCATCTTTCCATGCACACACATTACCACATATATGCCATATGAAAACCTTCACCTCCACATGCATTGCTATTGTTCTCTAGCCTAACTATCCCGCATGATATTCTTGATCATCTAGACCTCAATTTCTCCCAAGCATAGTCCCGATCCATCACTGGCTATACTCGGCCACAAGCAACACCTGCACATGAACAACAAAGAAACTCCATATCTGAGAACAAGTTTTCACCAACTTAACTCACATTAGTTAGCACACAATACTATCACATGCGAATAGAAACCATATAGAAATAATATATATGAAGCAATCTAGAAATTCCACGAAAACAATCCGAAACCGACTCCCTCTCGGAGTCTGTCGGTCTAACCGTCAGGCTAACTGGTCAGATCGCCCGGACACCTTCGATTTAACCGGCGCCCACTGCCCGGTTTGACCGGCAACACAGTGTTGACGCACTGTTCACCGATAGAAAACACTCTTCACCATATTTTCAACAAACACTCACCTTTTGATAATCGTTCATCATCAAGATTAATCATCTAATGATTCTACAAATCCAACTCGTGATATCGTTTACGTCTTTTCCTCTCCCTTGATGTGGGCATACTCTTATTGCTCCTGAATGCTTTCATATTATATTGTGTCCTGCTTGCTTTTCTTTGCTCTCTGGGTTTATTTTGCTTTTGTTGACAGTTTTAATAGAGGCAGACAGACCAAAGGATTTGGGGTTTCCTTCGATATGTACACCATATACTTTAGGCAAGGGATGAAGGGATATACGAGGGGGAGTGTCCTCTACTTTTTTTATCGGAAGTACGAAGGTTGGTGTTAGGGGTAGAAAAAAAAAATGAAGCTCGTAGCTTGGATTGGCTCGTTTGGAGATATGTTCTGATCCACTCGAACTCGTAGTTATAGCGATCTGAGCTGAGCTTTTAGCTCGCTAGCTATGTTTAGCTTGCTAGTATGAGAGGTCATCACTTTTTTTATACATGTGCTTCTTAACTAGTACTCCTTAGTTACTTCTAAACTATCCGTATTTATAGGGGGGGTTTATTGCACATAGGATAAATTGGTAAATTATAAAGGTGATAGAAATAAGATAAAATTTGTTAACGAGTTTAACAAGCCAGCTCGTGAGCCGACTCGTACATTTAGCTAACGTGTTAGAATCTTTGACGAATATACTAGTCCTACTAGGAGTTGGAACAGGTGTAGGATAGAGTTAGAGTCGGACTCTTATCATATGCTCTCTCTTAAATAGAGAGGAGGGGGCACCACAATGTAATCATGGCTACTATAATGTAGTGTAGACATGCGCAGGGAGATGATGGCAGCGAGGCCATGGACTCGTAATGGCTAGGTGCTATGTTGATTGGGGAGGAACACCCATAATCAGATCTCTGGGATGTAGACTTCGACTGAACCTCGTTAACAAATATCGTGTATTACTCTATCGTCATCTGACATATCTTGAATGATTAATGATTCAAGCGATCGAGAAAATTTGTCATCATTCCGCAAAATCGAATAACTTTTATAGCACAACGAGCCAAACCGACCTAACTTGCTAAGATAACTAATTAGCCAATGCAAAATGAGCATGGCTTCTTATCGAGCCCTACTTGGTGTGGCCCTCGTATTTGCGTGAGATCATTTGAGCCCAGGGGTGTAAGTGGCTAACCCGCGAGACCCACTTATAGGCTAAAATAAGACGCAAACCCGTTTATTTTGACCTATAAGTGGGTTCGCGGCTGACCCACTTACAGCCCTATTTGTGCCTGCCTCGTATTTGCGTGAGATCATTTGAGCCTGCCTTCTTAGTAAGAGCACTTTTATCTCCTCTGAAATATCTGCCCTGTAGTCGTGCTGATGCAGAATGTTTTATAACAACAAATTCTACATCTTTGCCACCAGCGCTTAGTTCTACAAATTATAGTCGACGAGGTCGAGTTCTACATCGTCACTGTACTTGTGTTGTCATCCCATTTTTTTCATCGACGTCAGGTTTCTGTCACTTATATCCGCTGGCTTCGCCCCTGAGCCCCTCTAAAAGATTATCTTTCTCCTTAAATAAATTTTTACAAATAATGGAAGTGCAAAAAGTTTTGCATATTTCATACACCAATTCTCTAGATAATTTTGCATGTACGAATTTGGCCATAAAAAAATTAGTGTAAATATGTGAGGCAATGGCTACATATGTTGCCTATTTATCATTCTAGGGCCAACATGACATTAACTCCCTCCGTCCCATTTTAAGTGCACTTGTAGGTTCATGTGTCCAACATTTAACCATTCATCTTATTTAAAAAAATTAAAAAATAAGTCACTCTCATGCATATATAAAATACTATTCATATTTTATCATCTAATAACAATAAAAAAATAATCATAAAAAACTTTCAAATAAAACAGACGGTCAAACGTTGGATACGGAAATCCACAACTGCACTTAAAATGATGCACTTGAAATGAGATGGAGGGAGTAAGAAAGACAACTAAATTGCACTCCTACTACTACCTACTTTCTCCATCCTAAAATAAATTTACTTTGTTTCTCCTGTTTGTTCCAAAATAAGTTAATTTTTAAGTAGTCGTTGCATCAAAGTTGGTAAAAGTAAAAAATAAATGCATTGAGAATATATAAAGAGTAATAATTGCATGGTATTTGAGAAGTGTGGGTATTCTGATCTTTTTAGTTTAGTATGGTATGTATGGGAAATATGAAAATTTTAGGCTTGTTTAGATGCCATCACACTTTGCCAGATTTGGCAAAGGAATTTTGGTCCCATAACATGTGGGATAACAGTGTAGCAAGCCACAATTATGGCATAAACAAAACACCTACCAAAAAAAACTGTGGTGCGTCTAACGTTTGGCATAGCAAAGTGTGGCATTGAACCAAACAACTCCTTATAAGTTAGCTATAAGCTTACGTTGAGGAGAGAGATAACATAAAATGAAGGTTTTGGCTCTCATACTAGAGCTAGTTCTACACGTGCTTCAAGATAAATATATTGAATGCATTAGTAAGAGAAAGAGAGAGGAAAAGGAAAAAAAATGAAGGCAAAACTTATAGCAAATATATTATATACTATGTTGATTTTAAGATAGACTACAGTAAACTATACCATTAAACTTTCTAACCGAGGATGTGCTTGCTCGGTCCTTAAAAAGAAAAAAGATATCACCGATTTATTTCATGCTTAGAGCGGGTTTAATAGTATCGTCGATTGCTAGCTATAATTGTGTGCCACGTAATCTAAAAGCAACTTAATAGTTGGAGAGTATAATAAGCACGGTAAACAAGTAAAAGCTTTATTATTTTTGAACCACATCAATCGCTTTCTCTGCGGTGCTTTGGTGCTATTTTCTCTCTTTTCTCTTGCAACAGTGACAAAGTATTGTGATGCCTTGGAGCAAGTGCGCCGCTTGCACCATCTTTTCTCCTTTCTCATCTAGATTATCACTTAGTATGATTTGGATTTCATATCGCCCGCTGAATATAAGCTTTATCATACTTGCTCTTATATAATACTCCATACGTTTAAAAATATAAGAGATTTTAGAGAATGTACTCCTATTATTACGAATCTAGACAGTACTAGAAGATACATTCTTCAAAATCCCTTATACTCTATTTTGGGATGGAGAAAGTATATACTCATCCGTTTCATAATATAGGAGATATTTTTTTTTATGGATGTGACACATTCTAGTATAATGAATTTGAACCGACATTCTGTCTAGATTCATTGTGCTAGGATATAGGATGTGTTACATCCTTCTAAAATCTATTATATTTAAGGACGAAGGAAGTATATATATAACGATAATGCATACCATTCCATGTATCCACGCATCAAAACAATAATATCCCAGAAAAGATTCCCACCCGGATCACCCTTTCAATCCCCCAAATCGGCAAACCCCCCATCAACCTCCCATTCTCGGCCAGCGTGTCTTACCTGTCAAACCCGATCTCCTCCCTAGTGACGTCACCCGCCCACTGATCTTTTCCCCACCCGCACCCCCACCCCCGGTGGGCCCCACCTGCCAGCCTCCAGTCCACACCCCCCGCGAAAAAAAAATATCGGGGCGCCGCGCCGAGATATTTCTCCCCCCGACAAAGCCCCGCGGCTGCCACGTGGAAAAGTACCACCACGTCGGCGTAAAAGCCCGTGCGGTGGGCCCCACCTCCCCCACCTGGACACTTCTCCCCCCCTCCCCTCCTCTCCGCCGCCCGGATGAACCGCCTCCGCCTCCTCCTCTCCGTCGTCGCACTAGACTATATATCTCGCCGTCGTCTCTGATCTCTCCCTCCACCGGGGAGACAAGGCGAGATCGTCGCGGGTTCGTTCTGTTGTTCTTCTGGGTCTTCTCTGCTTGACGGTTTCTTGCTCTGAATCGCGGTTTGTTTTATTTATTTCTTGATAAAGAAAAGAAGAAAGTATTTGCTGGTTTCTTGATTTGTTTGTGGGTTGTTCACTTGTTCCCCTCTGATTATAGCTTGTGTAGTAATCCAGGGCCTTGTGATTTCTTCGTTCGGGGGTGTCCAATTTGGAGAGATTTGGATTCCGTTTTTTTTTTTTTTCAATTTTTGTTTGGTTTTGTCCTGCTTCTTGGGAGATTTTGTCATGGGGGATGTGTCGTTGAACCCGCCGATCAACGCCGAGCCGCTGTCCAAGGTAACCGATCGAATTTGTTTCTATCAAATTTATTGGTTGGGAGTGTCCATGCTTTCTGTTTGTGTAGTCTCATGCAGGCTGCAATAACCATGCGTTCTGCGCACCTGATTTCCATTTGTCCATACAAATTTAAAATTCTCGTTTTGATCACATCTTGCAAATTTATGTACGGACACATTTCTCGTTTCTGTATGCACATATTTGGGTCTAAGAAACTGGAGAACGAACATCTTGAACATTTCCTTCAGGGCATCCTCTTTCACTGCAACCAACTGGCAACTGATGATGTCATAGTACAACTGAAGGAAGACATACATTTTCAGTTTAAAAAAAAGTAACTAAAATTGAATAATTTATCCTTTTCCACTCCTTAAGATTGGTGATCATTTACCACCCCTGTGTCTATGATCAGATCTTCCGATTAAGAACATAGTAATACATATATGATCTTGGACATTTGCTTTCAGGACTTCCTTTCCTACTATGTAACAGCAGTATTCAGTCAATTTTTTGTATGAGCTAAGCAATTTGCAGACCCTGAAATTTTTTAAAAAAACTTTATGCTGTGATTCTTCTCGGCAGGGAGATCAATTCCTGGACTTGATGTCAGATGGATGGACAAATGAGAGGCACAGCTTGTACATAAGCTCCATGGAGGCATCCTTCATGGAACAACTCTATAGGCATGACCACCATGGGCTTGACAGGAATAGGAGTCATGCGGGTGGCGCAATTGGGTTCAGGGTGCACCGGGAGGGTGTGTGCGACAACCTAATGTCTGAGAGGAATGATGCTCACGCTCATGATGGAGTCATGAGCTGCTTCCCTGAGAATCCATGGATAAGGCGTTTCAGGCCGCGCGATGCCGGTGTGAACCGCAAGAATGATGGGGTGGGGTTTTCTGTGGATGACGATGAATCAGGTACCGACACAGTCCGACAGAGGGTTCGGGTGCATGGAAGAGAAGCAAAGAGTTGTGTTGGTGGAATTCTTGCTGATAAAAGCACAGGTTACTACTTTATTCATCTTATTTTGCAAATTGCTTTCTTTAGTACTAGTCTCGCTTCCGTTTTGACACGAGTTTAGGATATGTTTGTTATTCAGTCTTGACTGTGCAGTTAGACTCTTTAGTAGGTAAATAAGTAATGGTGCAGTTTTAAATGAAAAGGTATACATAATATGGATCTTATTTGCCCCTGTTGCTAATGTAAATAAAAAAAAGTGAGTTGAAATAGCTATTGTGTTCAATTCATGTTGGATAAATGCACAAATTCTGTAACCAATGTTTTTCTTTTCTGCATATCCTCAACAAGTTGCGTCATGGTTCACCAAACAAATTTTCCCTTTTGCCTTTAACGCTTAACTGTCTCGAGAACAACTTTGTTCATAGATTCATCGTATTTATTAACTTATGTGTAATCACCTCTAACTTGTAAAAAGATTTTTTCAACACTTATTTTCCTAATACTAGCTAACAGACAAACAAGTGTTTGGATCTTTACAAATAATGGAACAGCAGAAACAGATCAGTAAACTGCAATTGCTTATAGTGTTGCACTGTTTCTTGCTTGTGTCAGCAAACTTCATTGATTAATACTATCAATTGTCATCCTTCTCAAGTTCTCTTAGCCATGAAACCTGGAATTAACACATGTTTCGTGTTCCTTTTTGCTTGTCCAGAAGTATCTGATCAGAATTTTCCTGACGAAGATGTCGAAGTCGATTCAGAGCCATGCAAGAGGAGGAGGCGGCCTACAAATTCCACTGCTACACCTCATGACCAGACAACATAACAGGATCAATCACCTTCATTTGTTGTAAGCACTGAAATAAGTGGCTAGTGAAAACTGTTACTTTTGCTGCACAGTTTCATGATATCTATGTATTTACCTAACAGGTTGTTCCATCCGGAAAATCACCCGCAGCGACAAAAAGCCAGCGAAGACCGGGAGTTTCGTCAAGACTGAAAGGAAGATTGGAGAACATGGGTTGGGTTGGAATCTTGCTCAACTTGTTGTGGTGATGGGCACTTGTGCTGCTGCTAGTCCTCAGTTGACTAACTGAAATGTATCGTTCGTTCTTGTGGTGTGTATGAGAGGGCTGCATTTGTTTCCTAGTTCATATTTAAATCGATTCTCTGGTAGAACATCAGGCTCAAAGACTGTCCACGATTGAATTGAATTGAACTGTGATGCCTTGTGTTGTATTTCAGCGGCTGCTGTGATCTGCAAGTGGATGCAGTTGTATCCATGCTTGTCATTACACAACAGAAGTAATAAGAGCTTACTGTTTTGTGAATTCTCGTTAATATTTTTCATGATGTTTGGATGGAAATGGACTCAGTTAAAAATTGCGTGCAGAAGCTGTTGCGTCATACCAGGCCTGGGGTCTGGTGGCCTGGTTTAATTAGTCTTCAGGCAGTTTCTCAAGCTCTATAGCCTGGTTTGTTCTTCAGATAACTTTTCAAGCTTTGTAACCTGAACCAAAGCATTAATTTCAGTTTTAACCAATGCCTAGATGGATACCAGCTTCTGATTCTGGTGACATAGATTGGGTGTTTAGCCCTCTTGGGACATACTAGCATCTGCCAGACAAACCCAGATTCACCTTTCTTTTCATCAGAACGCCTGCTTAATTTGATCATGAAACTTGTCACAATTTTGGAAGTGACCAGGATGCACACCCATCAAATCTTTTTAGTTACCAGTTTTGCAATCCATTCGATTCTTTTTTTAAGAACAAAGAAAGAAAGAAAGAGAAGTAGGAGGCAAACTTTCTTGCGTGGGTGTGGACTGTTTGGCCGCTTTTGGGGCGATACTGCAACTATTACTGGTCACGTACCGATCGTACAGTTGTAAGCACCAACAGGAAGACGCAACGGGTAAGCTAAGGTGGTGTTTGATCCATGAATTTAACTCTAGTCCCTATATTTAGACATTAATTTAGAATATTAAATATAGACTACTTACAAAATTAATTATATAAATGAAAGCTAATTCGCGAGACAAAATTTTTAAGCCTAATTAATCTATAATTAGAGAATGTTTACTGTAGCATCACATAGGCTAATCATGGATTAATTAGTCTCAATAGATTCGTCTCGTGAATTAGTCCAAGATTATGGATGAGTTTTATTAATAATCTACGTTTAATATTTATAATTAGTATCTAAACATCCAATGTGATAGAGACTTTAAAGTTTTCCCATATAAACAGGGTCGAGGCGAATTTTGCGCCATCCTGAGAGTGACTGGGTCGTGCTGAACTGCTGAATGCTCATGCTGACTACTGGAAGGAAGCACAATTCTTGCATCTGGATTTTGTTACTTCGATCACCGGTAGCCGTCGGATCGAGATGCTACGGTGGAGATTGATCTTGGAAATGGCAGTGCCACGCGTAGAGAGAGAATAGATATCCGCCGTAAGATGCAGTTGCGGTGCGGTTCCTGATGAGACTAACTTAGACGGCATATCTTCTCAAAAAAAAAAAAAAAACTTAGACGGCATATGCTTCTTTTATTTTTCGAACATACTTCTTTAAATGTGTGTGGAATCTTTTTCGAACATACTTATTTTATTTTTAAATATACGATGCTATTAAATTTTAGTATTGTTTAATCATTTGTTTTCTTAAAATAGGTGTAAATATAAAAACGTACAAGTCATGCTTAAAGCAAAATAAGTCAAAACAAAATAAATGATATCACCGCCCTTCCCCAAAAGCATCATTTATGCCTAGGAACCAAGACATTTGTCAAGAACTTACAGAAAAATAATTGAAGTCTGTCTGATAGAGGTAATGCTCAGTACGTAAGACAAATTTAAATGATCAAACATCGTGTCCCTCCGTCCTATTTTAAGTGCAGCAATGATTATCTATAACAAACTTTGATTGTCCATCTTATTTAAAAAAATTTAAAAACATAAGTCACGCATAAAGTATTATCATGTTTTATCATCTCATAACAATAAAAATACTAACTATTAAAAATTTTCAAATAAGACGGACGATCAAAGTTGGGCACGGAAACTCATGGTTGCACCTAAAATGGGACGGAAGGAGTACCTAATAGAGTTTCATATTTAAATATATTAGAAAAAATACCCGTGCGTTGCAATGAATAAAAGTTATTTTATTGTTGTTGTTATACGATTTAGTTAAGATGATATTCGCTTGGATATATATTTTTTTAGAAAACCATGAGCTGTAATTAGGAGTCGGTCATCTCGATCAAGTTAGCATGCGAGTTTTTTATAGAAATATCTTATACGACTCTTTCCGTATTTTTAAAAGCACTTGTACTCTATACCCAACTCAAATACAGATCTATATTTTCAAAATCAAACGAACTTAAAAACTGACTCAACAAACTCATATATGAATGACGTACCAAAGTACCGATAAAAATATTTTTTTTATAGTAGTAAAGATAGATGATATTTTCAAGAAATTTCGCTATGATTGACTGGTTGAGGTTATACTAGAAGGCTGATTGGACCAGAGCAACAAAACCAAATACGGATGCCGGCCAGATCCGTGTCGCCAACAGCTTTTAGGTTAGGGTTTCAGGATTTTTGAATTTCATTTATTCGGATTTTTATTTTTACGTGCGGATGACCATATGAAAAAATGTTTTTTTTATAGTGTCACTTTGACTTTGTTTTATTCAATGTATACTCTATGTGCTAGCAAACAAATTAATTAATGAGCTATTCTGTCAAATGAAATATATATATCGATGAGATTTTCAAGAAATTTCGCTGGTTGAGATTATATATATATATATATTTACAACTACTGGTTGAGATTATAGGCTGTAGCTGGCAGACAGGAACAGCAAAACCAAATACGGAAGCAAAGCACTGTAACCCAAGCTGCCTATATAGCAACACAGAGTGACACGAGTAGGTTGACGACCGCGGCGGCGCGAGAAGCTGAATCGGAGTACGTACGTAGATCGAGCTCGATCGTCGACGTCGATCGATCGATCGGCAGCGCGCGCGACCAATGTTTCCTGCTCCGACCAGCTGCTGCCGCGCCGCCCCGCACCATCTACCACAGATAATTTGGCCTGTAGAGCCGTTTTGAAAATAAAGACCGAAATGAACTCCTTACTTAAAAAAAAGTGGCCTTTTCCAAAAATATATACAAAGATAAATAATGAAGCGGATGGATGGATGGTGGCGAGCAGAAACCTGTACACGCCAGTGCAAAACATGCTATTAGCTTCCATGAACGCCTTCGGATCTCGGCGCACGACCTTGTCGGCGACCGCCGGCGTCGAACATCCTCGGGCAGGTTTCGCCGCCAGGTTGACCTCCAGCTCCGCCGCCGGCGCCCCCCAAGCCTCCCCCTTCCCCTGCGCACTATCCGCTCCCTCTCCGCCGCCTCATCTCCCCGCCGCCGCCGCCGCCGGCGAGTGCCTCGAGCCAGACGCCGAGCACGTTCCATGCCGTGGCGCGGCTCGCCGCGCGACGATCCCGTCCCAGCGCCGCCGCCCCTCCAGGGCCCTCGCGCACTGGACGTCGCCACGACGGCCGCGGCGACACAGGGTGCGACGAGCAGCGGGCGGAGACGTAGGGGCGGGACTGCGCCACCAGGCGGCGACCCGGCGGCGGGCGCGGGCGTCGGAGGCCCGTGGCGGCGTAGTACCGTGGATGAGGAGGGGTGGAGCGGGACGGTCGACGCGCGGGAGGGAGTCGAGGAGGACGATGAGGGAGGCCGGCCCGCCCTGGATGAACTCCGACGCAGAGCGAGGCGCTAGTGCGGCGCGTCGGGACGGAAGATGCCGTTGGAGGTGTGATGAACGGGACCTGAGACGGCGGTGATGTCGAGGCGCCTCCGCCGCTGGCGCCGGGCAGGCCGCAAAGGGAGGGAGAGCGGTGACACGAGAGGCGGGTGGGCACACCGCCCGAGAAGGCGCGGTCACGTCAGAGACATAGAGAGAAGGCGCGATGTGCGTGAGTATGCGAGGAAAGAGTTACGAAATGGAAGATAAATTAATTACTACAAATTTACGGTTAATGGGAGCTGAGAGCACGCTCATGCGGATTGACAAGGGTCGAGCGCACCGGGTGTCATAAATGGCCTTAGGATGGTAAGCGGCCCAGTGTAAATAGGGATGAGATCTAATATTATTTGATGAATTTTTGGGATTTTTAATTTGAGGTGCTAAAATAGTGGTTTTTGTTGGTGTTTTGGTTCACAAATTAATTTTAATTTCAGGTCGCTATTATAGAAGACTTCAATGTAAAAAATTTAGGGACCATGGAAGGTATCGTAGTTTACATCACTTCTTTTATTAAATCTTCTTCGGACGGATTTTATATTATAATCACTTCCAATGCCAAACTTACATTCGATATTCTGGCATTGTCATTAGCCGTATTATATTTGATCGGTATTTGTATTGAATGTATGTACTGTTATCAGAGAGACTCACTTTTAATTATCTTACTTTCATAATACTCTTACACGCGGATGTTGGTTTTTTGTGTTTAGGAGAGTGTGTGTGTGTTTAAACTTGGATGAGACCTATCTCTGGGTCTTAAGGGAGTAGATGGCCCGGCCCGATGAAAATTTTTTCGAGGGGTACTGGTCTGGGAGGGCAGGCGCGCGATGGGGACAGGTGAATTCGCCTATTGTCGGTCGCGTCCTCTGGATATATGACTGTTTACATATGTTAAGTCTCGCTTCAAGTATAATACAACGATTTCGTGAACTGGATAGTTAGGGCTAGGATGAAGCCATCCCAGTTTTTGGTCTATGATGATGTGTCATTATTCCTGTATTGCTGTGGTTTGATTTGATTTTCTGTTAAGTAGACGACTCTAGTCAAGGTCGCTTTCTAATAAATAGAATCTATTACATATTTATCATCCGCCGATAAATATCTCAGGATTTTGTTTTTTATTTATATAGACTCCATTTGAAGTATTAGAAGTATAATTTATCAACAGTCACGATTTTATCGCACATACTTATTATATAATTATCCCTGATGAATATCGCATATAAAATATTTTGTTACATTATTTATAATTTTAAAACAAGATTATCGGGATGATTATATTTTGGGATAAAAATATATAATGACAAAGGGCCCCACTAACTTTTGGCATTTTTCCATTCATGGATATCCCTCCAATCAAATAAGAAATTGATCGCTATATCCATACAAACCAAACAATAAAATTAGATAGCCATATTTAACAAATATATGGACATATCCCATCCATATATGGCCGTGAACCAAACCGGCCCTAATATATGGCTACACAACCTAGACAGTTTATATGGGAAAAATGTAGTAAAAGTTTTCAAACTATTAAACGGTATATTTTATGCGAAAGCTTTCAATATAGAAGTTGCTTTAAAACGTTAGATAAATTTATTTTTCAAGTTGGTAATAATTTAGATTTTAATTAATCACGTGTTAATGACTTTCTCGTTTTACGTGCCCGCCTTTTAACCTACATCCTTTTAGGAGATTCGAACGGGGCCTTAGCTTTAAGAGTATTTGGAAGTGATGAGATTTGTAGATTTCCATGCATTTTAAAACTTTGTGCTTCCAAATTTTCAACTCAGTTCTAACAACCAAAATTCGACTATGAAGCCAGCACACGTGCACGTACTCCCTCCGTAAAGAAAAAAAAATCAGCTTAGAAAGAGATGTGAAGTACATATTTATTATACTAGTAGGTGTTATATTTTTCATTTAGGTGAGTGCTTTTGTAGACGGAGGGAGTACATTTCAATGTAACCCGACCAAACTACTATGTTTTTTTTCTTCTCGAAAACCCATTCAAAACGTAAGGAAAATTCGCCGCTTTGATCTTTCGTTCTCAGCGATCCATCCATCGAACGAAAAAAAAGAACAAAAAAAAACTCGCAACGCGCTGCTTGGTGTGGTACGTACGAGGATCCCGGCGCGCCGCGGCGCACGTCGACGGAGCGCGGGCGTCCGGCGGCGTTTGCCGAACCACGCGACGTCGGCGGGCACCTCCGACGGCAGCAACTGCGCCCCGAGCCGCGCCTCCGCCTCGCCGGCCACGCCAGCATCACCTCCCGGTGTGCCAGCGGGCGGCATCCTCGCCACCGCCTCTTCTCTGCTCACCCGCGACGCCGACGCCGCCGCGCTCCTCACCGCCGCCATCCTCCTCCTCCTCGCCGCCGCCGCCGCGGCCGGCGACAGGCAGGAGGGGCGAGACGGCGGCGGGCGGCGCGCAGCAGCTGGTCGGAGCAGGAAGCATTGGTCGGTCGCGCGGACGATCGAGCTCGATCTACGTACTCCGAGATTCAGCTCTCGCGCCGCCGCGGTCTCGTCACCCTAGCTACTCTCGTGTCACACTGTGTGTACGTGCTCGTCGAGTTGGGCTATATAGGCAGCTTGGGTTAGGCTTGGTTTGGGGTACAGTTGCTTCCAAATTTGGTTTTACTGTTTCTGTCAATCAGCCAGCTATAATCTCAACCAGTCAATCATAGCGAATTCTTGAAAATCCCATCATATATTTTCATTTGATCAGAATAGCTCATTAATTTGTTTGCTAGTATACATTGAATAAACAAAGTCCAAAGTAAGCAACACGAACAAAATTGTCTAAATACATATAGTGAGACGTTTTAATATTTAGTGAGAAGTATAAAGAAATAATAATACTCCTAGGCTTCTAGCTAGTTAAGTAGTTGAGAAACCTTTGTTTTTAAATATATTTACTTAATTTTTTGAACGACCACTTTACCTTAAGTACTAACGCACTACCTCTATCATACAAATACTTTATTTTTTTTTATAGTTCTAGACTTCAAAGGCCCTCTTTTCTATTTTTTTTCCTAAATACATATACTTTTATACATATTTTTTTTAATAAAAGTCTTGGGATTATTTTGAATACCCATGAATCATGGTGGGTCCGTCTTAGGCATAAATGATGCTTTCTGGGAATTGAGATATATATATATATATATATATATATATAGTACCATTTATTTTGTTTTGGCTGTTTACTTGAAGTATAATACTTATATTTTCTATATTTACACTCAAGTTTTTCAAATAAGAGAAATGATAAATATTACTAGTAGTTAATAGCATCATAATATTTTAAAAATAAGGAAGTATGTTCGAAAAAGACCCACACAACAAACGTTACCCATTTTTTCTTGGAATCTGTCAAAAGTCTTGTTTCACCTATACTGTTCACACACCATATTTTTTTTAAAAAATACAAGAAATTGGAAAAAGGTAAGTCAACGATATAAGGTTTTGTGATTTTCCCATGTCAAATATTATTTGGAGGATATATATATATATAGAACATAGTTTGATCCAGATCTGAATGTGTAAGTTTAACAAACATTCACTTCATCAACATACAGCCCATGAACGATGAGGAACTTCCAAACATATTTGAAAATTGTTCACGACCCACTTTTATTTAGATAAACGAAAAGCGTTACATTTTCAAAAGTTCCCGTCCATCCGACATTTTCAAAAGTTCCCGTCCACCGTAGCATATACACGTGACACAACACAAGAACACAAGACAAGGCACAAGCACTATAAACCGTGGGATCCGAGTTTCGCTCACTTAATAACTACATGGGTAGCTGTGTTATTGGAATGCGGGCCATAACAAAGTACCAGAACCTACTCTCTCCATAAAAAATCTCTCCCATCCAAAAAAACCAAATCTACTTAGAGATAAAACACAAGATAGTAACGCAGAATAATTGAGATGGAATGTTATGTCCCACATTTAAATAGGTTGGGTTTTATTGGACGGAAGAAGTATCAATAGATTTTGCTTCCATAGACTAATATTTATATGCTAGTTTAAGATAAAACCGGCACCTATTAGTATTTGTACTTTTCTTTTTTTCAAAAAAAAAAACATAGCAGCTATGCTAAAACTATAGATGCCGATTTTTCTTAAAAAAACTGATGCTCGAGTCGAGCTGAGCCAACACCCCACCGACGATAAAATCGTGCGCCCGCCAATGTCTCCTAACCTTATCCACTCCCATCGCCCTATCTCACTCTCGCACTCTCCTCCTCCTCTCCTGCCTCTCTCTTCTTCTTCTTCTTCTTCTTCTCTTTCTTCTTCTTCTTCTTCTTCTTCTTCTTCTCCTTCTCCTCCTCTCCCCCTCCTCGGCATCTCCCTCCTCTGCATCCACCTCCCCCATCTCCTCCCTCTAGATCAGCGACAACGACCGGATGGTGGAGAAGGAGGCTCGGCCCTCCTCTCCGTCCGATGATGGCAGTGGTGGGGTAGAAGTCAGCGCGAAGGGCGAGGTGCATCCGATGTACGGGAAGGAGGTGGAGGCCATCACAATCCTTCCTCGTCAAGCTTCCTCCCCGACCTCGCGAGCGCCTCACCAACAGCCCACTGGATTCCAACAGCGTTGGACCCGCTGGCGTTTGCCTAGATTCGGGCGATGGCAGTGGTGGTGAAGGCTAGCGCGGAGGCGCGAGGTGGCGGCCGATGCCTCGAAGGAGATTGGAGGTAGAGCGCGTGTCACACTCCTCCCTTTCACCGAGCTCCTCCCCGACCTCCTGCCGAGCGCCTCGCCCGCGAACATCCGGATCCAGCAGCGTGGACCAGCTACTTCGTTGGGCCTTTTCTTTTCTTGATTAATTGAATCTTTAGGTGTCGGTTGTGTGGTAAGAACCAACACTATGCCCAAAAGATAAAGGTGTTTGATAAATTGGTCGCCGGCTGGAAAACCGACACCTATGGGATTAACGGATGAGCTAGTAGTTACACCAGGAACTGCACAGCTACCTGCATCCGGTCGGTGGATATATAGGGGTTGTTCAGATTGATTCATTTCAAACCATACCAATTTTTAGTAAAGTTGTCAAATATGTGCATCTATTTTTTTTTTTTTTTTACCATACTCTAGTAAAGTACATAAGAAATTCCTGTCAAAACTTAGCAATATTACCAATTACCAAAAATATGGTAAGGGTTTAATCTCTCTAAGCGTGGGCACTACCATTTTGTAAGATCCGACGGCTACGAGTGGATCGAAGTAGCAACATCCACATGCATTGAATTGTACTTCTTCCAGTAGTCACACTCATTACATCAGCACGAGCCATCACTCTCAGTTAGCCTTAGCTTACCCGTTGCGTCTTCTGTTGGTGCTTACAACTGTACGATCGGTACGTGACCAGTAATAGTTGCAGTATCGCCCAAAAGCGGCCAAACAGTCCACACCAACACAAGAAGTTTGCCTCCACTTCTCTTTCTTTCTTTATTCTTAAAAAAGAGAGAGAAGAGCATCGAATGGATTATATAAACACTGGTGAAAACGCTTTGGTGTTGTCCCGGTTTGGTAACCCCTTTGTAGTCCCCGGTTTTCACCGGGACTATGAATCTGGGACTAACAGATCGCAATCTTTAGGCCGGTTCAATAACCGAAAGTAAAGAGTCGATTTTTATCCGGGACTAAAAATATGGTCCCGTTGTTGTTACTAACCGGGACTAAAAAGTTTTGGTTTTTTTTTTTTCTTTCCTTTCATTCGGTTGGCCCTTTTTCCTTTTTATTGTTATTTTAGCTTAAGCTAGTGGATCGAATAAATAAATCAACAACAAAGCCTAAACCATAGATCGAGCATGAATAAAATCACAAACAACAAAGCATCCATATTGTTACACTTGTTCAGAACTACAACATCTCATCACAGAGGGCTTCATCACAGAGAAACAAAGAAAGGAAAAGAAAGTTCACATCTACGACATCATTCATACAGATAGCAAAGAGAAGAGAAAAAAAAAAAAGTTTCTCGCTCGCCGCTGCCTGCCCGACCGGGCGGCCGGCCGCCCCCGGACGCAGCGGGCGCCGCCTCCCCGCCCGGGCAGCCGGCGAACCCGCCCTCAGCGACCGGTGCGGTCCCGCCGCCGCCCCGACCGCAGGCCACGCCGCCGCGCCCCGACGCAGCCCGCCGCCGCCGTCCATCTCGCCGCCTGCGTCGGGCTTCGCCGGCCGGGCGGCACCTCCCCCCATCCCGTCGCCACCGCCGGCCGCCGGGCGGCCTCTCATCCGCCGCCCGCCGGAGGGGAAGGAGGGGAGGGGGGAGGAGAGGGGAGGTAGGAGATGGGGTGAGAGACGAAGGAAGAGAAGGATGGGAGGAGAGGAGGAAGAAGAAGATAAGATGAAGATGGCTGGATGGAGAGGAGGAGATCAGGATGGAATTAATAGGAGACTTTGCATCGGCGTTACTGAATAGAGGTTTTGTTTTACCGGGTTGTTTAACAACGGGAACTAAAATCCTAACTTTTAACCAACGGGAGTAAAGATCACGGTCTTTACTCCGGTTGGTAACACTAAACCGGGACTAAAGTTAGAATTTTTAGTCCCGGTTGGCTGTTAACAACGGGACTAAAGATCACGGGAGGGCCTGACAGCCCTGACAAACATACGACCGGGACTAAAGATCCCGGTTGGTATTACCAACCAGGACTTAAAGATCAAATATGGCCTACTGTAGGCTACCAGCCGTGGACTAAGATCATCTTTAGTGGAACCGGACTATTGTGGATTTTGGTCGACCGACCAAGATGGTTTTTCCACCAGTGAAAATAATAAGAAAATTGCAAAAGAGAAAAGTAATTTAAAAGATTGATGGTCTGCATCCCTGGTCCTTCCAAAAGTGTGACAGGTTTCATGACCAAATTTAAGTAGGCGTTCTGTGAAAAAAGTTAATCTGGGTTTGTCCCTGTTAGATAACCTAGATACTAATATTCTACCTCCCTCCATTTCGAAGTGTTTTGACGCTGGGTTGACTTTTTAGAACGTGTTGACCGTCGTCTTATTCAAAAATTTAAGTAATTATATTTCTTTTCTTATCAATTTGTTCATTGTAAATATATTTTTATGTAGTATTAATTTTACATATTTCACAAAGTTTTTGATAAGACGAAGCGGTCAAACATGTGCTAAAAAGTCAACGGTGTCAACATTTCGAAAACGGAGGGAGTAGTCCAAGAGGGCTAAACACCCACATCCATGTCACCAGAATCAGAAGATGGTGAGCCTGGTAAATTATCTAGGCATTGGTTAAAGCTGAAAGCCTGAAACTAAAGCTTTGTTCAGGTTACAGAGCTTTGAAAAAGTTATCTAAGAACAAACAAGCCCCCAGACCCCAAGCCTGGTATGACGCAACAGCTTCTGCACGCAAATTTTTTAATTGAGTCATTTCCATCCAAACATCATGAAAATATTAACGAGAATTCACAAAACATTAGTATAGCTCTTTATTACTTCTGTTGTGTAATGACAAGCATGGATACACTGCATCCACTTGCAGATCACAGCAGCCGCTGAAATACAACACAAGGCATCACAGTTCAATTCAATTCAATCGTGGACAGTCTTTGAGCCTGATGTTCTACCAGAGAATCGATTTAAATATGAACTAGGAAACAAATGCAGCCCTCTCATACACACCACAAGAACGAACGAACATTTCAGTTAGTCAACTGAGGACTAGCAGCAGCACAAGTGCCCATCACCACAACAAGTTGAGCAAGATTCCAACCCAACCCATGTTCTCCAATCTTCCTTTCAGTCTGATGAAACTCCGGTCTTCGCTGGCTTTTTGTCGCTGCGGTGTGATTTTCCGGATGGAACAACCTGTTAGGTAAATACATAGATATCATGAAACTGTGCAGCAAAAGTAACAGTTTACTAGCACTTATTTCAGTGCTTACAACAAATGAAGGTGATTGATCCTGTTATGTTGTCTGGTCATGAGGTGTAGCAGTGGGAATTTGTAGGCCGCCTCCCCTCTTGCATGGCTCTGAATCGACTTCGACATCTTCGTCAGGAAAATTCTGATCAGATACTTCTGGACAAGCAAAAAGGAACACGAAACATGTGTTAATTCCAGGTTTCATGGCTATGAGAACTTGAGAAGGATGACAATTGATAGTATTAATCAATGAAGTTTGCTGACACAAGCAAGAAACAGTGCAACACAACAAATTGCAGTTTACTGATCTGTTTCTGCTGTTCCATTTTTGTAAAGATCCCAAACACTTGTTGTTTGTTAGCTAGTTTTAGGAAAAAAGTGTTGAAAAAATCTTTTTACAAGTTAGAGTTGATTACACATAGTAATAAATACGATGAATCTATGAACAAAGTTGTTCTCGAGACAGTTAAGGTCAAAGGCAAAGGGAAAATTTGTTTGTAACCATGAGCAACTTGTGAGATATATGCAGAAAAGAAAAAACATTGGTTACAGAATTGTGCATTTCCAACATGAATTGAACACAATAGCTTATTCAACTCACTTTTTTTTTTTTACATTTGCAACAGGGGCAAATAAGATCCATATTATGTATACCTTTTCATTTAAAACTGCACCATTACTTATTTACCAACTAAAGAGTCTAACTGCACAGTCAAGACTGAATAAAACATCCTAAAACTCGTTCAAAACGAAGCAAGACTTACTAAAGAAAGCATTTGCAAAATAAGATGAAAAAGTAGTAACCTGTGCTTTTATCAGCAAGAATTCCCCAACACAACTCTTTGCTTCTCTTCCATGCACCCGAACCCTCTGTCGGACGTGTGTACCTGTTCATCTCGTCATCCACAGAAAACCCCACCCCATCATTCTTGCGGTTCACACCGGCATCGCGGGCTGAAACGCCTTATCCATGGATTCTCAGGGAAGCAGCTCATGCTCCATCATGAGCGTGAGCATCATTCCTCTCAGACCTTAGGTTGTCACACGCACTCTCCCGGTGCACCCTGAACCCAGTTGCGCCACCTGCATGACTCCTATTCCTGTGAAGCCCATGGTGGTCATGCCTATAGAGTTGTTCCATGAAGGATGCCTCCATGGAGCTTATGTACAAGCTGTGCCTCTCATTTGTCCATCCATCTGACATCAAGTCCAGGAATTGATCTCCCTGCCAAGAAGAATCACAGCATAAAGTTTTTTTAAAAAATTCAGGGTCTGCAAATTGCTTAGCTCATACAAAATTGACTGAATACTGCTGTTACATAGTAGGAAAGGAAGTCCTGAAAGCAAATGTCCAAGATCATATATGTATTACTATGTTCTTAATCAGAAGATCTGATCATAGACACAGGGGTGGTAATGATCAAGTGCCATCTTAAGGAGTGGAAAGATAAATTATTCAATTTTATTAGTTTTTTTTTAAAACTGAAATTATATCTTCTTTCAGTTGTACTATGAATCATCAGTTGCCAGTTGTTGCAGTGACAGAGGATGCCCTGAAGGAAATGTTCAAGATGTTCGTTCTCCAGTTTCTTAGACCCAATTACTTCTATGTGCATATGGAAACGAGAAATGTGTCCGTACATCAGTTGCAAGATGTGATCAAACGAGAATTTTAAATTTGTATGGACAATGGAAATCAGGTGCGCAGAACGCATGGTTATTGCAGCCTGCATGAGACTACACAAACAGAAAGTATGGACCTCCCAACCAATAAATTTGATAGAAACAAATTCGATCGTTACCTTGGACAGCGGCTCGGCGTTGATCGGCGGGTTCCAACGACACATCCCATGACAAAAATCTCCAAGAAGCAGGACAAAACCAAACAAAAATTGAAAAAAAAAAAAACGGAATCCAAATCTCTCCAAATTGGACACCCCCGAACGAAGAAATCACAAGGCCCTGGATTACTACACAAGCAATCAGAGGGGAACAAGTCAACCACAAACAATCAAGAAACCAGCAAATACTTTCTTCTTTTCTTTTCAAATAAATAAAAAAAAACCGCGATTCAGAGCAAGAACCGTCAAGCAAGAGAAGACCAGAAGAACAACAGAACGAACCCGCGACGATCTCGCCTTGTCCCCGCGGTGGAGGGAGAGATCAGAGACCCGGCGAGATATATAGTCTAGTGCCGACGAGGAGAGGAGGAGGCGGAGGCGGGCTTCATCCGGGCGGCGGGGAGAGGAGGGGAGGGGGGGAGAAGTGTCCAGTGGGGGGGTGGGCCACCGCACGGCTTTTACGCCGACGTGGGTACTTTTCCACGTGGCAGCCGCGGGCTTTGTCGGGGGAGAAATATCTCGGCGCGGCGCCCGATATTTTTTTTTCGCGGGGGTGTGGGAGAATGGATGGTGCGCGACGTTTTTCTTCGGTATAGTTTTATTTTATAACGGAAGATACTATATATTAGTTTATTTTGGTACGGACAGAAAAGGGTAGGTGATAGATTTTAGATTAGATAGATAGATAGATAGATAGAAATAGTCGCGCTGCCTACTGTGAGGGAAGATGTTGCAGAGTGGACGTGGGACTGACCGTTTTGAACGGTTGATTTGACAAGAATAGTTCTTCTTGACAAGAATAGTCTCTTCTTGGCTTTATATCTCGTGGTGTTTAGGGATAATTTCCTTAATTTTCAATATTATTATTGGTTTTTTTAAGAGAGAGTAGGAATAGATAGATAGATATACATTAGTCCGCCACCTGCTTACAGTTTTTTTGCGTTAAACCTGTTTGAAACAATTGACTGCCAGCCAATAGTTTATTTCTGGTCGCTTTCTTCCTAAATAAGGGGATGTAATGATAGCTTAACATATAAATCTAGATGAGAGATGTTCCAGATTTATAGTATATGATGTGGCCAAGTCTACAAAGGGAATGGATTGACATATCTGTTGGCTGCGGACGATAGAGGATGATGTCTGTCCCTTTTTCTTTTGGCAAGAACAAACTTTAAGTCCCGGTGACTCCGTTAGGATTTAACAGCAGAATGGCATTGCATATTTTGTACACTAATGATGTCTCGTGGCTTTTTGCAGCGCGATATATATTAGATATTGGAGAAATGATGAAATGATTTGGATGAATATTATGAAAATGATATGAGATGATGATTTAGCGTGTGTATGTTTAGTTTTAGATGAAATATAATGTATATATATACATTTATATGGCTTGTATGTTGTTGTTTTGTTGTACTTGGTTGATGTGACATACTTGTACAGTATGTAGGTTTTTTTAAGAGTGATAATAAATATTATGGCTTGCATGTTGAGCTTTTAAGTTGTTTGGTGGGTATTAGCTTTATATAGAAAGAAGGAATGACACATTTGATATTTTTAATCAGTCAACATTTAAGATTTTTTTTTCAATAGAACTAGATAAACATTTTTTTTCTTTTTACCGAATTGGACGTGACTCGTTTTGATGCATATCAACTATAAAGTCATAAAAAAATCTTTAAAACATGGAAATTAGATTAACTTGTATATTTCGATCTATAAAATACTAAATTTAAATTTGATTTAATAAAGGTAGAAAAAATAATAATCTTAATTGATTTATAATTTGGTGAATTTGTGTTTCTATTGTGTATATGTCGAATTTGAATTTGTATGTATGTAGAGAAATCATATATTAATCTATCTAGTATCAAATGTTTTAAAATTTTTTGATGAGCCTTGTACGGGGTCGTGGCTAGAAATTGAAGACCCCTGTTGTGAAACGCATAATTGAACCCCCTAAGATTTAAAAGTACGGGCGTACTACAAAAACAACTATAATTGCTCTGAGCTAATCGCAGCCGGAGATTGGGTCTTGTAATGTAATGTAGTAAAGGAAGAGTTGAAGGATAATCCCATGAAACAAATGTAGGCCTTTCTTTTTTTAGCTTGTGAGTAATGTTGGTATTTTTTCTCTATTAGTTTGCTTTCATAATTCATACTCTCCCATCTACTTTTTAATAGGCATATTTTCTAAATCGAAAAATTTAATTTTTGATAGGCATATTTTCAATGGCCAACAACCTTAATCTTAATGACTTTCTCGATTTAGTTAAATGGGGCTTTAATATGCGTTCCTTTCATTCTTCCACACAAGATTAGCTATATGGGTATCGAGAATATAATATTAATGAATCACTTGTTTACTGAGGAATGACTAGTAGGCATTATGTAAATATATGATAAGTAGAATTACTTTCCTTATTCCTGTGTGCTAAGATGAAATATGACCATCAAAGTAGATGGAGGGCGTAGTCATAATGGATTTGGGCCCTAAATTTTGGGGGCACTAAACTGGGTGCATAGCCTCAAGCGTTCGCGGGTGCAGTGGCCCTAACCTTTTTCTAACTCATAATTAATAGTGTATGGCCTGCAGTACTGGTATATGAACTGGGGGGCAGTTGTTTAGACTCCAGAGGTGAAAAGTTTTAGCGTGTCACTTGAATATATAGACATACATTTGAGTAATTATAAGACTCATAACAAACAAATTACACATCCGTCTGTAAAATGCGAGAGCAAATTTATTAAGGCAAATTAATCTGTCATTAGCAAATGTTTACTGTATGGCACCACATGTCAATATGGAGAATTAGGTTTAAAAAAGTTGTCTCGGCACTTAACACGTAATCTGTGTAATTAGTTATTTTTTTATATTAATACTCCATGCAAGTGGTCCAATCATTAATTCAATATGAAACCGGGTAAAATTTTTTAATCAGTTTTGATCTAAACAGGCCCGGATTATATTATCTCTAATTTTGTCCAGTCCATCATATATGACTGTGGGATGGATGAACTCTGCTACTGCTACAGCCG